>CM069909.1:46366092-46670524 GCA_036172215.1 Camellia granthamiana | reverse complement strand
GACGTCTGAGTCTTAAGGTTGGTCAAAAATGGGGTGTCTACAGTGTTAAATGAGGAATATGGAGGAGGTCAAAAAGGGAGGAAGTAGGCACTAATAAGAAAACCAGGACTATAGGTTCTATCGTCGGATTAGGGACTTTGAAGTAGAGTCTGCACTTAAGAATAATGAAATTGAATAATATAACTATTGAAGCGTGGAAATGTTTGGGTGAGAAAGGGGTTGTTTGGTTGACTAGGTTATTTAGTAAGATTTTGTTGGCTAGGAAAATGCCAGAAGAGTGGAGGAATAGTATTTTAGTGCCAATATATAAGAATAAGGGAGATGTTTAGACTTGTAACAACTAGAGAAGAATCAAATTAATATGTCACTCAATGAAAGTGTGAGAGAGAGTAATGGAATATCGATTGCGAGATATAACAGAGGTGTCAGAGAATCAATTTGGGTTTATGTCTGGAAGGTCAACAATGGAAGCGATTTATCTTTTAAAGAGAGTAATAAAAAAGTATAAAGAAAATAAAAGAAACATTCATATGGTTTTTATCGATATTGAAAAAGCATGTGATAGAGTGTCTCAGAATATAATCTGGTATGTGTTAGAGAAGAAAGGGGTGACACAAAGGTTACATTGATGTGATTAGGAATATGTATGAAGGTATGGTGACTACTATTAGATCGCCTGTTGGAGAGACGAGTAAATTTTCAATTTCTGTAGGGTTGTACCAAAGATCAACCTGAAGTCCTTATCTTTTTGCTTTAGTTATAGATGAGTTGACGCGCGATATTCAAGATGATATGCCATGGTGTATGCTTTTTGCTGATGATATCATGTTAGTGGATGAGACTAGAGAAGGAGTTAACACTAAGTTGGAGATTTGGAGAAAAACACTTGAATCTAAAAGATTTAGGATAAGCAGAACTAAGTGGGTGTTTAGGAAGTTGCTATTTTAGTTTTTGGCTATTTGAGTAGGCTAAAATTTTTGTGTTTAGGAAGATAGTTGGATGTGATGTTTGTGAGAGAAAAAGTGAAATGATTATGAGTTTGATGTGACATCTTGTGTTATTGGCTATTTTAGCCTATTTTGTCTTTTGTGGATTTTAGCCCAAAAAGCCAAAAAAAAAGCTCTTTCCAAACACCTCCTAAGATAGAGTATATGAAGTATAATTTTAGTAACAGTCACAATGGGAGCAGAGAAGAAGTGAAGATTGAGAATTAAGAACTACCTAAGAGTGAATATTTTTGTTATTTAGGATCGATTATCACAATGATTGGGGAGATTGGAGCAGATGTGGTCTACAAAATTAAGGCGAGGTGGATTAAGTGGAGAAGTGCGTCTGGAGTACTGTGCGATGAACGAGTACTCAGTAAACTAAAATGGAAGTTCTATAGAACAACTATGGGACGGAATGTTAGGCAACTAAGAAACAACATGTAGAGAATATGAGTGTTGCTGAAATGATGATGCTAAGTTGGATGTGTGGCAAGAATAGAAAAAATAGAGTTATGAATGAGTATATCCGAGTATGGGTAGGAGTAATACCAATAAAAGATAAGTTAAGAGAGAATAGATTGAGATGGCTTGGTCATATACAACGGAAACCAACAGAGACAGTAGTGAAGAGATGTGATACAGTGACGGTAGATGGTACTGTTAGGGAAAGGAGTAGACCTATATTGACGTGAACTAGTATAGTAAATAAATATATAAATTTCTTTAATTTGACTAACGAAATGACTTTAGATAGAGTCAAATGGAGAAGACGGATTCATGTAATCGACCTCATTTGATGGGACTTAAGATTTGGTTTGGTTTATTAAATCAAACAAATACAATATCTAATCATGAAAAATCAAAAAAAGAATCATATAAAAAAAGAAAAAGAAAAAGAAAAAAGAATTGATTGAATGTGCCATTATTTTAACATAAATCTTATGTTTATGCTGTTGATAATAAGTTTGTGTCTTATGCTCCATGTTGAAAATGTTTATAGTTATAATCATATCATTTTTGTTTTTGCCTGTCCTTTCATTCATCTATTTTTTTACTCTCACTTTTTTTAATTAAATCTAGTCTAGTCTTCCTCTCTTGTCTCACATCTTTTCGTGTTTGAATTCTCCATCAAATTATAAAAATAAAAGCTCAAATCATCTCTTACTTTATTCTTTTTATTACTTTTTTTTCTTCTTCTTTTCATTAGGCCTTCAAAAGGAAGAAGATTGGAGATAGAGTTAAGGGTTATTTCATGATTCATTTGCTTTTTGGAATCTTGCCACTTTTTTTTTTTTTTTTTTTTGTTACAAGGAAATCCTCTCACTCTCCCGCAAGTCCAAGACAGCGCCCCGAGAAAATCACCAGGGTGTCCTGTTGTTCGGTCCGAGCCAGAGACTATAACCTGGAAGCTTGTCCCGACCTCACAAGGCAAGTTTCGGTAAGTCAGGACTCGCACAGCGGGGGAGAATTAAACCCACACTAAGTAGCTGATAAGGCATCCTTGAGGTCAACCTCCTAACCAACTGTGTTACGCCTAAGAGATTGGCCCAGAGGAGATTCGAACTCAGGACCTAGGGGCTTAAACCCCAGGCCCTTGCCAAGTTGCCACCCATCCCTGGGTTGAATCTTGCCACTTTGATATTGCTATTAATGAAAAAAAATCTCGTGAAAGTTTTAATTGTTATTAATAAATTAATAAGAATATGTAAAGATTTTAATAACGTAGTGAGGATTTTAATTTCTTGAATAATAATATCAACTATAATAATTATAATTATAATTATATAAATGTAAAAATCTTTATTGAAAAGATCAGCTAGTCAAAAGTGTAGTACAAAATAGGACAATATTATAACTTTATACAATGCCAAATTTGGCACAACTATTATCATACTGAAGTTGCTCTTAAGGGGGTGGTTATTTGATGGGATTAAATCATAGAATTAGATTTCATGTCTAATAGAATGGATAGTTCAATATTTGGTTGAAAAAGTAAAAGTTAGACTAATAATCTAGCTGGATTACTAATTCCTTATATGTGGGATAATTCAATCCCATCGGAGGATGTGGGACAAAAATGGGTGGACTGAACAAACATTTTGATTAATTAGTTAAATGATTAAATTGACCCTCAAGTATGTAAAATTTATTTATTTTATATTTTTTTTAAACATGTTGAATTTTTTTAAACATGTGTAAATTAATTTCATAATATTTAATAGTCTTCTCATAATTTTTTTTTTTTTTGTATTAACAAAATCATGAATAAAAATATACTTCTAATGTCATATTTAAATAAAATTAAAAGTGATCTTTGTAAAATAAAATAAAATATACTTCAAATAAATAAAATAAGATATACTTTAAATAAATAAAATAAAAGATAAACAATTTCAAAAGACAAAATGGTCTTTCAATAATTTATGATTTTTAATCAAATATGAGATTCACAAAAACAGTTATTTGTAGACATCTAATCGATAAATAAATATATGATATTTATCATTTCTAGCCAAATAATTCATGAACTAATCCATTTAAACAAACATCGCCTAAATGCATTCATTTAGTGAACAACGTAATTTTAACTAACAAATTAAAAAAAATGTAATTTTAACTGGACAAAATAATAAATATTTTATTAATAGCTAATAATATATTACGAAAGAGGAAAGCATGTACCTGATTGACATGACAGAAAGAGAGTTTCATGGCTCATTCACGTTTCGTGGTCAATTATATATTTTAGTTAAAATGTTAAAAAATTAAAAAAATTATTATAAATTATCATATCATTCTCTTTATTTTTTTATATATTTTTTATAAAAATTTAAAAAATTATTAAAATAGTCTGTTACCAAACTATCCATCAAAGGCCATTACAACTTCTAGCTCGCATTCTAGAAAGTAGAGGAAGAAAGAGAAAAACTCAACATCAAATACAGAAAATAATTTTTTTTAATCTAATGTCATAAATAAGTAATTTTTAATTTTTTTGGGGGGGGGGGAAGTACACTGACATCCCTGAGGTAACTGTTTAATACAAATTTTTTTTCATATTTAAAAAATTACACTTATCCCATGTCTGATTAAAATGACATATTTGTCCTTTAACTTTTATACATATCAAATAATAAAATAATATAAATATTTTATTTATATCATTTTAAAAGAAATAATAATCATGTTGTTTGATTTAACTCACAAAAAATTGAGTTTTTTTAATTTTATTTTTATTTTGTGTGTTTTTTATTTTTACTGATTTTTTTAATATTTCAAGTAATTTTTTTAAGCTACCCCCTAATCTAGATATACTTAAGAAGTATAATATTTTGTGAATTTTTTTTTTAATTTCATCAAATCCAAATATATATATATATATATATAAATTCAGTACATTATCTTATTTTGTTGTATTCAATGATTTTTTTAAATTTTGTTTTTATAAAAATTTTATACTTTTGGAAATATATCTAGATTAAATTGATCCAAAAAGTAAAAATAATTTGATTAAAATATTAAAAATTATTAAAAATAGAAAAATATAAATTAAAAAGAGAAATTTAGTCAAAACCCCTTTATTAGACCTTTGTTTGGTGAAAATGGCAGTTTAATTTATTTTTCTTCATAAACCCCTAAAAAGAAAACACATAATTGAGTAAGGACAAAGTAATTTTTTTTTCTTGAATAATATTACCAGAGTAACATGTTACTGTGAATCAGATCAAAGTAACATATTACTGTTATTGTAATTGTCAATCAGATCAAACTAGAGTAATTGTCAAACAGATCAATATGTTATTGTAAGACAAAGTAACATATTACTGTCAAATAGAGTAACATGTTACTGTAAACTAGAGTAATTGTCAAACAGATCAATATGTTATTGTAAGACAAAGTAAGATATTACTGTCAAATAGAGTAACATGTTACTGTTACTGTTTACATCAATTTCAATGGTAATAATTTTTTTTTTTTTTATAAAGAATTTCATAGTCAACATAGATCTTATTTGATAGGTCTTGATGAGAGAATTTTAAAAATGTTAATTTTATTAACAATCAGCATCTACATTAAAAGTTATATTATTTTAAAATTTTACTATGATAGGCTTTTGATCAAATCCCCCAATTAAAAACTCAGAAAATTATTTCTAAAAATTCCATGAGGGTGTGGAGTACATTTTCGTTGATGTTATTTTTGTATAAACGTATACATATGCATTGTATTTTTGTACTTTCAAGTTTGATTGGGTGGTCGGATGGATTTTATGTGAATGGCGGTATTTGGTAATATTGTAATAAATGTGGGTGAATAAACGAGAAAGAAAAATGATAGTAGAAATAAAATGAAAATTTATATTCATATATAAAAATTGATACAAAAAATATCACAAAAATGTTGTGATAGTGATATTGTTGTAAATATAAATCATATTTATGGGTGTTTTGTTTTAAAGTGAAAGGTCACCATTAGCTATATATCATTGTATTTGAAAATTCTGTATAAAATTTATATTTGTATATTATCACTCAATAAGAATATGTTCATATAGAATTTACTGATGGAAAGTTGTATAATATAATCATAATGATAAGAAGAAGAAATGGTAAGAAAAAGTGCAAAATGACCATTTAAAATTTTTTAGGCTATGACATTATCAATCTTTTTTATTTATTTATTTATTTATTTTTTTCATCACTAAACATAAAGATAGAGCCATAAAGATGGAGCAGTATTTAGTAATATATATATGGGTAGGAACCTCTTCCACGGCCAATTCCTCCTTTTCTGGAGAAGTTTTTGGTTCGTCTTGGAGTATTGTTTTATATTGTTCATTGAGAGATAAATATTTCGTTCAACCCTAAAATGAGATAGAAATATGATAAGTCCTACTGATTCAACCAATAACAATTAAGCCGGAACATCACCTCAACTTGTCCCAGGAGTAAACAATAATTTTTCCTTTTTCTGGTTTCCCTTGGCCAATTTGCATGATGCATCACATTTGACTTTCTTAACTCATATTCTTTCTCTTTATCTCATTTACTTTTGTATCTATTAATAAAAAAATCAATTAATAAATCAATTTATATAAGGGAAACCCAACTGTTATTAGAGTTTTAGGCCATAACTCAATTTGAAACTTTCTAACATTTAAATATTAATTTAAACAATTATTTCTTAAATTCCTCTATAATTCTCAATGTTTCATTTTCTGGATCCTTTGGTAAGTCTTGAAAAAAACAATATATATATATATATGTATAAAACTAAATTAATCGGACATCGATAAGTATAATTTTGTTCTATAAAATGAATGATTTTAGTTTAAAATAATATTAATCGTTAGGAGTTTTCTTAAGTGTGCAATTGCACACCATGTGCCACTTACACAAAAAGTGTAAGTGTAAGGTGTAAGTATAAGTATAAGGTGTAAGTGTAAGGTGTAAGTGTAAGGTGTAAGATGTAGGTGTGTTGCATATGGTGTGCAACCTCAAAAAAGTTGTAAGTGTAAGGTTTAATTTTTTACAAAAGGTGTAAGTGTAAGGTGTAAGGTGTAAGGTGTAAGTTGCACACCATAACCAAACCCTAATCGTTAATTTCATAAAACAAAACATGATTAATTAGTGTGTCTATCAATTTTTGATCAAGGTAAAAACGATTAATTAGTATCTCTATGAAACTTTTAGAGACTGCTTACTTGACCTAATGGACAGATTGCCTCTCTGTTTATCAGAATTTTCGATTTAAAAAAAACAAGTATCCACACAATTCCTTTAAGTGAACGAAGTGCCTCTACATGCATGTACCACATTTTGCATTTAGTTTTTACTGATCATTTTGTTGTAATAGAGGGATTTTATTTGGTTTGTTGAAGTATTGCTCCACACTACTTAATTTTTGACACTTGTTTTGTTATCTTCCCAAAACTAACAAAAGAAATGAATCCCACAATTTCAATTAATAAAAATTAAGTTGAGACATCATATTATCTTGATTCGGGACCACGAAATAATTTTTCCAATAGAGAAGATTGCAAGGAATACCATCCCAACAATGCACATGATTTGATTTTTAGCAGTTGTATACACTTTTCAAAATGAAAAATTATTAGATATTGGAGGGCACCACGTATCGTGCCCCTAATCAATCACCAATTGTCATACTCCTTACTATTCTCCCATTATAAATAAAAAGAGTAATGAAACATATTTTTAATTTGAGAGCTCTAAATAGAGCTCTAGTGAGGTGGAAGAGAGAGAGTAGAGAGAGGAGAGTGGGCTCCACCTTCACATGGGTATTCTCCACATTATTAAAATTGTATTAGAGCTCTCAAATATTATTGAAATAAAAATAAGTGAATCAATCACATTCGATTTGAAACACTATGTGACTGTGGTCCGGAGCACCAAATAACTTCTAGCAAAATGCCATATGTCATCAGACAAACACTGCACATTGAAATGGAAAGGCCTCGAATCTTTTGGCTCACAATCATTGAGAGATGATTGTGATTTTATTAGATGTCTTAATTAGGACATGACCAGCCAAGCCCATTCCCCCTCACACTTCTTGAACCCTCCAGTCATGACATTAACACAACAGCTTTGATATAGACATCCATGAACATGTTTGATGCACTGAATCTTCATGTATAATTGTGGCAAACAATCACAAATATTTGTGTTAAAAAAATAAAAATAAAATCAGACATCTAACTTTTAACAATTCCATTATTATCAAACTTTTTTTTTGTACACTTTGTTGGTACTGTGATGTAGCATCGTCAAATGTGATTGTGGGGAGGAACGGATGCAAAATTCTAATCTCATAACCCAAGAGTAAGATTCAACACTTTTTTTGAGGTCACATTCTTGTCTTGAATTATGTAACGACGATGATTCTTACTTGATTTTAATCCAAATAAAAGAGCTCAACGATATCTCAATCCCCTATCTTTTACTCTTAGCCACCAAATTAGCCATCAAATCATGTACCCTATGTCTCAATGGACCTTAGTGTTACTCATAAATCAAATTATAGATGTACGCCTGAGTGTCAAAGGACACACAAGTCTTGCGCGACTAATCGACTTCTTGGTATTTATTAGAGATGCCTCTCAATGTAAGAGAACCAAGACAAAACATCAACAATAACAGTAAGAATAACAAAAACAACTTGTGTTGTGAACATATTTGAGACTTAAGAAGAAAATTTTAATTGGGGCCATTCACACTAATTTTTTTTAATATTTTAATATTTGTTTATTCTAATTTTAATTTTTTTTGCTCTTGATGATAACCATCAAGTGTCCATAATCTTCTCAATCAAAAAGCTATTTTTTATAATTAAGAATTCAATTCATTCAAGATTTAGTGTGTTTATAAAAAGGTTTATTACACTTTCTATTCCTAAATTACCCATCAAATTAGCTATCAAATCATGTACCCTATATCCCAACGGACTTTAGTGTTACTTATAAGCCAAATTGTGGATGCACGCCGAGTCTCAAGAGACCCACAACTCCTGCCGACTAATCAAGTTCTCGATGTAATAGAGCCAAGACAATTCAAACATCAACATATATAGTAATAACAACAATAACTTTTGTTGTTGTACAGAGGTAGTTCAACCCTATTTGACACGTGAGGCGAAAATTTTAATTGAGGCCATTCACACTAAATTTTTAAATTTTTAATACTATAACATTTACCATCAAAACAATTTTTGCTCTTTCTTGTTTTAATTTTTTTGCTCTTGATAACCATCAAGTGTCCATAATCTTCACAATCAAAATACTTTATTTATTTATTTATTTATTTTAAAATTAAGAATTCAATTCATGCAAGATTTAATATGTTTATAAAAGGGTTTATTACACTTTCACTCCTAAATTAGCCACTAAATTAGTCATCAAATCATGTACCCTACGTCCCAATGGACCTTAGTGTTACTCATAAGCCAAATTGTGGATGTACATTGAGTCTCGAGGGACCAATAAGTCCTGCTGATGAATCGGGTTCTTGGTGTTTATTAGAGATGCCCCCTCGATGAAATAGAGCCAAGACAACGCAAATATCAACAATAACAATAGCAACAACTTGTGTTGTGCAGAGGCGGTTCAAACCTATTTGAGACCTATGGCGAAAAATTTAATTAGGGCCATTCACACTGATTTTTTTTTTTTTTTTTAAATTTTAATACTGTAATTTTTATTTATTTAAAATTCATAACATTTGCAATCAAAACAATTTTGTTTATTCTAATTTTAATTTTTTTCCTCTTGATAACCATCAAGTGTCCATAATCTTCCCAATCAAAATATTTTTTTTAATAATTAATAATTCAATTCATGCAAGATTTCGTAGGTTTATAAAAGGGTTTATTACATTTTCTATCACCAAATTATTTACTTGGTTCTTGAATTATTGATTGAGTCTATTAAATCCCTAAAGTATACAAATCAGTCTATTTACGCTCTAAACTATCGATTGAATCTATTAAGTTCTTAAAACATTTAATTCAAATCTATTTCGTTGTTGAAAAAAATACAAAAAATAAAATATATGTCCATAAGTATTATAAATTAGGAAAAGAGCCTACCTAATAAAGATTGTATTACAGAAAAATCTTAATATTTTATTTTGTCTTTAAAACGTATTTTATTTCATTGTGTGTTTAAATTAGTATTAGAATATGATTTCTTAGTCTTGCCAATAAAATTATATGGGTATTAGATATATTAAAGAAGTAGAATTAGATAATTTAAATAATAATACTTCATTACAAATAATAATAGAACAAAATAATACATTAATTGAGTTATAAAAAGGGAGAATTTCAAATCAGTGTATAACGTGAAAATATTTACAAATTAATGATAAAATTTATCATTATTTATAATTAAAATTATACACGTTTCCACACATATGTAATACTTTTTTGCAATTACCAACTGCAAATCTCCCCTTATGAAATTAACTTAGCGAAAAACTTAATACAATCAATTATAAATTATAACCATTACGGTACATAAGGGTAATCACGTAACTATTGTAGAAGAGAAGTAAGAAAATACCATAGATAATTACCCTTAGCCTTATAAAGGAAATTCATCATAAGAACTGACGCCAATTTTTCAAAGACAGAAAAAATTTAAGGTTTTTTTTTTATTTTTTAAATAAAATTTTAATTAGATAAGGTTTTTTTACTAATTTATAATATTTATGGGCTTATATTTTATTTTTGTTATCATTTTAGAGACTAAATGTGTTTGAATTAAATATTTTAGGAATTTAATAGACTCAATTGATAATTTAGGGACTAAATAGAGTTTGATTTATATATTTTATATATTTTAGGGACTAAATAGATTTAAACTCAATCTATAGTTCAAAAACTAAGTATACGATTTGGACACAGTTTAAGAGTATAAAGTGTAATAAACCCTTTATAAAAAATAAAAACACAATGTTCTAAAACCTGAAATAAATGTATATGTTATAATTTTAATAATCAAATAACTATTGTTAATGCAATATAGGGATTGAAAATATCATTTGTTATATTTTGGAACTCAGAGGGAGCATTTTTAAGACCAAATGCCATAACATTCCACTTATAGTTGCCAAAAGGGATTGTGAAGGCAATTTTGTAGCAATCCTTTTTAGTGAGCTAGACTTGTCAAAACCCAGATTTTATATCAAATTTGGAAAATATTTTGGCTTTAAATAGTCGATTTAATAAATCTTTCTTGTTGGGGATAGGATACCGGATCCATTGTAGGACAACATTAAGAGATTTATAATTAATAACCAATTGAGGTGTTCCTCTTTCTAGTTAAACATTGTTGTTAATGTAGAAAACAAGACAAGACCATAGAAATTTGCTAGAGTGGATTAATTTTTTGTTTGAAAGATCATTACTACAATCAATATACCTTTGGTGAATTAATATTTGAAATTTGAAGTATTATTCTTATGTAATGATATCAAACTTAAAAATCAACTCAAGAAAGAAAGAACCACTGGTCGTATTGAACTTAGTCAATTTTGCTATCAATTTGGTTACAATTCTATTCTTCCTCTTGTGTCAAGATCCTCTTCCCGAAGAGCACCTATCCGCAAAAGTCGCAATTATTCTACTAAAAAATATTACAACAATTTTTCAAACAACAAAAAGAAACCTTATTATAAAAAGAGAAAGTTCATCAATTCTAAACCGTCCAATATTTCTAAATCCTAACCCAGTTCCTCCAGGAAAACTGTAAACTGTTGGAAATGTGACAAATCAAGTCACTATGCAAATAAATGTTTCACAAAAAAAATAAAATAAAATCATGATCTTAATGTTCCTGATGAATTTAAAAATCAATTAGAATAAAAAAAGGAAGAGGGAGAGCGCACAACCAGATGCTTTTACGACAAACTTTTATTTAGTTAGAGAGGCCTCCTTTATTTATTTATTTATAGTATAACATAGAGAGATTCTATGTCTATTTGTTGTATAACATTCTCATGACAGATTCTATCTCTATTTATTTATTTATTTATTTTTCCTAATATTATTGGATTGAGCATTATGTGATTGATGGTTTATTTATTATTATTTGGATAAGTGCTCCCTCTACTCTCATATATTATGCCAGGGAAGCAATTGAATGATTTCAATTGTAACAATGTTTGTCTAAATGTGCAGATATTTGTAAATTATAATGCGTATGGGAAGCAAATGATTTATTTCATTTATGTCTAAATGTGCTCACTAACTCGAAAATAAGATACGATCAGCACATTTGGCCTAATGGTTATATAACAATTTTTGTGGTGTGAGATTTTAGATTCAACTATTATAGAGAGGAGTTTGATACTCTTTGTGATGGTCGTTTATTTCTTTTCAATTATGGAGTTTGTGGTGATTATTTGGTTGTTGGGCTTGCGCTTGGGCTTGGTGGGCTTGGTATATTGGTTGTATTAGACTTTGTTAATTTTTTAGTTATTGTGGGTTAGTAGTCTATCTGATAATATAAATATTTCTCATTTTTGTAATTACTCTCCTATCGATTGCCAAAAAAAATATAAATAAATAAATAAATAAATATGGAAAATAAGATAAATTTTTGTTTAAACACAATTACAAAATTTTTAAAAAATTTTTATTTTGGGACAATTACCAAAAAAAAAAAAAAAAAAAAAAAAGACTCCAAAGCTTAAGCCATTTAACAAAACAAACCGTGCCTCACACAGAAAGGAGAAAGAAAACAACAACCCCAAACACATCTCACGTAAGAGGAGAATGAAAAATAAAAACCAAACTGTCTCATGCAAAAACGATGTGTGAAAATGTAAGTCAAACTACGTCTCACGTAGAGAAGGGAAAAGCTTCTAACTGCGTCTCACATAGCGAGGGTGGAGGGTGGTGTGAGCAACAGGCGCACCTGATATTTTTAACCGAAGAGGAAAGGTGGTGTGAACAACAGGAACACTTGTTGTTTTTAACCGAATAAAACGACTCTAACGCATTTCATGTGAGAGGAGGAAAGGTTGCGTGAACACCAGGCACACTTGATGTTTTTAACAGGGAAAACAATCCTAACACGTCTCATGCGAAAGGAGGAAAGATAGTGTGAACACTAGGTACACTTGATGTTTTTAATCGAATGAAAAAACACAACCTAATGTGTCTCACGTAAAAGGAGGAAATGTGGAAGCAACGAAGTGTGAAGCCCACGAAGACAACCCAAAACAAGGTACAAAGCATAAACGCAAATCAAGGTACAAAACGTAAACATGACTTTAACGAAGCTTCAAATGTGAATTCTCACGAACTAAACAAAAATAGAATCAACACAATCAAAACGATGCTCGAATTATCAATTTGAAAATCAATTTTGCCGATTTGTTTAAAAAATAGGCTTAATAACATACCTACGAAAGATATAAATTTAAACAAAACAACACAAAAAGAACAAAGCTCTTTCTCTCTCCTTTACTATTTTCTCTTTTTCTCCTCTATTTGTTTTTTGCTCTGTTTTTTTCCTTCCTCTGTTTTTCCTTTTCTTCTCTTCACTGCTCTTTTTTTTTTTTTTTTTCTTCTTGTCTTTTCTTTCATTTTCCTCCTTCACAAGCCCAGTACCCAAAAAAAAAAAAAAACCTGAGTTGCATTAGGAGCTGCTGGGCCTAAACGAAGCACAGCCAGGCTCAAATAGAGCCAGCCGATGTAGACACCCCATTTTTGACCGTCCTCAAGACTTGGACGTCATCGTTTGTGTACTCGATGATTATGTGTTTGTGTTTGCTTTGAGTGCGCAAAGTTCTCGATGGAATGCTCTGCCTTTGAGCCTTTAAACTTTTTCTTTTTATGCCTTGTTTTGGACCAAAACTTGGTGTCTGGACCTCTTGGTGACCTGTTGGCCACCCCCCAACGCTGTCGGCCATGGGATGAGTCTGTCGACCATGGATGTGGCCGATCGGCTATCAGTGGTGGCCGACGGCCACCAGTCTCTTTTTCCAGATATTTATTGACAGTTGTGCCAACTGTTGCACACTGAGCTGCATCTTCATACACTTGTATGGTAGGATGTATCTAAGCTCAAGGGGTGTTTTTCTATAAATAGGGGGGTTCCTCCCCCATTTTGGAGGGTTAGAAGATTTAGACCAAATATATATATATATATCTCTAGATCTCTCTCTCTCTCAATATTTTGTGCCTTGTAGCTTAGTTTCTCTTAGCTTTTGCATATCAACCCTTAACCAAATACTCTCACCTTTGAGCTGAGATTACTTGGAGCCTTGTTTGAGCACTAGAAGGAGGTTTGGGCTTGGTTTGTTGCCTATTTTGTGCCTTACCTTCAGGAGGTATAACACTTGTTATTTAAGCTCGTTTTCAATACTTGTTTTGTCATCTTTTCAAACTATTTTTAGGCTGATTTTGAACTGTCAAAAACTCTGTTTTTGTGACATAAAAGTGGTGGTTTGAGCCCCTTTTGAGTTAGGGGGTTGTACACCCTTTTTGCTTCTTAGCTTGTTAGTGCCATTTTTTCATCACTTTCAAAACAATTTTTTTGGGCCTTTTAACTACTAAATCTCAGAGTTTTTTCAGTGGTAAAAACCTTGTTTTGAAGTCCAAAATTAGAGGGGTTAGCCTCCATTCCTTGTGTTTTGTTTGTATGCCTAGTTAGCTTCATGAGTTAGCATGTTTTTCTAGCTTACTTTAGCTTAAGTCCAACATGTTTTTGCCTCTGTTTTGACCTGTTTTGGCTCTGTTTTGGGCTGGTTAATTCAGTTGAGGCTTGTATTGCATAGTTGTAGTGTTAGTTCCTTCACTAGCTTGGTGTTTTCATGTTTTAATCACCATTGTTTTGAGTTGAAAGCATGTTTTAGTGTTGTTTTGCACTTCATTTCGACACTTAAAATCTCTGCAATCTCCCTTCATTCTTCACTCTTTTGTTTACTTTGAAAGTGGTTTCAAACCACTTGTTTGCCTAAGTGTGAAATTGAGGTGTTACACCTAATAGTTTAATCATTTAGGGGGTTCATTACCAACAGTGTAATGCCTCTTTCATGCCAAAGCTACTTGAGGTTTGAGCCATCTTTCCATTAGAGGACACTCACCAATGGACTTAATCGATTAAAGAATGAATCGGTAATGTAAAATGAGTAAACAAAATGAACAAGTAAAAGAGGCCATATAAGCATCTTTCATGTTGTATTACATGTGTTCGAATCGGACGTTAATTCGAACATAAGAAAAATGAGACATTTCATACTCAAAAGTGATAAAATGTGTCATTTTCCTTGGTCACCATCACCCTTGATCATGCATGATAAGGTGGTGGTCTTTTTGGGTCTTGTTTTGCACTCATTAAACTTGTACAAACTTGGTTCTTTGACCATGATGCATGGAAATTGCTAGGTTGATGGTTTGAGAGCCAAGAGTTTCACTCCTTTGAGTTTGTTCGATGATAAGGAGTGCAAATAGTACAAACAAACCTGCAAAAGTACACTGTTTTGCTCTGTTGTACTCTCTGTTGCAATAGGGAAGTCCAAACCAGTGGTGGCCAACAGCCACCACCAGTGGCCGACTAGCCACCATCAGTAGCTGACCGGCCACCTTTGTTGGCCGACCAACCATCAGCAGTGGCCAACCAGCCCCCCTGTCAGCTACCAATAAAATTCAGTGGATTGCTCCTGAGGCAGAACAGATGTGATCTAGAGAAGAGGAAAGTGCAAGTGCTTCTGAGCAACAGAGGCTCACAGCAACAAAACAGTGGCCATTCAGGTGGAATATCGAGCATGCATGCATCCCTCACTTCCCGAGGCCATTTAATTGCTTTGTTTAATTAATTAGCGGTAGCTAATTAATTAGTTTAATTGCTTTGTACTTAATTAGCCAAGTGTTTAGCTAATTAATTTGATTTGTAATATTTGATTAGCTTAGAATAGTTAGTTAAATTTTGTGTTGTATTAGTTAGCTTAATTAGCGTAGCTAATTGGTTAGCCTATTCATTCGGACCCTTCTTCGCGAAGGCGTGATGTTGTAATAAGTGTGCTTGCGTGTGTGTATGTCTTCCAACCCTATGTTTTTCTCCCTTTTATTTAATCGCTTTCGATGGTTAGATTATGGATCATGTTTCAATTAGCATACCTTATACTTACATGTTTGCATACATTCATTTTGTCTTGCATGCACCGAGGCTCGATGCATCATTCAAACTGCATTGTTGTTTCAATATCTTATTTGAATACGTATTTAATCGCATGTTATTCAAATCGATTCATATGTCATATTAGTAGTCGAGCCTATTAATTGCATTATTGCATGTGTTCCATTAGGCATCTTATATAGTTAGGATCGTGCATCTTTCTAACTAGTTTCTGTTTTGGCTTGGAGTACTCGGTGAGTTTTATGCTTTAGCATACTTGCATGAGTGTGATTGCCATGATTAGCATGCTTTCCATGAGGCTATGTGCTTAAATGCTAAACTGCATGAATGCCTGTGGATGAAGGCTTGTTGTTTGAATTGGAATGATTCAACAAATGTGTGTTTTAAGTCCACTTTGTTGTGGCAAATCATGTTTTAAGCCCACTATGTTTGGTGGCAAATCCGCATCTTTAAACCCACTTGAGGGTGGCAAATTCAAACCATTTTCGCAAGCAAACATGACTTGAAATGTTCCAATTCTTGCTATGTAGTCTATACTTGTATGCGTGTGCATCACATAGTAAGGTTACATTAATAACTGAAAGAAGAATACATAATGTTTATAAAACATCATATCATGATTAGTAGAGGCCGATCTTTGATCGGGCAAGCGGGGGTGCTCATTTCAGGACCTTCCCCTCTCGTACCTAAGTTCCTGAACTGATGCAACTTCGGTGATGACGGATACATGGCCTTTGGCACAAGTTAGGGTTTCCTAAATTTCTCCAAAACAAAATATTTAGGTGGCGACTCTGTATCTGGCAAAGTAGTCCAATTTTGGCATTATTTGATTTAAGATCAATTTTTCAAAAAGATTTGTCGGATTTGGACTCTTTGGTGTTTATCTATTTCACATTGCACTTGTGAGATAAGATTTAGAACCGCGGGAGTCCAAACTGTGAGGCCATCATTTCAAACCCTTTCCGAAAGGCGGGGTGCAGAAAAAGGCGAGTCTACAGCCGGGTTGTGACAGCGGCAGCGGGGCAGATCAGTCATTTTGCGAGCCACGGTTGTTTTAAACAAACCAAACCCTCATTTCCATACACACACCTATCCGAAACTCCCTCTCCTCTCTCTCTAACCTTCCTCTCTCTCTAGATTTTCCCTCTTCTTGCATTAACCAACAACCCTTGCGAATTGTTTTCGTGAAACCCTTTTACTTCTCTATATTTTGAACCGAATAAAAATTGATTTGGTTAAGCTTGGGGATTTCCCTTGGTTTTTCTTAGATTCTCACACATTTACCCACACTTTTCTCTTTTCCCCTTTGATTCCTCACTCTCTCTTTGTTTTCTCTCTCATAGGGTTTAGACCTTTGGAAGTTTTTTGGGATTTTTACTCAAACTCACTCACTCGCTCATTTTTTCTTCATTTTTCCCACTTTTCTCACTATGGCTAGTGACGAGGTTCCAATCCCTAACCCTGTTGTGGGTATTGGTGTCATTCTAGGTGAGGATATAGAGGTTGACGACGTTCCTGAGCCCGCGTTGTCGCCTTTTGCTGATAGGCCTTTTGATGCGGCCACCTACTAGCCCCACACACACACTCCGACCCGTGGCGGTATCTTGAGATTCGAGGGCCTTATCCCAGGGATCGATGAGGACATTCTGCTGTGAGAGCCCATTTGTCCGTTGATGCCTCAACAATAAGCAATCTTTCCTTTATTTTGTACATATTTTGCCTTTTATGCCAAGCAAACATTGATAACATTCCCAACCTACAAGTGATAGACAGGAGGATTGGCAGCTATGGATCCATATCTAGCCCTCGGTACTAGTATGAGAGGCTTCATGCGAAGATCCGCACACTGGTCGATGCCATTGGCTTCGGGCCTTTTTACGTGGGACTGGTACAGATGAGGGATGAGCCACTGCTCTACGAGGCCCTGGTAGAAAGGTGGTGGGACACCATAGACTTGTTCCACTTTTTATTGATCGGGGAGCTGACTTTGACCCCGTACGATTTCTCAATGCTCACCGGCCTACAGGTAGGGGTTGGCGGCCAGATCCCATTCGATCTTGATATGACGTAGTAGAGAGCTGCGCAGCTTTATCTTCTCGGGGCGATTCCACACGCTACTGGCCACGGGATAGCGCGGTATAGTTGGCTCCTGAATCACTTCACCGACCTTCAGCTAGTCACCCCGGATGAGGTTTCTCATGTATCTCCTCGGTATTACCCTATTTGCAAACAGGGAAAATACCATAGGGCTATACCTCATGGGCGCGCTTGTGCACCTACCGCAGGTGGCGGAGTATGATTGGGGTGCTGCCGGCTTGGCCACCCTGTACTACTACATGAGCTTCGTATCCCGCCGCAAAGAGGATTCATTTGGTAGCTGTTGGAGGGTTTGGGAGGTACACCTTACACTTACTTTTCTATTCAGCTTTGCATTCTGTTCAACTTTGCATTTCCTGCTCACACCTGCTTTGTATTTTCTGTTTATATCTGCTCATCTGCTTCATTTATCTTTTTCTTCTTGTAGCTATGGGTTTACACGTATTTCACTTCTTTGGCTCTGGTCCTAGTGAGGCCGATTGAGTTGTCAGTACCCCGCTCTCGATACTTCAACTCCCGATTCGAGCAGCGCTGCTATGTTGACCGAGACTTCCCTTACTTTTGCCGCTTCTTTGACACTATCACAGCAGATAGGGCAACAAAATTCTGACATTGGCCTTGATCTTTTATTGCTGTTTCCATACTGCTATTTCCATATTGTTGTTCAACCCGGATACTTTATTCTTGCCTTGCATTTTCTGTTCACTGGTTAACTGGCACCATTGGGCAGGCATCCCTCCGGTGTCGAGGGTGACTTACGCTGCCGCATGGGAGGCCTCTACTATGCGGATCTTGTTTGAGGGCCCTTTTGGCAGGGCATACTATTTGGGGGAGCAATTCATTTGCCAGACCTGGGGCCAGGCCGACGCTGACGTCCCACATCCTCTTCCTTCTGGCATGAGGATAACCGACGACCTCCAGGACGGGCCCTTGATCGATCACCTCATACAGGGAGAGGACGGTGATTGATATCATGGGGGTGGAAACTTCACTGCTCTCTTACAGACTCAGGTGATGGCTCCTCTTACCTAGGGCATGGTTTGTGTGGTTCGTGCCGTTTCTGAGGTTGCTGCCGCTGCGGCTGGAGGGGATCTTGCTGCAGCTCCCGTTCTTGGGCTTCTTGTGATACTGACAGAGGTCGTATATATGCAACCAGATGGGGTGATTGAGTAGATCCCTCTTGAGCACATTGAAGAGAGGGATTGCAAGTTGGTGATTGCTTCTGGCTTCATCACTTTCTGCTCACTGTGCTTTATTACTTTGTTTATTATGCTTTACCACTTTGTTTCATATTCTCAAATCTTCCCTCTTTTGCAAGTGCCTGCGGGATGTGTGGATGACCTCCTCTGGACAGTTGACAGACTGCCTTTGATGGTGCGGAGTAGGCAAACCGCTCTAGTCACCCATGGGATCGAGGTATACTTTATCCATAGCCTACTATTGCTATATTACCTTCAGTTCTGTTAGTTTATTTTGATATCTAATTCCACTATCTAATTCTGATATCTGTACTCTTCAGCTTGAGCAGGCACCAGCTGCGCCTGTAGGACCTCCTCCAGCTAGAAGACAAAGACGGGGCCTAGTGAGAGGCAGAGGATGGGCTAATCGGGGGAGGGGTCGAGTGAGACAGCGCTCACTCTCCAAGGAGTCCTTTGATGAGTACACGACCCCCAAGGATGAGGGGGATGAGGTCGACGTCTAGTCTAGCAGTTCCAGTGATGATAATGACGTACCTCCTCTGCAACCAAGGAGGAAGAGGGCGAGGATGGGTTGATTTTTCCATTCTTTTCTTTTGCTTTGTAGTTAGGAACTATGTAGCTTCAGATAGACTTGTGTATTTTGTTTTTGAAGACTTTTCTTTTGTTTTTGGTCTTTGTAAAACAATGATTAGGGTTGGACCTGCCAGTTAATGAAAAGAAAAAATTTGGATGATCTCCTCTTGCATAATATGTAATGAATGGCACAACCTTTGCATGGTAACTTTGCACAAGACTTTACAACTGCGAATTCTTGCTCTTGTATTCATTCTTGAATTGGATGACAACCTACAACTGGACAAAATGTAAAATATAACTCGATAATAGAAAAGCACAATGAAAACAACTCGAAAACACTAACGAACACTTGATACAAACAAAACAAGACTCAAAACTCAATCACAACACTTCAAGGCCAGAACCTGCTTTCTGCAACCTGCCCAGCCTGGGCCAACATTTAGACTCGGTCGGGCCCAAAAATGAGGTCGGTCAGTGGGATCCAGCTGTCATGCACTGCCTCTTTTCAAACTCTATAAATGATGCTCCCATGCTGTTTTTGCTGGTAGAATAGCAAGTCTTTGGTATTTTGCTCTCAAGATGGAGATGTTGCTCAACAATAGGCTTTAAGACTGGATAGCTACTTTGGACGGCTCGAAAGAGGTGAACTTTCATGGTTTCGACCTAAACACTATTTTTCCTTTGAGTCGTACTTCGCTCTTTTTCTTCTTCTTCGTCTTTTTTTTTTTTTTTTTTTTGGTCTTATTTCTCTATGCTATTGTTTGATGTTGGAACCCGATCACACATGTATTTTGCTTCGGATCACAAGAAATGTGTCCGAAGCTCAAAAAATTTCAAGCGTTGATGAAATCTCAGCGCGACGTAGAAATCATGCCTCAGCTCTATTTTGGCCATGCCTAGCCTTTGGGATAGATGTGTGAGCTCACTTTGCACGAGGCTCGATCCTTGGTTCATGATGGGGAGTTGGACACCCCAAGTTTGATTCATCGATTTTCCGCCACCGGAGACAGAGGCGACCTTCTTTGGCGAAGTTATTGGCAACATGCCCTCTATTTATGCTTACTTGCACACTTCCTACTTGCCCCTAGTTGCGGCGGAGCCAGCATTAGGTTGATTGAGGTGGCTCAATGCCTGAAAGAGGGTAAGAGCTACATTAGTTTAGTGTTGGCTGAGACCCTGATGGGTTTGGATGCCTTTCATCGGCGAAAGACTACCCGATTTGCAAGGAGTCTGCTACTTCTTCAAGTATTGTTTTCCACACTTTCTTATTTATGATTCCTTGTATCAATCGGCACTCACTCTCTAGTTTCATCTCTAAACCCTTTTCTTACTTTTCTCTCAACGTACATCTCTTTATTTTTATTTTTTTATCTCTCTTATTTTTCATCCCTTCCCAGGTATGGCTCATGGATAAGCTGAAAGTGGTGGACCCTTGCCCGAATATTCAGCTAGAGCTTATTTTTTTCGCCAACGGCTAGTGGACTTCCCTTCAGAGAGATGGTGGTGTGATTGGATGTGCAGCAGATCTACGGCTGACGTAACTTGACGTTGCCTATAGCTCAATTTGACTGAGATGAGCTACAACATGTCCCAACAGCCAGGTATATAGTTGATTGGCCTTATGCACTGCGTGTTCTATTATCCTTTTCTGTTGAGATGCCAATTTGGGCATGATTAGACTTGTCCAGAAGAAGGGATAGAATACCTGGCTTCATTTCCCATTTGTGGTTCACACTTGCCTCGGTACCTCATTGCTTGGAGGACAAGAGAACTTCTGGCCCTTGTCCCTAGCTTCAGTTACACCCTTTCTGGTGAGTGCTTGACTTGGCTTGAGGACGAAGCACAGGTTGGGCCAACTTTGGCTGCAGAGACTTCCACGAGCACGAGCAGAGGACGCAGAACCACCTAACTTATCTATGCCCTTAGTTTGTTGCGTTGACATTTCTTTTCAAGTGTTATGATGTAAAAGCAACTTTGATTTATATCATAAAGTTGGAGAATGTACTTGTGTTGAAATTAATGGAATTAAAGTTGCGAGCACTAAAAATTTTCCTTTTGGTCCCAAAATGATCTAAGTTGTAAAAGGTAAATTTTGAGAAAAATCAACTTTTATTAAAACTTTTCAAAACTATTTTTTGAAATGATCACTGCCTGACACGTGCGGAATCAATCCTCAAGATGCACAGCCTCGAATTAATAGATCGTAATTGCCCGTAACTACATTGACCATCACTGCTTTGTATCACAACCAGACATTTCGACCAAAAAAAGAAGATCACACAATCGAGCTAACTGATAATGGAGAAAGATGGCTCGATTAAAGTGAACGAATAGGACAATAGAGTTGGAGTTGGTTATGGCCGAACTTTAGGATGAAGTTGCCTACGTAACCCAAAGATAGAAATCAGGCCTTATGTAGTTCGGTTCTGGTTCACTCGAGTATTAACTCTCATTTTGTACTCTAACTTTTGCCAAAGTCGCCCTTTCGGGTTTTCAACCTTGCGAGCTCAGTTTTTCTATATTTCTAATTTTTCATGCTCTAATTTTTGCCTAGGTCGCTCTTCCGAGTTTTCAGCCTAGCGAGCCTCTCAGGGATAGTATTTTTTCAACTTGTCTATATTGATCGGCTGTGAAAACTCCAGGCCATCTAGGTCCATGAGAATAATTGTAACACCCCGATTCTACACTATCGGTTGTAGTCAAGGAAGAATCACGAATGAGTCCTGTGGTCAATAACCAAGTAAGATCCCAGTTTGCCGGAAGAGTCAAATTAGCCTCCCTTCTAAGTCCGGCTTTTTTAGGCAGCACACTACCCTTTTGACAGATCTTAAAAGGCATTGACACAAGGTCTCAGAAGCAACGATAAGGTTCATACATAAACGTAGAATATAAATACATAACAACCACGAATATCCTTAATTCAAAAGCTTGTTCTGTTACATTACATCCCAAGAAAATTTAAATTTTCACATGAGTCTTACAAAACATCAAAAGGAAATTTCTAACTTTACTAAGATAGCCAAAACTCTTCGAAGGTTTCAGGCTCTTCCTCTCCAGCTATAAGTTCCTCTTCGTCACCTGGCATGACACGCCGTGAGCTTTGAATGCCCAGTAAACACACACACACCCCGTCTTTTTTTTTTTTCCAGTCCAATACACAATCTCAAATATAACAAGAAGTAGTAAAGCATGATACTCAAAATAGATAAACAAAGGGTTACAAGTTAGATGTTAGTAAACTAGAAATCTCCCAAAGAGATTTCATCCTTCCAACCACAAGAATTGGATTCGGATTATTCGGTATGCCCCCTCTTTTGCTGCTTTGTTGCAGAACTAACCTCGGATACCTACCATCGGTTATATACCGCGTAGCGCCAGCCACAGGGCTTCAAAAGAGACGGTAATAATGGGCCTTGCCCAAATCCCTCCTCACACCAAACCACCTAGGGTCCGAATACAACCACTCTGTTCAAGGGTTCCGAAAACCACTTGTGCAAGACTTTAACTTCCAAGTAGGGAACACATCCCAACAATCCACACATACACATTATCATCATTACTCAAATGATCAAAAACCCAATACCATCCCAATTAAGTTTCCTGTTGAGTTAAATGTTTTAAAACAAGGTTAAACCAGTCTTAACAAGATAATAATATCCACATAAGCATGCATCATTAAGATGAAGGAGAATAAGAACATAACCATAATATGTACAACATCATTCCAAGATATGATCATACGCTAATAAACATTTTCATGAACACAAGAGCATAAAACACCTATGCATAACAAGATTTCCAGATTCGATATCACATAAGGATTAGAATAGAAGGGCTATTTTAGAATTTTTACCATACTCGGCCTTCCTATGGTTCGTAGAGAATCTAATCTAGTTTCTAGAACATATTTCGGAAATGGGATAGCTTTTCTAGATTTTAAGGTATTTGGAAAACACTCCGGCGCTGTCCAGATTCGTCGATCGTTATGAAAATTTGATTTTCTTGCAAACTGCTCACTGTTTTTCCATGAAACTAGTTTTAGTTGAAAGCTAACTCCTTAAGGAAGATTTTGACATAAAATAGAGGTCCAGAATAATTTTATACATTTTGCTAGAATTTTTGAAAGTGGGCTGCAAAAACTGATTCTAAGGTACAATACCTAAAACAAGAAGATTTATGGGAAAAGGGATCCACTAAGGGAAAATTTTTGTCTCTTTTATGATGAAAACATGCTAACTAACATATATCAATGACACATCTGAAAACAATATTTAGAACCCTTAAGAACATGTATTTGAAAAAGGAAAATGAAAGAGAAGGTTGTGTTGTGGCTTACTTGCTAAGCTTTGAACAAGATGGCTCTCTTCTCCCTTCCTCTTCCTCTCAAGACTTCTCTCTTGTTCTTCTTCCCCTCCTCTAGCCGAAAGTGTGTGTGTGAGTGTGATGCTTGTGTTTGTCATGCTAGGGAGTGGTGATATTTATAGGCAAATTTGGTGTAAAATGACATAGAAGCCCACTAGTTGGAATTGAATGGACAAGCTAGGATTTACTTGGAGTTCAATGAATTAGGAGTGATTAGGGAGCTTAACCTTGGGAAGTTCAATGAATTAAGAGTGATTAGGGAGCTTAACCTTGGGATTAGGCAACACCTAGTTAATTCCTAGTTGAATAGTTTTTTTTTTTTTTGGGTTTCAAGAATACCATGATTATAAATCTTGAAAATAGGCTTCTCACTTCTCTCTAGGGTGGCCGGCCATTGGGAAGGGTGATGGGGCCATTTTTTTTTTTTTAATCAATCTAGGTACTAGGAGCACATTTCTCAATGTATATATTTATATAGATCTCAATTAATTGATGGTACTTATAGTATAAGGTACATGTACTAGTTTTGGGGAAATTTTGAATTTAAATAAAGAAGTGAGGGCTTGAAGTTAAATTCATGTATTGGAACCTTACTTATGTAGAATTTAATTAAATTAGGCTAAGGAATCTAATCCAGCTAGGATATTCCGATTTTGATAAAAAAAAATGCTAACCGACAATATTCGAAATAATTCAAGTAACTAAGGGCTTTAAGAAAATAATTTAAACATTAGGGTTTTTTAAAGAGAAAACATTTTTCAAGGGCTTCACAATAATCGCCCCTCTGATCAGATAGATTTGATGATGTACGGACCAATCCAATTCGGTCGGAACTTGTCCCTAGAGTCATGGATAGGAGCTCGGTTGTCTTTCAGTACCATACCCCATTCCTTGAGATTCTTGGACTTAACTTTCTAGTTAAAAGCCCTGGCAATTCTGCACTGGTAGCCCTGGATGTGATACAATGCCCTCAGCCTCCTTTCATAGAACAACACCAATTCCTCGAATCTGCTCTATTGCCAATCCACCTCTACTATCTGACACTTAGCCATAATTCGTAGGGACCGTACTTCAATTTCGATTGGCAGAATTGTCACGACCCAAACCTATCCCTATAGGTTTAACATCGTAACCGGTTAGTAATCTTGGGATTACAGAAGGCCTCTGAATTGAATAACATATAATTAGGGGCTAGCAGAAGCAAATACATAAATATAATCATCCAATGAGCTATGTTGACTTATATAGAACAGAATATTTAAAAATTTATATACATAACCAAAAAATCATTCTCACGTTATACCCACACACTTAACTATAATATCTTAAGTACAGCCAACAAAAACAAATCAAGTCTTATATACAGAAACAACCATAGCTTATAACACACAACTCCTCAAGAACCTCCACGTGAGGCGTGATGGTTGGCTTGACAAAACAGAAGTCAGATAGAAGCCCTTAGGCCTGGTCCTATACACGCTCACCTATATATATATACAAACAATGAGCTATAGCCCAGTGAATAACATTAATGTTGTGATAACCATGTCCCGTGTTATGCTAATTAATCTTGATTATGATTGTGATTATGTGATTGACATGATTTTGTGTGCCATTTATATGAATATATGTAGTTTTGAATTTCTATCTGTTCATTGTAAGAATATTTGTTCAACTTACTGTTATAAACTGAAAATTGAAGGTCTTGTCGGCCACAGAAACCGAAATTGATTACGCCATTATGATTGGCATAATTTTTAGAGCCTACGGTGAAATTTGATTGCAAATTTATTCGGATCAAAATAATTAGATTCAGAACGATTAATTAGGCACTATTATTAACCTTAATCAATTTGATTAAGTGTAAGACTATAAAAGGGGCTCTATTACACTTATATTCATTTGGTTTTGAGCTCAAGTATGAAATTGCACTCTAGAGAGAGAGAGTGTGCCGGTTAGAGAAAGAGGGAGCTCAAGTTGATGAATTGCTCAAGAAGCTTGAAGATCTTGGAGTGTACCTCAAGAATTAGCTATAAATTGGAAGATTTGAACCTCTAGGTGAGCATTTGAGCATGGATTCATGAGTATAAGTTTGTAAATTTGTGTATTCAAGCTAGTTGGGTAATCAAGAATATAAATTGAAATGAAATTGAAGAATTTAAAGCTTATATGTACATGCATGTAAGAATTTGCCATGAAGTTGTATAATTGAGCATGAAAAATATGATCCATGTAGAATTGTGGTTAAAGTTCATGCTTTTGATCATCATTTGTATCATCTAAGTTGAAAATGGAAGTTGTAATTCACATGCAAGTGCAATTCATAGAAGCATGAGTGTTGGATGCATGAAATTGAAGTATTGATGATGGGTTTGATATGAATTGTGTGTGTATGTAAGTAATTCATGGAAATTAAGCTCCATAATGTTGTAATCTAGCATTTGTATCATGTTAGAAGGTTTGCATGTGAAGTATAAGTCGTGGTATGCAAGTTATTTGAGTTTGAATGCAAGTTTGAGCCTCAAGAACAGTTTTGGAAAACCCAAAATTTGGCATGTCCGCTCGAGCGGGGAAAGCGCCGCTCGAGCATAAAATGCAAGCTCCCAACAGTTTTGCAGTCAGTGATGTCCACTCGACTGGGGAGCCATGTAGTGTGACCTTCAGCTCGAGCATCCGAATACACGCTCAAGCGTAAAAATGAGGCAACCAGTACTTTTGCAGACCAAAGGGGGTTCGCTCGAGCGGGGAAACCTGCGCTCGAGCGGGGAACCCTGTTTCTGAAATTTTGTAAAGTTGAATTGAGTTTCATTTTCCGTTCTCTTCCATCTCTAAGCGCTCTTAGGCATGCATTAAGCATTGTAAATGAGTTAAAATGATAAGAACGAAGCCTAAGAGGAATATATGAATTAAGAACGAAATGAATCGTTTGTGACCCATTATGTTCATGAAATGTGTAGGGTCAAGCACGAGGGCAAATCCACCGGCAGATCACTGTGAGTAATATCTTAATAAAGATATCTGAAGTATGTTATTTGTCCAATTGCTTACTTTCATACAAGTCTTGTAAGTTTGTTACATTAAATTGGGGGCAAATATTTGTTATGCCATATGATTGGGCCAAAGGCCGTTGGATACAATTGACTGGGCCGAAGGCCGTTTGACATGAATGATTGGGCCAAAGGCCGTTTGACATGAATGATTGGGCCAAAGGCCGTCTGACATGAATGATAGTTTGACATGAATGATAGTGTGACATATGAATGATTGGGCCAAAGTCCGTCTGACATAAATGATAGTCTGACATGGATGATAGTCTGACATGAATGACAGTTTGGTATGAACGAGTGGGCCAAAGGCCGTCAAATATGAACAATTGAGCCGAAGGCCGTCGGATCTGATCGATTGGGCTAAAGGCCGTCGGATACGAACGATTGAGCCAAAAGGCCGTTAGACATGAATGGATGGGCCAAAGGCCGTCGGGTATGAGTTAATTGGGCCCGAGGCCATTTGATACGTCTAGAACTTTAGTCGATTGATACATTAAATAGAAACATGAATTGGGCCCAAGGCCATCTGATGTAACTGTTTCAAAGATTGTTCATGTATCTTCCTTATTTGATATTATTCACTGGGCTTTCGCTCACGCTCATTCATGTCTATGTAGGTGAGCCAAGGGACGTCCAAACCCAGCCTCGGTGAAATATGTGAGAAACAGTCAAGGTTTTGAAGAGTCAGCCCAAACGTCTCACGCACGAGACTTGTCTTCGCCTCTTTTGTTCCTTTGATATAGTTTCGTTATATTGGCGAAAACATAGGATTACCTTTGTATACAAGTTTTGGCTAGGCTGACTAAGACCTGAATGATCCTGTGTATGTACAAAACTTTGTGTTGTTATCCCTCTGATGTGAGTTATTAACAGGTATATATATGGACTGTTATGATGTGCCATGTAAGCACAGCTCTATGGACAAAAGTTCTAAATTTGCTTCCGTTTGGCCCCTTTACTCTGATGAGATATGTCTTGTTTGGTTTGAGGCCGTAGGTAATCCCTTGATTACTGGCCGATTATGTCCTTAACCCATAGGGGCGGGTTCGGGTCATGACAAATGTAAAGAAGTTAGTGAACGAATTCCGAACACATCATAGTCATAAAACATATCATAACAGAAACAATTCTTATATTTGAACATAATAATGGTATATCCAATAGAACACATCACATCGTCTTCTGACTAGACTAATCGGTTCCGAATACCGATTAAACACATATCACCACAATGAAGTGGCTAATGAGATCTCGTAATCACATATATGTCATGGACCTGCATTAGCATGCTGTCCCCCATGACTTGGGACTATATATGGATGCCATAATAGATTTCAAAAATAAGACATTTATTCATGTAAACAAATATTATTTCAGAAATCATAACTTATCAAATCACATTTGGAACATAATTCATATAAACATATCTTTACAATAACTTTACTCACAGTGGGTATCCAAAAATAGTTGGTCGGTCTCCAATTCTTGATCTACAGTCAAAACGTACATAGCACAAACATATTTTATCATTACACATTCATATGGCCATCACGGCTTAGTTATCTTTACATTGATTATTGTTCTTTCTTATCACATTGCTCAAAACACACACTTGCAATCTCTTAACTTAGTACATTCCTTTCTTAGTGTGTTTCTAATTTATATCCTCATTATTATGGCTTAATTAAGGCTTAGGAATGCCTAGGATGTAATGAGGATGCCAAAATATGAGTTGAAACACTTAGTCAAATTTTTGAAAACAGGGTCTTTGCTTGAGCACAAGTTTGGTCGCTCGAGCGAACTGCAAAAATTCTGTAAAACTTTTGGGAGCTTGATTTTTACGCTTGAGCGCAACTTTGGTCTCTCGAGCTGAGGATCAAAAACAAGGGTGGTCGCTCGAGCGCAGGTTTTGTCACTCGAGCCAACCCCCAAACTCTGTAAAAGTACTGGATGCTCAACATGTTCGCTCGAGCGGCAAATCCTTCGCTCGAGCGACTTCAAAAATTCTAGGTTTTCAAAACAAAGTCTTGAGCTCCAAACATGCAATTTCAAATGCAAACTCATGCATGGCATGTTCAAAAACTTAGAAAACTTATCCACACACATGAATGCATGATCCTTTACAAACCTTTAGCTCAAAACTCATGGATTTAACCAAAATTGGGTTCAAAATCTCAATGCATGTAAGTTTCACAAACTCTTTTTTCTCAAAGTCCATGTTTTTTTAGCAAAATTGAGCTTTAAGGCTTCAAACATATACAAAACTCTTTTTCAAAACATGATTTAAGAGGTAATATGTGATGATTCAAACATGCATGTGCCAATTATCCATAATTTCCACATGAATGATCAAATTCAAACTTGACGTTGAAAAAGCCAACATGTTTCGGCATGCAAGTAGAATTCTTTTCTTAATTCTTTCCTAAGACTCCTCAAACATGGAATTTACTTACAAAACTTGTTGACATATGCATGCATGTACATTTCATACTCCAAACTCACCACAAATGATAAAACTCATGATCAAAGTGATGATTAAACACTTATATATACATGCATGTAAGAATTATAACCAAATTCTTCATCTTTTGCACAAACTTATGTGAAATACATGCAGATGGTCGTAACAACTCCATGAATTCATCTTTACAACACATAATCTTCAAGAATTAGTAGTCAAAAGCTTACCTAGAGTCTTGAATTACTCTTGTTCTAGCTTAATTTTAATGGATTCTAGCCAAGATCTTTAATTCTCTTTCAATCTCTGCTTTTCTCTCTCTAGAATTGCACTCTCTCTAACATAAATTCTCAGAATTTTGCACTCAAATGAAGCAAATTGAGCTCAAGAATGAGCTTAAGGGCTCATATATATAGTTATGATTCCATTATACAATAATTGGAACATTAGGCTAGCCAAACACAACTTAATTTACCAAATTGAATCAATTTTTAATTAACCTTACCAAAGTGTTTTAAATATTCCAAATAACATATTCATGTAACCAATTTCGGTTTCGGATGTCGATAAGGCTTTCAATTTTCATATCAAAGCAGATTTCACAACAGATATTACTATGATTAACCGATAGAAAGTCAAATAGCATGCAAAATACACAATAAACACATAATTTATTTTAATCACTTAATTAACATCCTTAATTACAGAGTAATAATTAATTACAGATCGGGGTTGTTACAGTCTCCCCACCTTAAGAAGTTTGGTCCTCTAAACTTGAGTTACAACACATACACACACACACATATATATATATATATATATATCAGATGCAGATCAGATATCTTAGGTTCACACTGTTTTCCATTTTCTTAGTGGTTTCCTCCGTATCCGGCTTGTTACAGAGACTTGATTTGTTTTCCAGTCATTTAACAGTTCATTGTTCAATTCAATATCCAATTCAGCAATCCGCCACAATTATTCAAAGTCATTCAGAAATTATCAGTATTTAAGGTAAATTCATGTATTAACCCCATAGCAGTGAACACAATTCTAAAGTAATCATTCGCAGAACATACTAATTACATATACTTCCAAGTAGTCAAGGTTTGCAATCAAGCTAGTTTGTTGTCGCCAAGTCCCATAGCATCAAATTCTAAGTACAATAACATAAAAACAACCATTCTCTTATTCAAACAAGTTCATGGTAGTAATAGTAATACTGGAGCAATTAACCACGTGTCATACATATAGTATTCCCATATTCCTACAGCATAAATTACAAAATCCTATAATCCCATTCACGTGTATTCCTAATTAGTTATAGGCACATGGTTAAAGGTTGTTCATAATCACATAGTCTGCTATTGACAGTTCACATTCTTCATAAGTGTTTAAAATTGATTCAAGTTCTCTATTGATTAGTTCCCTTAGCAACATAACCTGGTCATTCAATCATAAACAATTCACAATTCCCCATAATGTAATCAAACTAAATCATGGTTCTCAATTTAGGTAAAGGTCTCCTCAGATCAAATCAAATGAAAGTCCTATCAGATCACATTAGTGTTCCATCAAGTTAGATCAAACAAAAGTTTATAGCGTGTGTCATCAAACGAAAGTTCTATCAGTTCAAATAAAAGTCTCAACAAACCAAAGTTCTATTAGATCAGATCAAATAAAAGTTCTGTACCCATCATTTTCAAATGAAGTACATTTGGTTCTATAGTTCATACTACATTCGCTTAGGTACATAATCAATAGTTCCATAGTTGTTCTAAGTTCATCAATTCTAAAAATCACATCAGAGTCATGTATCATAATAGTTCATATCGAAGTGTTTCAGGTCATATACAATGTGTCATTCTTCAAATAAGTACACATGTAGGTGCACAGGCATACAGTTGTTCATATCAAGAGGTAAGTATCATGGTTAATATAGTAGTTTCCAAATAAGTCTTTCATGTAGACATACGGTACACAACAATGTATCATACAAAGTTCCTCGGTGGCACATAATAGCAAGTTGTTATGCAGAAGTTCCAAATCAGCCATACAGTCACTAAAGCATAGGCTCAAAACCCAATAGTAAAATAGTCTAGTCAATTTTTAGTAATCATAGTACACAGTCTCACAGAATCTAGAGTTCATCATTTGGGGTGCTCACTTAGTCACACAATCCTAAAGTCATAGTCTTGATAGTCTAGTCAGCATGACAAATCATTCCGAGTAAAGGTATAGTCATATATGTGCATGTCTAGAAGCTAATAACACTCCCAGTACGGATTCACAAGTTTGATATATGGATGAACACAAAACAATCTCCCCAGATACAATAGTTAAGGCAATGATTTCGTCATACCGTAGATACAAAAGAGTGTGTCGAGTTCGAATCAATTAATGTCCCAAGCAAAGGTATGCATGTATATACAAGTCCAAAAATTTTCCATAGCATAGGTAATTTATCAAATCCATAGAGTTTCAAAAATGTTCGATAATTAGAGTTTTATCCCATCAGTTCTAACAACATTTCACATATTTGTAAAAAAAAATAGGGCATGAAGCATAGACTCATGATTCTAATAATTCAATTGGTTCAGTCAACATATTAACAATTCATCTCATGCCAAAGGTTATACGAATTCCCAAATCGATTTTCACACATATATTTGCACATAATTAAAATAGTACCTGTGTCAGTCGTCTCAATGTTCTAGGCATTTTCTGGAACTAGGGTGTAAACACTTCCTTGCCTAAGATTGCTCCCCTCGGGAATAAAAGTTGTATTTGTTCTAGGTACAAGAACCGAATCAGTCGTACTAGTATTAGGCCTATTGTTGTTCGGATGAGCTCATGGACAAGATTTGGCCAAGTGTCCTCTCTTTTCGCATTTAAAACAGGCTCTAGATAGGTGGTGACAAATATCCCAATGTTGTTTCCCACATTCTCTACAGATAGGTATATCATTGTTCACATTGCTTCCCCGACTTAAATTGCCAAAAGTTCTTGCCTTAGATTTTTCATTCATGGAGGTCATTGAATTACTGGTCAGTTCAACTTTTTGTATCTTTTGTTTCTTACTCTCTTATTCAGTTGATGATGACGACTTTGATATTTTCAAGGCTGCTATGTTTGCCTTAAACATCAAGGCTCTATCAAGAACATCCACATACTTTGACAATTTTAAAACACCAACTCGATCAAACACATCTAAGTCAAGTCCACCTTAAAATTTTCTAGCCTTTTTGTAGTTAGTGTCTATCATGTGTGGTGCATATCAGGCTAGTTCAGTAAATTTTGCTTCATATTCAACCACAGTCATGTCGCCTTGTTTTAGTTCAAATTCAGATACCTTCCTATCTCGGATGCATTGGGAAAAATATTTTTCAAAGAAAATCTCTTTAAATCTATCCTATGTCATACCTTCATTATCATTTCATACTAACATCCACCATCTCCTAGCTTCTTCTTTAAGTGTGAATGTTGCCAACAAAACTTTTTGTGCCTTAGTACACGGAAATACTTCAAATATTTTCTCGGTTTCTATAACCCAAGCCTCTGCTTTTGGCAGTTTAATAGCCCCCAGAAATTCCGGTGGTTTCATTTTATTGTATTTTTGCGTCAAAGTTATCATATCATTATTAGCTGATTTAAGCTGTACCAAGGAAGGTGAAGGAGGAACATGTATTTGCCTTTGTTGTTGTTGTCTCAAAGATTCAGTTAAGGCTTCGACTATTCTTTCTAGCTGGTTAATTCTAGCATCGGAAGATTCAGATTCGTCTACATTCCTTGTCCTTTCCATTTGTCTATACATAAATAGGGTAGGAATTAACATAGGGAAAGTCCTTACTGATTTCATTTTTCATTTTCATTTCTTATCAAACACGTTCATCATTTTATTTCAATGCAAATATATTACATGTTATTCACATAGTCTTTCATGTTCATATGTTCATGTTCACAAGAATTACACATTCAATATCGAAATCAACATTACATGTTATTCTATATAGCTTCTTTGTTCATGCTCATAGGATTCATTTTCATTTTCATTTTCTTTTCATTTCAGATATGTTCATAACAGTTCACAGACTCGCACGTGATAATCCAATGTCCCTATTTCTTTTCTAGGACATCCTACAACTTATATGGACTCATGTGTCCGGTATATCTCGTGCTTTAATACCACTGTGTCACGACCCAAACCTGCCCTTATAGGTTTAGCATCATAACCGGCTAATAATCTTGGGATTACCGAAGGCCTCTAAACTGAATAACATATAATTAGGGGCTAGCGGAAGTAAATAAATAAATATAATCGTCCAATGAGCTGTGTTGACTTATATGAAACAGAATATTTAAAACTTTATATGCATAACCAAAAATCATTCTCACGTTATACCCACACACTTAACAATATCATCTTAAGTACAGCCAACAAAAATAAATCAAGTCTTATATACAGAAACAACCAGAGCTTATAACACACGACTCCTCAAGAACCTCCACATGAGGCACGGTGGTCGGCTTGACAAAACAGAAGTCAGATAGAAGCCCTTAGGCCTGGTCCTGTACTCGCTCACCTACATATATATATATACAAACAGTGAGCTATAGCCCAGTGAATAACATTAATGTAAAGAGGTTAGTGAACGAATTCCGAATATATCATAGTCATAAAACGGATAGAACATATATGAACAGAAGCAATTCTTATATCTGAACATAATAATGGTACATCCAATAGAACATATCACATTGTCTTCCGACTAGAGTAATCGGTTCCGGATACCGATTAAAAATATATCACCACAATGAAGTGGCTAACGAGATCTCGTAATCACCTATATGTCATGGACCTGCATTAACATGCTGTCTCCCATGACTTAGGACTATATATGGATGCCATAATAGATTTCAAACATAGAACATTAGTTCATGTAAACAAATATTATTTCAGAAATCATAACTTATCAAATCACATTTGGAACATAATTCGTATGAATATATCTTTACAATAACGTTACTCACAGTGGGTATCCAAAAACGGTTGGTCGGTCTCCAATTCTTGACCTACAGTCAAAACGTACATAGCACAAGCATATTTTATCATTACACATTCATATGGCCATCACGGCTTAGTTCTCTTTACATTGATTCTTGTTCTTTCCTATCACATTGCTCAAAACACACACTTGTAATCTCTTAACTTAGTACATTCATTTCTTAGTGTGTTTCTAATTCATATCCTTATTATTATGGTTTAATTAAGGCTTAGGAATGCCTAGGATGTAATGAGGATGCCAAAATATGAGTTGAAATACTTAGTCAAATTTTTGAAAATAGGGTCTTCGTTCGAGCAGACTGCAAAAATTCTGTAAAATTGCTGGGAGCTCGATTTTTACGCTTGAGCGCAACTTTGGTCGCTCGGGCTGAGGATAAAAAACAAGGGTGGTTGCTCGAGTGCAGGTTCTGTCGCTCGAGCCAATCCCAAAACTCTACAAAAGTACTGGATGCTAAACATGTTTGCTCGAGCGGCAAATCTTTCGCTCAAGCGACTTACAAAAATTCTGGGTTTTCGAAACAGAGTCTTGAGCTCCAAACATGCAATTTCAAAGGCAAACTCATGCATGGCATGTTCAAAAACTTAGAAAACTTATCCACACACATCAATACATGATCCTTTACAAACCTTTAGCTCAAAACTCATGAATTTAACCAAAATTGGGTTCAAAACCTCAATGCATGTAAGTTTCATAAACTCTTTTGACCAAAGTCCATATTTTTAGCAAAATTGAGCTTTAAGGCTTCAAACATATACAAAAATCTTTTTCAAAACATGATTTAAGAGGTAATATGTGATGATTCAAACATGCATGTGCCAATTATCCACAATTTCCACATAAATGATCAAAATCAAACTTGACATAGCAAAACCCAACATGTTTAGGCATGGAAGTAGAATTCTCTTCTTAATTCTTGTCGAAGACTCCTCAAACATGGAATTTACTTACAAAACTTGTTGACATATGCATGCATGTACATTTCATACTCCAAACCCAACACAAATTATAAAACTCATGATCAAAGCGATGATTAAACACTTATATATATGTGACGGCTAGGTTCCTTCCCTTTCTGTTTCTTCCTTTGCTTCGTTCTCCATTTGCCTTCATTGGTTTTGAAGCATCCGGAAATGGTTCCCTAGGTTAAAATTCTAGTTCTTGTTTTTGTCAGTGTGAATTTCGCTTGTTCCGAAGGGCATACGGGTGAGTCCGGAGTGCCGGGTGCAAAGCGAAAATTTTTGGTGGCTGGGCTTGGGCCGCACGTGCAAGGCCCTAGGCCGCACGTGTGGGGCTAGGCCGCACGAGTGGTGGGCTAGGCCACTCGAACGGTGGAGGCTTAGACCTAGAAAATTCGATTCTGTCTAGAGCGCACGAGCGAAGAAAATGGGCCGCACGAGCGGTTAAGGTGGGGCGCTCGAGCGATGGAGAAGGCCACACGAGCGGCCAACTGGGCAGTCCGTGCCCTGTTTTCTTATAACGTTTTGGTCCGAATATATATCATCTCTAACTCATTTTTCTCTCATTCCAAACCTAATTTCTCTCCTCCTTCTCCCTAGAAAACACCTCAATCACCCAAAACTCTTTGATTCTTGTGATTCTTGGAGCAAGATCATCAACATTTTCCCTCAAATATTGAAGATCCAAGGCTAGGGCTTCACTTGGTGGGTAGAAATCAAAGCTCTCTCATCCATCTAAGCTAGGGTTTCTCTTCTCCATCTTCTCAAAGGCCTTGAGGTAGGGATTTCTTGAGTTATATATATAGTTTTGCTATTTGGGTGTTGATTTAAAAATATTCTTGTAGTTTTGTGCTAAATTTTAGATTTTGGTTTCAAAATGTTGAGAGTCTTGAAAATGGGTTTGAAATCTCTATCTTTTTACTACTTCTTGGGGTTTTCCCTCTATAAAACTCATGATGAATGATTATGATGGAGTTGCTCTTAGAAAATGACAAAATTTTGCTTTCAATGGAAACCCTAGAAATTGGGGTTTTTTGAAAAATAATGAAGATGCCTTGAAATTATTTATTTTCTTGTATCAAAAGGAAGTATGAGAGTTGATCTCACCAAATGTCTAACGAAATAGCAACTTCATGATGTATATATGTGTTGGAGACTAAGTCCTCTTTTAAAATCCATTGATAATTGTATATTTGTGCAAAGTGGTAAGATGGCAAGTCGTTGAGTGCCATAAGTGACGTGAAAATGCTTAATCGTAGTGTAGTGGGAAAGTGAAATGAATGATGGCATGTTAGCCATATTGAAAGTTTGGTCACGATGAATTAATGTTGAGAAATTGTTGTGGTGTGTCGAAGACACATGGCTATTGTGTGAAATGAGAAATCGTAATCATGCGTTGGAGACGTATGGGTATCTTGTGAAAGAACGTGGTAAGGAGGAAATGAAAATGTGATGTTGAATATTGTTGTAGGCATGTTTTTGAATATAAAAGAATGCTATGAGTTAGTAGTTATTGCATCATGTTCTCAATTGTTTTAATGTCATTATTGCACATCATGACATGAGTTGGAAAAGCATTCATTTTGAGAAAGATCATTGTAATGAGAACTAATGGAAATGTGTATGGGGTAAATACGTTGGTAAGTCCGGATAGGGGGTCTAGATGAATTTGATAAGTTGGCCTGAATGTCCAGGGTCAAAGACTCGAAAGCCGCACGGATAGGTGTCGAGCCTTCCGGTTAATACCGCTAAAAATGACAGTTTGGTAGTACTCGTAGAGTCTACTTGCAGACACCAGCCTAGGGATTACCAGTGTCGTATTTACCACCCTTGTTGATTTAAATATTGGAAGTTTGAAAGTGATGAGATTACAAAATATTATTGAGAACATGTTGATTTTGAAATAGTGCATTGAAATAAAATTCTCTTTCATCATTGACACTTGCATGGCATTGCATATGCATTTCTTTTTAACGTTGATGGAATTGGCATAACTGTATATACTTTGTGAGAAATCTCTACTGGGCTTTGTGCTCACCCTTATGGGAATTGGTGTAGGTAAAGATGTGGAGACCCCGCCAAGCTAAGCGCGTGGAGATGTTTTGAAGAAGAGTAGTTTAACTCTTATTCTGTTGTGATATCTTTGTAAGCCAAGGGCTAATGTGTTTGGGTCCGTGAGACCATTATGTGTAACCGGGCTATTGCCTTGGAACTTGTAAGCCCTTAAGGCCTTATTTGTTGTGATTTAATGATTTCTTTTACATGCTATAGGTTCATGTACTAGTTTGTAAATAAATGTATAATGGCATGTGAGAATACTTTGGTAAACATTTGGAACTATGTAAATGATTTTGGTTAATATCTCATTTTGGAAGTGGGTTGACGTAATAGTTATGTGGGATTATTTTCGGGCATGACAATATACATGCATGTAATAATTATAATCCAATTCTTCATCTTCTTCACAAACTTATGTGAAATGCATGCAGATGATCATAACAACTCCATGAATTCATCTCTACAACACCTAATCTTCAAGAATTAATAATGTAGACGTCCCCGAACGTCCCGAGAAAAATCCCATTTTGTTCATTTGGGCTTACTACAGTTCGGACTCAAATGTCATGGTTCTTAATCTGATCTCGCAAAGTGCAATGTAAGATTGATAAATCACCAAAGAGTCCAAATCCGGCAAATCGTTTTGGAAAACTGGTTTTTAAGAAAGAAGTGCTAAACATGGACTGCTTTGCCAGATACAGAGTCGCCACCTAAATATTTTATTTTTGGGGAAATTTAGGAAACCCTGACTCGTTTCCTAAGGCCGTGTGTCCGTCGTCACCAAAGTTGCCTCATGTAATAACCTCGATCCGTAATTTGCTACTAATCCGTATTTAAGCATGCTGATGAGAGGATTAAAATGAATTATGAGATTAATACGTAATTTGCATAATATTTGGCTTCTATCTGTTACTTATAGAAATATCTGTTTGGAATTCCGCTTTAACATGTAAATTGAAAGCCTTATCAGCGTCCGAAATCGAAATTGATTACGCCAATATGTTATTTGGAATTTTTAGAACCATATGGTGAATTTTATTAAAAATTGATTCAGAACGATTCATTAAGTCATGTTTGGTTAGCCTTATGTCTAATTAATGCATTTTTAGCACCCTAGCTATATATGTGAGCCTTTAAGCTCATTTGAGCTCATTTTATTTCATCTCCCTTGAGTGGAAAAATCTGAGGAATTCATTTTGGAGAGAGAGGGAACACAATTCTAGAGAGAGGGTAGGAGAGATTCAAGGTAGAGTTGAAGGCTTTGTGTTGAATTCATCAAAGATTGTGCAAGTTCTTAGCAAGACCAAGACTCTAGGTAAGAACCTAAGCTTTAATTCATGTAGATAATATGTTTAATTGTTGAATTCATGAAGATTTTGTTGAGCTAAGCAAGATTTGAGCTAAATAAGAAGGTAGAAGGATCATACCATGCATGCATGTGCATTTTCTTACCAATTGAGCATGATTTCCATAAATTCTTTCTTGCATGTTTGAAATTTGTCTTCATTAAGGAAAATCATCAAGCTTCAAGTTGTTTTGTGGTGTTTGATCATGTTTTGGGAAGCTCAAAACCAAGAAAACCCATGCATGTTGTGTTCTTGAGCATTTATCATGTTTTAAGTTGAAAATGTGAGTTTTTAACAAACTCTTGGACCATGATTTTATGAAATGATCCTCAATTCATCATGTTTTACGAGTTTACTATGTTATCTCAAGTTTTGGGGCCCAAGAGAGGTGTTTTGAAGGTTGGAATTCGAGTTTTGAGCTTGAAGGTGCAATCTGGAAATTCCAGAATTTGCATCTACGCTCGAGCGTGGGAGTTCACGCTCGAGCGACCACTCTAAGTACGTGCACTCCGCTCGAGCGACCAAAAGTACACTCGAGTGTGAATTGCAAGCTCCCAGAAGTTTCATGTCTTTTACAGATCACTCGAGCGAGGGAATCTACGCTCGAGCGACCATCCTCATTTTGCATGTCCGCTCGAGCGTGGAAGTTGTAGCTCGAGCGTAGATTGAGACCAACCAGTACTTTCTCCGAGTTTACAGACCGGTCGAGCGAAAGAAGTCTCGCTCGAGCGACCCCTCTTATTTTGCATGTCCGCTCGAGCGAGGGAAGCTACACTCGAGCGTGGACCTTATTTTCAGAAAAATTGCCTAAGTGTTCCAACCCATGTTTTGGCATCCTCATTGCATCCTAGGCATTCCTAAGCCTTAATTAAGCCATAGTAATGAGGTTATGGATTAGAAACACACTAAGAAAAGAATGTACTAAGTTCCGAGGCTGCAAGGGTGTGTGTGTTAAGTAATGTGTTAAGAATGATCATGAATCAACGTAATGAAAGCTAAGCCGTATTGGCCACTTGAATGTATAATGATAAGACATGCTTGTGTTATGTATTTTGTGACTGTAGGTCAAGACTCAAGGATTGGTTGACCGCTTACTAGAACCACTGTGAGTAACGTTATCATAAAGATACGTTCATATGAATTATGTTCCAAATGAAACGTGATAAGCTATGATTTCTGTTATGATATCTGTTTTACGTGAACGAACATTCCAAGTTTGAAATCTATTATGGCATCCATAGATAGTCCCAAGTCATGGGGGACGGCATGAAAATGCGGGTCCATGACATACAAGTAATTACGAGATCTCGTTAGCCACTTCATTGTGGTGATATGTGTTTAATCGGTATCCGGAACCGATTACTCTAGTTGGAAGACGCTCTGTTCTGTGTTCTATGGGATGTACCATTATTATGTTTTGATATGATATGATTATGCTATGATCTGTTTTCCACTTATGATATGTTCGGATTTCGTTCACTCACCCCTTTACCTTAATGTTATTCGCTGGGCTTTAGCTCATTGTTTGTATATATATGTATATCGGTGAGCATTCTGGAGTTCGATCCCGAAGGCTTTGTCTAGCCCGGTGTTCTGTTGTTAGCCAACCATTGTGCCTCACATGGAGGTTCCCGAAGTGTCTTGTATTCGAGTTCTGTTGGTCCTGTACATATTTAAGACTTGTTTTGTATTTTTGATGGCTGTACTTAAGACACTGTAATGTGTGTGGGTATAATATAATGTATGGTTGACTTATGGTTATGTATATAAAGTTTTAAATATTCTGTTTCATATAAGTCAGCACAGCTCATTGGACAACTATATTTATGTAATTGCTTCCGCTAGCCCCTTAATTTTGTTAATCTGTTCAGAGGCCTTCGGTAATCTAAGGATTACTGGCCGGTTACGATGCTAAACTCATAGGGGCAGGTTTGGGTCATGACACCTCAGCTCGGGAACTTGGGTACGATTGGGGAAGGTCAACTATGAGCACCCCCACTCACCCGATCAAAGATCGGCCATTACTAAATATGATATCTCATTTTTGAAAACACATGCGTTATTATTCCGGTTAATTAGCTAGAATTACTAGGTGATGCGCACAACACACAAGTATAGATTAGATCGCCTAATTTGGGACAAAGCATTGCATATCCGTTTGTTTGGAAGGTAGTTTGAAGTTTGCTACTCGTAAGTAGGCTAAATCATGGATTTCAATGAATTATCCCAATTCAAGCAACCCAACCTTCACCCATAGGCATTCAGGCATTTATAGTACATAAGCAATTAGCCTTATGGCAAACATGTTGTCATGTTAACACTTACACATGCAAGATGCTAAAGTATAAACACTCACAGTATACTCCGAGCCAAAACAAGAAACTAGTTAGAAATCATGCGTGATCCTAGTTCATGTTAAGATGGCTAATGCAACACATGCAAAATGCAACTAGAATAGGCTTGGCTAACCTAAGAATGGCATGTGAAATGCGACAACTCGATACACGTATTCAAGTTGGAATTGAAATACTATGCAATTAGTATGATGCGCCGAGTCTGGTGCGTGCAATACGGATGAATGTATGCAAATATGCTAACATAAGTATGCTAATTGAAACGTGACCTAAAACTAACCATTGAAAGCAGATAAGTAAAAGGGAGAAAGATGTGGGGTTGGAAGACATTCACATACGCACGCACACTTATTACAAAATTCGCCCTCTCGACGGAGGGTCCGAAAGAATAATACAAATCAAATAATTAACTAACTAACAAGCTAATTAATTAATTACACAACACTTAACTAATTAACAAATTAACTAAGCTACGAAAGCAAGTAAAGCAGCCTCGGGAAGAGGGATAGATGCATGCTTGATCGGCTTCGCTCGAAAATCCGTTGCCATGCTTCATGTTGCCTCTGTTTGTACTGCTCTGTACCTCTGAAAACTGTGCCAACTTCCGTGACACTTTTGAACCACCTTGGGGACATGCTGGGAGTCCATTGGCCAAGAGATAGGGCCATCGGCCAAGGCATAGTGGTCATCGACCATTTGCAAGGATCTCGGCCAACAATGTTTAGTCGACCGGCACTGGAGATGGCTGGCTGGCCATCTCTTCCTGCAGAATGCTATTTTGCTGCAGCAGAGGACAAACAGAGCATGGCAATGCATTTTCAAAGCAATGTGTGCATAATCACCTTTCCTATCATGTCAGGAACTCAAGGAAATATGGTTCTCAACCCTCAGGCCATCAATCACGCATTTCAATCCATGATGGCCAAAGGTGCCGAATGTGCAATTCAATATCAAATGAAATGCACATAACACATAATGGGCCCCCAAGACTCTATCATGATTGATCAAGAGGCAAAGGATGCATGCATGCAAGCAAGACTAATATAACATGAGCATGTTAATGACAATGCCATACAAGGCTAATGGTAACAAGCATGCCAAATGCAATGCAACTTAGACAAGCATGCAAAATGCAACATGGACATTTCAAGCATGCAAGGCAAACATGTGACAACATGTAAAGGGACAAGATATGCAAACGTGCAAAGCTACTTAACAAAAGCATGCCGAATGCAATACCACTTAAACATGCAACAACATGTTATGGACTAAGTATGCAACAAGACACAATTAAACTAGCATGTTACAACATGCAATTTACCAAATATGCAACAAGCATGTGACAACATGCAAAGCAAGCACGTAACAACATGCAAGGATGGACTTAAACCAAAATGGACAGCTCTCAAATAGGTCCAAATCAGTGGCTAAAATGCTATGGAAATGGGGACAAAAGCTCATACAAACATGCATACTAATTGGCCTAAAGACTAAGGCATAAAAGAGTAACTTTTAAGAACACTTAAAATAGGTGAAAAGCATGCAAATGTGACAACATTACATACTCTGAAATGATGCTAGGGGTGATGCCAAATCACATAAACAAATCAAGCATAGCATGTATAAGGCTCAAAGCCTAAGGCTTGTGAAGGGACTTGAACCAAAGCTACACAAAACAAGGAGCACATGGAAAACATAACCCAAAACAGTCCTAAATCATGTCAAGATGATCCTAAAACATGCAAGGAATGAAGCCAAAACATGCTAGAACAAAGGACCAAAAGCATGAAGCAAACAAGGCCACAAAAGAGGTGTTCCACTACACCTATCAAAGTCAAACATGGCATGGCTTAAGCAACCAAAAACAGAGTTATGGCATGTCAAAATAAGCCCAAAAACCCACTTAGATGGCATCCCAAATGCCTAAGCATGATGGCATCCACAATGATACATTCATGAGACATAACATACCGACTCTTTAAAGCATTAAAGAAGTTACAAATGCAAGCATATGAGCATACTCTATGGACTGAAATAGCATAACAAGTGATGCCAAACCACTGAAATGGTCGAAATAGAGCATGCTAATGACTTGAGCACCCAAAGCTAATAAGCTAGATTGCATGGTAGCTATACAAAACAATGCAAGCATGACCAAGAAGACCAAAATCAGAGCTTAAGCATGTCACAACATGGCTAAAAGCTTCATGGAGTTAGGCCAAAACATGCAAGCATAGTAGTCTAAATGCTAGGTACATGTTAAGGCAAATCATGAGATTACAAGACAAGTATACAAAGCATGCATGGTATGTCTAAACCAAGTCAAAACAGTGCTATATCATGGGAAAACAAAGCCTAATATATACTGAAATGAAGCTAAAACAAGCTATAAGCAAACATGATACTAACATAAGCCATTTATGCAAGCATTAAAGACAACAAGGAGAGGGGATAACCCTCTCCTATTTAGGATACCAAAACCACATCCCCACCACTGAAAATCCTCTAGATTTTAGTGGTAGAGAGGTCATGCAAAGCTAAGAACAATGGCCAAAAGAGATGGCCTAAAACGAGGCCTAAAAGGGGGGAAACAACCCCAAACCTCAAAATGACCTTAAACAAAGTTCTAAAGCAAGAAAAATCAGAACTTTTATCAGTTATAAGTTAAGCTTAAAACAATAAGCAAGAAGGGCTAAAGGCTTAAGCAATAAAGGGGTATCTAAAGCAAGGAACTCACCCTTGTAGAACCTCTTCAAGAAGAAAGCTCTAGCAGGTTTTCTGAGTTCAAACTAACCCAAGAACACTGAAATCAACCTCCTAGCACCTCAGCAACCAAGGATGGTGTTCTAGTGTGTGTTTGTGTACAATAGTAAGACAATACTACACTTTTGAGCACAAAATAGGATCAAACAAGGGAGTATAGATACAAAACTATATCTAACTCTCCTAACCTAATTTTTTTTTGAACCCTGGAGGAGGGAGGAGGGGCTCCCTCTTTATAAAAGTTCAAATTCTAAAACTTCCAAGAGAAGCTAAGCAAAGGGCAAATCCCTCCATACACATGTATAGAGGGGGTGAATTGTGGATGCCAACTGTACCAGCTGGCACAAAATATCTGCATAAAGCAGATGAACAGGGTTCAGCCACCAAAAATGGCCGATCGACCAACATAAGTGCCGGCCGACCAAATATAGTGTCGATCGGCCAACACTCTTGGCCAATGGTAAGAAAAAGGGGCCGATGGCATCATGCCCCGGCTGGTGGGTTGAGGGGATGGCAAACAAGCCACCCTCTTCCCTTAGAAGCAAAAACACAAGTGTTTGGTCCACAACCAAGCACAAAACAGACAAGTTGAGAGATCTTGAGGCAAGACGCGTAGCTGAGACCTCTGAGAACTCAAAACGAACACGAGCATGAATGATCATCGAGTGTTCAAACGATGACGTCTAAGTCTTGAGGACGGTAAAAAATGGGGTGTCTACAAATAGTCAAAAGCTTACCTAGAGTCTTGAATTACTCTTGTTCTAGCTTAATTTTGATGGATTCTGGCTAAGATCTTTAATTCTCCTTCAATCTCTTCTTTACTCTCTCTAGAATTGCACTCTCTCTCTCTCTCTCTCTCTCTCTCTCTCTCTCTCTCTCTCTGTAAAATAAATTCTCAAAATTTTTCATTCAAATGAAGCAAAATGAGCTCAAGAATGAGCTTAAGGGCTCATATATATATAGTTATGATGCTATTATACAATAATTGGAACATTAGGCTAGCCAAACACAACTTAATTTACCAAACTTAATCAATTTTTAATTAACCTTACCTAAGTGTTTTAAATATTCCAAATAACATATTCATGTAACCAATTCCAATTTCGGATGCCGATAAGGCTTTCAATTTTCATATCAAAGCAGATTTCACAACAGATATTACTACGATTAACAGATAAAAAGTCAAATAGCATGCAAAATACACAATAAACACATAATTTATTTTAATCACTTAATTAACATCCTTAATTATAGATTAGTAATTAATTATAAATTGGGGTTGTTACAAGAACGGCTTCCATCCCGTATACCAGAGAATAGGGGGTTGCCCCTATGGATGTCTGAATCGACATTCTGTAGCCCCAGAGAGCAAATGGCAATTTATCCAGCCAGTCTTTGTAGGTCTCAACCATCTTCCGTAGGATATTCTTAACGTTCATATTGGCGGCCTCAATAGCTCCATTGGTCTGTGGTCTATAGATTGATGACTTGTGAAAAGCCACGTTATATTTCTCAAGCAGATCCACCATCTCTTTCTTGAAGTGTGAGCCGTTATCTGATATGATCTTGTTTAGAACTCTATACGGGCAAATGATATTATTTCTGATGAACTTGGCTACATGCGACACTTTTAGTGCTGCATAGGACTGAGCTCCACCCATTTCGTGAAGTACTCAATCGTTACCAAAATGAACTCGTGCCCATTTGACCCCTTTGGCAAGATTGCACCGATAATGTTGATTTCCCAAACTGAGAAAGGTCATGGTGAAGTCATATTGTAAAGCTTAGACGGTGGTATGTTCATGCGATTGGCATGGATTTGGCATTTGTGGTATCGCCGTACAAAACTAATGCAATCCTTCTCCATGGTTGACCAGTAATAACCCTGTCCGAGGATCTTCCGGGCTAACATTACACCACTCATGTGTGCCCTACACTCTCCTCCTTGGATAGCCTCCATGAGACACTTCTATTCTTCTTCCTCTGAACACAGCTTGTGCATTCCTAGATGACCTCTCTTATACAGCTTACCTCTACAGATGATAAATTGGACGGCCAGATGTCGTATTCCCTATTTATCCGTAGCATTTGCCCTTGGTGGATACGTCTCTTTTTCCAGAAAGTTCAAAATATCATAATACCAGGGGTTTTTGTCTTACACTTCATCTATTGCGGCAATGGTCTCATAAGCCGGTGTGTATTTCTGTTCGATAATAACTGGATGCATTTTTGCTCCCAACGGGATGTCTACCATAGAAGATAAAGTTGCCAAAGCATCAGCGAACTTGTTGTTCTCTCTCAGTAGATGCGTAAATGTTAGCTTTTCAAACCTCAGAATTAGAATATCCAGGGCCTGATGGTAAACCTTCATTTTCTCATCTTTGACTTTCCAGTCTCCATTTGCTTGAGAAACAACCAAATTCGAATCTCCAATGACATCCAACCTTATTGCCCTTAGTTCTAGGATAGCTTCTAAACCAGCAATACACGCCTTATATTTTTCTTCGTTATTGGACACTTTGAACTGGAGTTTGAAGGCTAAGGGTATATGAGAATCATCGGGTGCTATCAGCAATAAACCTATCCCATACCCGTACTAATTGGACGCTCTGTCAAAATATATAGTCCAAGTTTCCTTTTCTATTTGCAGAATATTTTCATCTGGGAACAAGTATTCTACTGCCTTATCTCCTTCTACAGGGTAGTTTGCTAGGAATTCTGCTACAACTCTCTCTTTAACAGATTTGCTCATGACATATTTGAGATCAAATTCAGAGAGCAAAAGCAACCAACGAGTTAAGCTACCCATAAGCGCTGGTTTTTCGAAGAAATATTTTATGGGATCTAATCTTGAAACCAAGATTACGGAGTGAGCTAACAAGTAGTACCTCAACTTTTTGGTAGCCCATACCAAGGCTAGGCAAGCTTTCTCGAGGGGAGTGTAGTAGGTTTCATAGTCCATCATCTTCTTGCTCAAGTAATAGATAGCCTTCTTCATCTTATTTTCAGATTCTTGAGCTAACATGCACCCCATGGTTGAACCCGTTATCGACAAATACAGAATTAGAGGCTTCCTCGACTCTAGCGATGATAACACAGGCGGATTTTGGAGGTATTGCTTGACCTGCTCGAAGGTAAACTGATAGCGATCATCCCATATGAACTTTTTTTCTTTCTTTAGGAGACCAAATAGTAGTTCACAAGTCAAGTTTAATTTGGAAATAAACCGTCTTATGAATTGCACCTCACCCAGAAAGTCGCGCTCCTCCTTTTCTGTCCTTGGTGGTGGCATTTCTAAGATGGCCTTGATTTTGTAACAATCTACTTCAATTCCCCTTTCGTGATCAGAAATCCCAGCATTTTTCTTGTCGTTACGCCGAAGGTGTATTTTTGCGGGTTTAACCTCAATCTGTATTTCCTAATCCGTTGAAAGAATTTTTCCAGTGCGGTGTAGTGGCCTTCTCGCTCTTTGGACTTGACAATCATGTTGTCCACATACACCTCAACCTCTTTGTGGATCATGTCATGTAAAATAGTGGTCGCAGACCTCTGATAGGTAGCCCCAACATTCTTCAACCCAAAACGCATGACTTGGTAGCAGTGCGTACCCCATAGTGTGGTGAAAGTGGTCTTTTCCCTGTTTTCCGGTGCCATAAGAATTTGATTGTACCCAGAAAGAAAACAAGGCATGGCTAGTAGTAAAGTCCACCAACTCATCTATGTGCGGCAATGGAAAGTCGTATTTCGGATTCGCTTTGTTCAGGTCTCTGAAGTCGACACAAACCTCGAATCCTGACGTCTTTCTTCGACACTGGGACGATATTAGCCAACCAGGTTGGATACTCAGATACTAACAAGAATCCTGCATCTATCTGTTTGGTGACCTCCTCCTTGATTTTCAATGCCCAATCCGGACGAATTTGGCGTAGCTTCTGTTTGACTGGTCGAGCCTCGTGGTTAAGAGGGATCTGGTGTTGCACGATCTCAGGGTCGATTCCAGGCATGTCTTCGTAGGACCACGCGAAAACATCTTTGAAATTTTTTAATAAAGCGATTAAACGCTCGCATTCCTCTGCAGACAACGTGGAGCTGATCTAGACCAAGCACAGATCCTTTTCAGTACCCACATTAATGGCAGTGATTTCATCAATATAAGGCTTAGCACGCCTCTCCTCCTCTCAATTAATCAAGTTTTTCAAAGCCAGAGGAATTTCTTCCTCTTCATTTTTGTTAAAATTCTGAAAATCTTGGTCAATACAATAAACTAGCGGCACAGAGTACTATACAGAATCTGCAGTGTTCTCATTCATAAGTTCCAGCTCTTCTGTTACAACAGACTCAAAAGCAAAAGAAAAAAAAAAGAACTCGACAGGACCTTGGCATTCGGGTTACCACCATCGGGAATGCCAGACTCAAACTCCCTGGACTGACTTGAATCTGACCCTGACTCCATAGACTCAGTGGAATCAGATTCTAGCTCATCATCATCCAATTTCGAACAGGAAAGATAGCCCTTCTCCAGCTGCCAAGTAAGACATGGTGCCCTCGATGTATCCAGAATACAACTGGTTGGGTCTACAGCTGGTTCCTCCCCGATCATGGAGACAGTAAAGTTATCTCCCAAGTTTTACGGGTCGGTCTTTGTTAAGAGATCAGCCAGTGTTGCCCCTATGCCAACCTTACTATTGCATGAATCATCCTCTTTGCTTTGGTCAGTGTTGATGCTTGGTTCAGCCTTTTCCACATCACTGTCTTGCAGCTGTAGATCAAAGAAAATCTCGAATCCGGGGACACACTGTTCCGAGGAATTTACCTAAGGCTCAGGAAATCCATAAAAAGGGAAATCTTCTCCCTCTCGAACAAAACGGCCTTTCAACATCTGCCGGATTGGCCTATGGATGAGGTCATAATGCTTTCCAGCTCTCTTGGCTTTAACTTTGCCTTTCATTTCCTCTCATTTTTTGATCCAGTCCTCCCTGGTTGGCACATATCCCAACCCAAAGGCGTGCGGGTTGTGTGGCACCTCTGTTAATGCTGCGACATCCTTTCGTCCATTCTTTCTGAGCCCCATTCCCAGAATATGCTGCAGTTTGTTCATGAAGTAGACGGACTGGGCACTGACATACATACCTTCGTTTGCGGCCAAAACTGTCTGCACTACTCGAGCTTCCGCCAAAGTAAATTCTGAAAGGAATACATCCTCATTGCCATGATTGATCTCGAGCACAGGTGTAGTCACCTCTAGAAGTGGGTAGATGGATGAGTTCCTAAAAACTATTGCTACCCCTCCCTCATAAGGATACTTCAACATCTGATGAAGGGTGGAGGAGACAGCCTTTATGTGATGTAGCCAAGGCCTCCTTAATAGCAGGTTAAAGGTTGTCGATATATCCAGTACGTGGAACTTGATCTCTTGCACAGACAGGTCCACCTAAACTCGCACTTTTATTGTACCCATGAATTCTCTACTTGTGTTTTCATATGCTCGTATCACCTGGGCTGTGGGGATAAAGTCTGCCGGCTTGAGGCCAACCGCATAGACAGTTCGGGAATGACAGACATTAATGGCAGCACCAGTATCTACCAACACCACTAACACCCATTTCTCTCAACATTCTACAAAGATGTATAATGGCTTGCTATGAGCCGACCCTTCCGGCGATAGCTCTTGGTCAGAGAAAGTGAGGATTGGCTTGGTTGCACTTGGAAAGACCAGACCCATAATTTGCTCAAGCGTAGTATCGATGGACAATTTAGCCTTGTTCATTGCCGACAAGATTGCTTGTCGGTGCACCCGTGAAGCCATAAGAAGTCCCCAGATAGAGATTTCGGCTTGAATCTTCTTGAGCTGCTTCAGAACTAGCTCCTCTTCTAATTGCTTCTCCTTCTGTTTCTTGACCTCCCGATCCTTTCCTGATGACTCTGCTTGATCCAAATGTGGCGGCTTAAAGTACCGTCCATTTCAGATGAGATGGTCTATCTCCTCATAATACCATGTATTATCTGGGCTACAATCTCCCCAGTCTTCGTCAGTATGGGCCAAATGTAAATCATTGCCATCTCATCACTCGCCATCAATTATCGACAAACAATTGTCCGGCTCTACCTGAATCATTTTTACACCGCAAGTGTCTACTCTCAAGGCGACATGCAGTTGCAATTTTCTAGCTGTCTTCAATTCTTTCTCTTTCAAACTACTCCAGTGCAGCTTCTTATCTTGTGTCTGTCGTTCCCATAACACCTACGGCTTGGGTGGATTTCCCCGCACAGGTGCTCTCTGGCAATTTTCCTTTTTCATCAGCCTCCCCGACTGCCAAAGCTATCTTAGCTTTCGTTCCCTCTGTTTTACCTCCAGTTTCTTTTTTCTTGTCTGGCTCATCACTCAGCCATCCGGCATTATCAGTCGATTCATTCAGGTCGAACCACCAAATCTGTACATCTCCTTGACCATGCTCATCAAAGAATTGCAGGTTGTTTAGATTTTCCTCTAAGTTAGCTAGATCATCAAATCCCTGGTTTGGGCCATCCTCCCTGACCACATTAATGTCTGCCGAGGCTGGTGGCACCACCTCAGGCCTGAGTTAAGTGGTATGAACAATATAATGGCTCGGGTCGTACTCGCTTTCAGATGGATCCCCAGGACATTCTGATAGCAGATTAGTGCCTTCCTCCAAGGTCAGCATCTCTTTTATCGCAGGTGTTACCACCACCGATTTGTGAGGTTCGGGTTGTAGATTAGATGTGCCCATCATGCGCAAGTCTGTGCCCTCAGGAATGAACACCGTCGATTTCGGTAGGTGGGAGGGGGTAATATAGATGCTGGGGTCGTATAAAGTGGACAGTGTATGGATGAGGTGAAGATTTTGAGGTGGGGGGACTTGGTTATGGGTGGAAAGCGGGTTTGTAGTTACATTTGGTTTCTGGGGTGGAGCGATGACCTTGTTGTCAATGACATCTTGAATCTCATAACGCAAGTAATAGCATTGGTCGGTTTCGTGACCATGTTGCTGGTGGAATGCACAGTATTTTGTGGGGTCATGCTTGGATGGAAGAGGGTTGGGAAGTAGGCAAGGTTCTAAGGGTTTTAGATGCCCTTTTTTATTCAACACCTGCATGGCTTTTGATAGAGTCATGTATAGTGGATGGAAAATTCTACTCGGGGGTCGGGTAAGATTGGATGGTGTTTGTGGGTCTGTGTTGGCGAAGGGGTCGGCAGTTTTCGTTGTGGTGACAACACTTACATTGGACGACCTCGCAATTGTGCTACCGCTGGCAGCATTAGAACTACGAACAAACGACTTCTTAGCCGACTCCTTATGGTCAGTAATAATCCCCTGTTTCATAGCATCTTCGATTTGTACTCCCATTTCATGAAGCTCTTTGAAAGTAAATAGAGCGAGAACAATCATTTCTACAACAAGATTTCTAACAACCATTATGATTTGATCTTTCTCTGAAGGTCAAACAGTCATCATGGATGCTTTAGCCCTCCATCTTGTCACAAAGTCGAAGAAACTTTCCTTTGGCTCTTGACGCGTCGCCTCGAGATCACGAGTTGTGACCTCGATTTGCGTATTATAAGAGTACTGAGTGATGAAGGACTCGGGTAACTCCTCTCAGTTCTGTTTTACTGAATCTTCCAACTTGGCATACCAAATGGCAACTATGCTTGACATGGTGCGACCAAAGAGTGATAGCTTCTACAGTCTAGTTAAGCCCATCAGCTGCAAGATGTCCGAAAACAACCGTAAGTGAACCATCGGGTCTCCGGAACCATCAAAGCAGTCAATGTGTGGCATCTTGAACCACTTTGGCAATGTAACTGCAGATTCGGGGTATCCATCCTCTATGTCCAGAATGGAATTGACCCCTTGCGTTTTTTTGAACAGCTTCTCCAATTTGTTGACTTTGAGCTCAGTAGGATCAACCTCGAATTTGAACGGTGCCTCAATCTGATAAACCGCTTGTGCTGGGATGGGTTCTGCTGGGATTGGCAAAACTGAAATACCCTCGGTTTATGGATCCTAAGCAGCAACAGTATTAACAGTGGCATCGGGCACAAGGATAGCCACGGTGGATACATAGAACGCAGAGGCCGTAGCCGGCTGCGGTTGCTATTGCTGTAGCCTAGTTATAATATTGGCCTGATGGGCTGCATCATGCTGTAGTGCCTCAACTGTTTTGTTGCAGTTGGAGTATTAAGTCCTCCATATTTGTCGGGGGATGCTGTGCCATTGGAATAGGTGACCGTTCTTGAGCTGAATTGGAAGTAGCTAACCATTCTCGAACCGGACTAAATATAGTTGAACTGAGAGGTGGCTACTGTAAAAACTGGACAGGTGAACTTTGTCTGATTCTCCTCCTCCTTATAATTGGTGACAGCGAGGCAAACACAGTTGTCCCTGAACAAGATCTCCGACCTTGCACAAACTTCTGACACGAGTCTAGAGTACTTGGGGGATATCAGAACCTTCTGAAGCTATGGTTTTTAACAACTTACAAAAAGAAAATAAAGAAAGAAAATAGTAAGGAACCACACAGTACCTCAGCTAAGATGTTATCAACACAGACATGATCAAAGTTGTAAGACTACACTCCACACTGAATCCTACCTCAAAATAGATACCAACCTTGCAACTGATATGCATATTCCTATACAGTTTCACTGTAAAGCACATACCAGTTAAGAGAGAGCCAAAAACACCCTTATGAAGGGGGGGTTACCCTGTCCTAGTTTTTGTCATGAACTAGGGCTTCACTATTTCAAACAAGTGGTTTTATGCAATCCTACATGCAGGTGAGCATCCTGCCCTAGTTTGGAACAGTCATTATGGCTTACTACATGCAGCTAGGCCAAATGGTAAAAGAGAGTACCTCAGCAAGACTACCTAATATACCTCTCACACCTAACACCGGGAAGTGAAAGGAGGATCAAGCGGTACAGCGGTAGTCTAAATCCAAGGGTTGTGTTTCCAACATGGCAGAGCCCATGACCAATTAACCTTTTGGCGAGCATTTCGGGCAAGCCTCTAGCAAACCGTCCAGGAATAGCAGATGGAAAACATAGTGACTTAAAGTAACCATGCAAATGCAATGCAAAGAATATATAAGTGTAGATAAAAATTTCACATCATGAAGTTCAAGTCAAGTTCTCTAATTCCCCAGCAGAGTCGTCAGAAACTGTAGCTTGCTTTTTGTGCTCCTTTCGAATACGACTAGCCTTACAGTTTGGACTCCTGTGGTTTTGAATCTGATCTCATAAATGCGATATGAAATAGATAAATACAAATGAGTCCAAATCCAGCAAATCTTTTGGAAAATCAATTTTGAATCAAAATGCCAAAAATGGACTGCTTTGCCAAATTACAGAGTCGCCGCCTAAATATTTTTAGGAAATTTAGGAAACCCGAGACTCGTGCTAAAAGCCACTTATCCGTCATCATCAAAGTGTCGCAGCTCGGAAACTTAGGTACGAGAAGGGAAGGTTATGAATTGAGCACCCCACTCATCCGATCAAAGATCGGCCTTTACTAAGCATGATATGATTCTTATTTATACTATATGCTCTTGTTCCGATTATTAGGCTAATTTACTATGTGACGCACGCGAGTATAGACTAATTTGTAAAAATTGGAACACGTTGATTTCATGTTTGTTTGAAAATTGTTTCGAATATGTACCGATTGAAAAAGTGATCTCATATGTACATTACTCAAATTATTCCAATTCAAGCAATTAGCCTTCATCCACATGCATTCAAGAGTTATATCATTTAAGCATTTAGACTCATGCTAATCACGCTTGACATGGCAACAATTACACGCAATGCAACATGCTAAAGCAATAAGTGCTCACCTAGTACTCCGAGGCAAGCCAAACAAAGCAATATAATTAGAAAATATGCATGCTCCTAAATAAGGCAATAATGTGACACATACAATCATGCCAATAACAAGTTCGGCTACTAGCATGGTATTTGATTCAATCCAAGACATGAAATAAAACACGTATTCAAGCAAAGATTTTGATCTTGACATCGGTTAGAATGATGAGCTGAACTCTTATGTATGCAAGACAAATGGATACAAGTCATGGAAAAATGTTAAGAAAACATGATGCTCTATGCTACCATTATAAGTAAGTAAATAAAATGGAGAAAGAAATGGGGTTGGAAGACATACACACATTATTACATATTTACCCTCATGCAAGAGGGTCCAAATGAGTATCCAAGTGTCTGAATTAAAACTAGTTATTACAAAACCAAATGATTGATGAATAGGTAGCTAATTATTTAATTTACAACAATGATATTATAACAATAATAATTACAACAATGAAACTACAACAATAATAATTACAATTATAATATTAATACAAGCAACAATGAGGCATAACGATCGCATGCACAGTGTCCAAAAACTGCACTGTCTGTCCAGACTTGCTCTGTTTCACCCTTAGCCACTGCCTTCTGTTTCTGCCAGAATCCACTGTTTACCAAACATTTGGGGCAGGCCGGCCGACTCCCAATGAGGCCCGGTCGGGTCCAAATAAGGCCGGTTGTCCCCAAATTTCATGCAAAACCTGTTTTTGTGCTCTGAGGTAAAAACTGTGTAAACAGAGTAGCTTACGCTCGCTTTGTCATGGGGAAACTCAAGAGAAGAACAAGTTTGGTTCCAAAATCATCAATAAGCACAAGATGATGGCTTGATGATTTGGAACACGTTTGGACAAAAAATCAATAAATGTAATGAAAGATGACCACCCCTCCCTCTTATCATGAATTTAGCTCAAAGAGGGAGGTAGACACGTCTCAACAACATATCATGAATTGATAAGTGACAATTCTTGAAGCGATGGACTTGGCATAACGTCCGGCCAAATCCAACTAATTCTAAACATCCTTTTATGTTGGTTTCATTGATTTTAAGCCAATTTTATTAATCCTTACCATTACTTAATCAATTTGTCCAAAGTGATGGTTAAGTCCACTAAATAAGAAGACACGTCAAACAAGAAGTGATCCATAGCATGAAAGAGAGACTATGCCTTGGGAATGAATCTCCGCAGAGATCAAGACATTGAGCATAGGTCTCTTTCTCATGCCTTGAATAACCATCAATCGGTTGAAATAACTCTTAAACAAGAGAAAAGAAGAAAGGAGGGAGGGTGCAGAATGATTATGCAAAGTTTTTGAATGGAACTCTTTACATAACTAAGTAATGAACAAGAGCTATCAACTCGAATGACTCGGTGTCTAAGGCCTAAACACCCAAAGCCATGAGGACGTGCAACACAACAAGCATTGTATTTAAAGCATAAACTAATTAAATGAATTAAAACAACCTAAACAGCCCCAAAACATACCCAAAAAAAAAAAAAAAAAAAAAAAAAGAAACAAAAAAAAGTAGCTGCAAGTGTATTAAAGAGCACAAAAAGATAGGTACAAGCAAGAAGATACTAAACTAGTAAGCAAAAACAAGGAGACGTGGCTAACCCCTCCATTTTTGAGACTTCAAACCATGTTTTTTTAGCCTTTTTTAAACTCTGAAAAATAGTTTAAAAAGTCAAAGAAAAGAGTGTAAAAACAAGGGTATGAGCTATGGAGTTAGGTGCAAGTAAGGGTGTTAATCCTTACTACCTTTGGTAGCTATTCAAACCCAAGTTTCACCACTTGAAATGGATCCAAAACAGCACAGGAACACAAGAAATATATAAAGATAGATTGAAATGAAAGCAAAAACAAAGATGACAAGCTTATACCTCTTGAAGGGAACAAGCTTTGCTTGCAAATCAAACTCACTCCTAGCACACTCTCAAGGTTGAGTTATGATTCTCAAGGCTCAACCAAGACTCCAAGGTTAAGGTTTGAGGGTGTGTATGGTGTATAGATATAGCTCAAGGATGGTAAGCTTGCTCAAAGATGGCTTGGTAAGGAAGAAAGAGCTCTTAAGTGAGTGTATAAACTTTTTTGAAAATTTTTTAATCCTCAAAACAGAGATATAACCTCATATTTATAGAATTTGAGCAAAATAGGTTGAAAATATATTCAAAAATAGACAGCTGGAGGGCTCCCACCCAAAATAGTGTTTCTTGCCAACAAGGCACGGCCGGCCCCTAATGAGGCTAGGCCCCAATGTGCTCCCTTGTTCTTCTGGTTCAGGCTCAGTGTAGAGTGTCACAATGTACAAAAAAGGACCTCTGAGGTAAGAACCAAGTAAATATGAAAGTTTTGGGACTATTTTAGAACTCAACCTTGGATTCCTTCGTTGAGAATTGAAATCATACACAATGTAACTTTCATCATCGAGTGCCTAGGACAAAGCGCCCAAGTCTTGCAGGCGGTTACAAATGGGGTGTCTACAATTACGGATTTGGGGTCATTGTTGTGTTTGATACACAGCGGTGACTATTGTGTGGCCTGTGGGACTTGTGTTGGGTTTTATTTTGATGATCTAAATCGTTCAAATTGTAAGGAATATTAAGAAGAATATACATGTAAAAAATCTAGTTAATCGGATATCGATAACCCATTCATCAAAGAACATCTGTATATCAAAAATAAATATATATGTATCAAACTGAATACAAATGCGATTTGATGAAGGGGTTTCTGATATCCGATTAACTTGATTTTTTATAAGTATATTCTTCTCAATATTCTCTAAAATTTGAATGGTTCAGATCATTAAAATAAGAGCCGAAACGAATCTCACAAGCTACACAACAATTACTGCTGTGCATCAAGCACAACAGTGACCCCAAATCCATATATTACTAACATTCTCAAAAAATTAGGGAGTGTAAATTATATATCTTCTGGAGATAATATGAGTACGAAAATTAACTAATTAAAGTTGTCAATTAAAACTTGGGGAAGGAAAGACTTAGTATATTTCCATGCAAAGTATTTTTTTTCAACACAAAGATTTTTAAAAAATATTTTGTCCATTTTTATTATTTAGTAGAATAAAAAGTAAATAAAATATTTGTCATAGTAAAAAAAAAAATGACTAACCATTAAAAATTCTGTAAGTTCATCTTTAGGAAGCTCACTTTTTGCTGGCTATTCCACCACAATGATTTTTTTAAAAGTAAACAAGGGTGACATTTTGTTAGCTTTTACTCAATGCAAAGATAATAATAATAATAATTGTTTAAAAATATCTACTAAACACAAAAGATACAATGAATTTTTTTTTTTAATGCAAAATCAATTTACGTAAAAAAAAATATTTTATATTAAAACAAATGGAGGTGAAATGTAAAAGCTGAGTCTAAATAATATATATATATATATATGAAAAAAGACTTATACCCCCTTTTTGGCAGCACCCCCATGACCCCCTCTGCCTCCTATTGGTCGAAATTTTTTTTTTTTTTTTTTTTTTTTCTCTTTTCCCCCCACTCACCAACCCCCACGTGTGTGTGGAGGTGGAGGGGGTGGAATCCTGAGAGGGTCCCAATCGGGACTGTATATATATATATTTAACTAATCTAAATAAAATGTTTGATTTCACCATTTTTGGAGTTTTTTTTTTTTTTTTTTTTTTTTTTTTTTTTTTTTTTTGAACCAATATAACAAGATCCACAAACTATTCACAGTGAGCAATTGCTGACCAGATAAGGGTCATGGCATTGTATTTACACAACACACACTCAAAGGCTATCCGATGTGGGATAGCCCCAGCCCAACTCTCCCAGGCCCGAAAGCCTTGCCTGATAGAGCCAGGCCTAAAGAGGGTTGAAAACTGAGCCCACACAAGAGGCGTCGGAATCAGTTTTTTGAACCAATACAGCAAGACCCACAAACCACTCACACTAGGCAATTACTGATCAGATGAGGGTCATGGCACCATATTTACCCAACACATATCCAAAGGCTATCCGATGTGGGATAGCCTCACCATTTTTGGAGTTTGGGCATTAGGCAGTGCCGGCCCTGCGCATGGGCCAACAAGGCCATGGCCTAAGGCCCCTCAAAATAGATTCAAAAAATGGGCTCTTTCTATTATGGTTTAATGTAATATATTAGGAATGTTTTAAGTTCAAAAAAAATTAAAGAATGCCCAAATTAACTTAAAATAAATTGATCCATTAAAAAATTGAAAGGCCCATTCAAAAAAATTAACACTGTTATCCATTGAAAATAGACCCAAAAAAAAGGTATGTTTTAAATCCATTAACACTAGTTTATTGTAATATATTAGGTACGTTTTAAATCCAAAAAAAAAAAAATTAAGGAAGACTCGAACTAACTTAAAATAAATTAATCCATTAAAAAATTGAAAGGCCCATTTAAAATAATTAACATTGTTATTCATTGAAAATGATTTTGCAAAAAAACTAAATTATGCAAGTATGATTGATTTATTTGTTTCTAAAAATGCAAGAAGAGCGAGGATCAAGCAACACTTATTAATTGTTGTAATGTAATATTAAGTATTTTTTTGTAATTTTGATACAAATCTTTTGTCTTTTATCTTCATTTTTTTTTTCTTTCAATGAAAAAAAAAATGTGAAGGGCCTCAAAAATTTATTAGTTGATTATTGGCTTTGGCCCTTGAAAATCTTAGGGCCGGGTTTGACATTAGGGTCCGTTTGTTTTTAGAAGTAGAATGAAGGAAATTGATAGTGAGGAGATTAATAGTAAGTGGACTATTAGTAAGGGAATTGATAGTGAGGAAATTAGTAAAATTGTATTTGTTTTGATGATAGTTGTTAGTGTAGGAATTGTTAAATTAAATAAATATAAAATAATAAAATAAATTAAATTATGATTTTTACTTAACCAAAAAAAAATCATTAAACATTAATGTTGAAAAAAAAAATTCCAAACATGTAAAAATAAAAAAATAAAAAATTTGCAGTTGAACGGTCAAAAGTCCGGGCGGACGACCGGCAACACTCTAAGACGAATGAACTATTTTCTAATACCATCTCTTAACCCAAACTATTAATCTCTCGTTTAAGACCTTTTATAGTCCAGAGGGACTACTAACATGAAGTTTCATAAACTAAATAAATATAATTTATATTCACTATTCATCACTAAAAAATCTAGAGTGAATTCCTTACAAGGGAAAACAAACGGGCCTTGGATTTATATACGATAGTCACTTCACTGGTGGCCGATATGTTTAATCATCTCTTTATAATATGATATAAGGTCATTGATTGGACGCGTTTTGATTCGTTAATGTAGTTAAAGTTAGCTGCACCTTTTTTTTAGATGGGAAGTTGGTTGCATCTTAGGGGCCGTTTGTTTTCCTCTATTACAGTTTATTTTGGATTGTGAATGATAAATGATAAAGATGTCTTATGTTTGTTTTGATTTTAGGGTTTTGGATTCGTAGTCTCCTTCCGGCTACGATAGGCTTTGGCGAGGGTATTATTAATCTGGGTGAGAAGATGGTATTAGAAAATAGTCTGTTGAGCTTAGGGTATTACCAATCGTCTTCTCGGATTTCTGGCTAGACGTCTGACCAGTCAACTGCAAATTTTTTTATTTACATGTTGGGCATTTTTTTTTTAACATTAATGTTTAACGTTTAATGGTTTTTTTTTTTTTTTTTTTTTTTTGAGTAAGTAAAAATCATAATTTAATTTGTTTTAATATTTTTATGGGGATGTGGATTGGAAATACTTCTTTGATCCACTAGGGCGCTCGAGATCCTCAACTGATGACTTGGACGACCTAAAAAGAAATAAACACTCTAGTCGGGGGTTCCGGAATTAGCACTCCAGCGGTTAAGTCAGTATATACTCTCTTAGTTACTTGTATTTTAAGTTAAACACAATGATTCTCACATACCTCTTTCAAGCTGATATTCTTCTATTTATATATTTTCTTTCTTGGGCCTCGGGGCTGGGCCCACTTTCAATTCGCCGTATAACTATTTACTCGGCTCCTTTTGTTGCAAACTGTTTTTCACTCGGCCCTTCACTCAACCGGCTATTTGGCCGAATAGGGCAGGATTTAAATGTGCAAGACGAAGCCGAATGCGATGTATATATTTCGACTCTCCGGGTCCTATTATTCGGCCTCTTTACGACTCCCAATATTCGGCCCCCACAATTGTCCCCCAAGCACTCCACTAATGATAGTTAGCTGGAGTGTTTGGTTTTGAACTCAAAAAGTCAGAGCCAAAATTCGACGGCTAACATCATTCTAACGCGGATGTCAAAGCACACGTCTCCCGGTTATCATTTCAACGTCCCACCCCTTCGTACGCTTTCATTTATTGTGATTTAAAATCTTGTCGTCTTTTCGAACACACATTTTTGGACGCTTAGAGTTTTTGGACTGCCTTTCGACTCATCTCTGCAACTTCCATTCATCTTTCATTGTCCTCTCCGTCTCTTGTAAGTTCTCTTCTTCTCTGCTTTGAATTCCTTTTCCTAGTTTGCCTTTAGTTTAGTACGCTCTTATAGGTTGACCGAAATGGCAAAACATCTGAAAGACCTCCTCTCCACGGATCGAATCTCTGGCTTTCGACGCCATTTTTCTATCCCTGATGACGTCCGTTTGTCACTTGTGATAGACGGCACCCTCAATATGGAGAGGGATGATGAAAGCGCAATCATCTTTCCTCTCTTATCAATTGCAAAGGGCGAAATCCGTTTTCCGCTTCATCCATTTCTTAGGGCTGTCCTTCGCTATTGGGGTCTAATCCCCTCCCAACCCAATGTCAACTTTTTTAGAATCGTAATGGGGATTATAGAGCTAAACCGTCGCCTTAGGATTAATCTCGGCATACTTGCTATTCGGCATTGTTACGCCTTGGCCAAGTCTTCTGGTTGGCATGGACGTTATTTCCTTAGGGCTAAGGACACCGACGATCAACTAGTCACTATGCTTTCCTGCTCTGGCAAGTGAGTCAATGATGTTATGGTCGTTGTCCGAGGTAATTGGGAATTCGGCGAAGGCGAGGATTGCCTTGATTCTATTCCTAGACGGAGGGGCGAACCAGGTGGCCGTATAGCTTCTTGCGTTTATTTTTCTTATATTTATAAAGCTTTATTTTTGAGATCACATGGTTTTGCTTGTGTAGGAAACGATTTGAAGAAAGTCTTGACTTCAACCGACGACGCCGTTCTTTTGAAAATTAAAGTCGCGCTCAAATATTTCGGTCGTCCGAGTCGTCAGAAGCAAGGGAGGGCGTCCCACATTCTCCTTCGGTACAAGGCAACATATACGACGTTTTCAGCGGTAGAAAACATCCCAATTCCGAGGGGTGAAGAGTTTCTTACGGCTCTTATTTTGACCGACTTCAAAAACTTGCGGCAAGTTGGTTTCGAGGGGTCCGATTCGAAGCGGGCGGAAGTGGCTGAGGTCACTAAGTCAAACCAGTCCGAAACCGAAGTAGATGAGGCTTTGAAGTTGGCCTTCGAGGAAGCCGGCCTCAATTCAGCCAACCCTCTGTCCACTTCGGGCAAAGGGATCCTTCCGTTTGACGACATTTTTACCGGTTTAGAAGCCCTTCCCAGTACATACCTCGAAGACATGGCTGAGTTAAACCTCACACAACTCGCCAAAAAGAAAAACGCGGAGAGAATGGCCGCGCGGCGAAGAGCAGAGGCCATTCGATCTGAAGTGCCACCCACCGCCGAAGCTCAGCCCTCCGTGCCTGTTATTGAGGAGGAAACGGCTCAAACCCGAAGTGCCGAGTCCGAGGCGGTTGTGCAAGCCAATCAAGAGGCTGAGGGAAGGGCAGAGAAGTGTTCTGCTGAGGTCCCAGCTGATTCAAAAGAAAACCGTGCTGACAAACGGCCACTTTTAGAGTAGTCGGATATGATTGTGCCTTTTGTCATTCACCCAAAGATAAAAAAAAACACGCCGATCTCCTCTGACGCGTCGGCTATTAAAGATCCAGCCATTGCGTTGAGCATGGCTACGTTCGTCTCATTGCCGGCTGACAAGGCGGCTTTCCAGGCAGAGCCAGATTTGCTGGCAATAGCATTAGCCGCTCAATCGGCTCTTCTGGTATATACCTTGACCTTGGCTTTCCCTTTTATGAAAGTATTGTTCTGGTTTTAACTTCCTATTTTCCAAACAGTCGAAAGAATAGCCGAGATAGGCCGTCTCCAGCATGACGTCGTTGAACGAGTTGGCCGTTTACAATCGGAAGTAAAAGGCCAGAGAAGCAGGGCTGATTTCGAAGCAGCGAGGGCGAAGATGGAAGGCGCGAGGGCAGAGGCCGAGATGGAGAGGGCGAGAAATGCAGACCAGCTGAGATTGGCTGCCAAGAAGGGGGCAGACGCGAGCGAAGATGCGCTCAAGTTAGCCTAAGAGGCGATTACCAAACTGGAGGCTGAATTGGAAGAATCGAAGAAGGCGAAGGAAGCAGTCGACTCCGAGGCTTCCAAGGCGTATGAGGCCGGGCAAAGCGCTGCTCTCGCAAATTATGTGGAAGAAGTCCCCAAATTTGAAAATTGGGGATTCAAACACGGCTGGCTCAAAGCCCTTGCTGCTGCTGATGTGACATTGGCTATGCCGATTCCATATGAGCAAGTGGATGTTGAGCCGCTGGAGTCTGACTCCAAGAATTGATTACGTGTTTTGAAGAACATATATATATTATGTATTACTGTACTATACAAAATAAACGAAAAGGACGAAAGATTAGAGCCACTTACAGCTTTGAGATGAAGAGATAGAGATCAAGACCGTAGGAATGGCAGTGTGAAAACGTAAGCTTTACAGGAGTTACGGTTGTGAAAATGGAGGTTCAGAGGACAAGTGCAAGAAGATGAACAGTGGTGTATTTGGTTCGAAAAATAGATTTTTTATATAAAGCTTGAAAATTGGCGGGACTGTTTAAAACTTTCGACGTACAAAGACAGTTGTACTTGACCAGTGGCAGCCGGCCACGTGTCCCTCGGAATGGGCAACGGTTCAGACATACTTGAGAAACAGTACACCGTGCAGGGTAGTTGACAAGACGTTTTTTGGACCAGGCTACCTGACAGGTCGGTAACAAGATGGAGCTTGGTTGAGGGCTTGGACATTTAGCTCGGATGGAGAAGAATAATCCCGAATCATGCGTTGCAGATGGAATTAAGGGGCAATTGAGAGGGTAATTTATAAATTAATTGAGTCAAGCTAAGGAAAAGTATCCTTAGAAGTTGGGCGGCAAATTGGGCCGGGATAAGAGCTAGTGTAGCTCGTCTTAAAAACTAACGAGCTAGGACCAGGTGAAGTTTGGGCCGAGCCATGAGCCGAGGTGTTTGGGCTTCATAACTTGGACCTCACCCTTTTTAGCTCAGTCAAAGACTGCTGCAGTTAGCTCGGTCTAAACAACCAAGACCGAGATATTAGTGGACAAGGACCGAGCTAGGCGTTGCATATAAAAGCACCGGATTGAGTATGTCAAAGGGCTAGTGTTAGCTCGGTCATACTGTTATTCTACCATGGTAGAGTCATCTCACATGGCTTGCAGTGGACGAGACTCCTAAGAAGACTTTGCTAAGGAAAGTATAGTCCTACCAGGATTGTGTAAACCATCTCACTTGGTTGGTAATGAGTAGGGTGAGGTGACTCATAGGAGGACTCTACATTGAGAAGTAATAGTCCTACTAGGATTGTGCCACACAGGATCTATAAAAGCTCATGAAAGGACCTATGTACAAGTATCACAACTTTGATTCTTGAATACACAGAACTTTTGTCTATTTGTCTATTTTGCTGACTTAGGCATCGGAGAGGTATCCAGCACACACCCGCCGGCTAGCTCACGTTTGTGTTTTCAAGGAGTAAAGCGACGACGTTTAGAGGAAGCGCAAACTTGATCAAAAGGATTATACGAGAAGATTATTCCGTGCTCGTACACTTCGGAAAGAGATGAGAATAAAAATATGAACTAAATGTAATTTTCCAAAATGTGCTAAAAATAGTTGTTCGCCTCGAGCGAACCTTTAGTCCCTCGAGCAATCTGTAAAGACTACAAAAGTACTGAAAGCCTTCAATGTGTGCTCGAGCGATCTGTAAAATTCTAGAATTCTAAATTTCTCGAAAATAGCTTCCCAGTGCGTTTGCAATCCTTAAACCCACACTAATCTTGATCAAAACTTTGAAAATACATTAGAAAACATAAACACTTATTTATAAATTATTTGCTCAAAATCTTGAAACACAACATTTAAATCAAAACCCATGAACTCATAATTCTAAAATTCCTTCTTCTTCTTCTTCTTCTTTTTTTTTTTTTTTTTTTTTGTCAAAATCAAATGTACAATAAAATTACATGTAATTTATGGAGCTTAATTTAATTACAACTTTCAAAATCAAATCCAAGATAATTAATTTCTAAATTACTTTCATAAACTTGAACTTGGCTCCAATTCTTTATTTTCTTGTCAATTTCTTTTTAGCTACATAAAATTGACTTCAAGCTATTTTCTATTTTCCTTCAAAACATGAATTTAAAGTCATAACCTTCTTTAAAAAAAAAAATGATTTGCATGTATGAAGCATTTATCAAAATCCAACCAATTCTACCTTATCAAGTTCAAACCATAATTAAACTCTTAATTTACACCAAAACTCAATCACAAACTTATAATCTTTAAATTATGAATTAGTTTCTTAACTTACATTTCATGCATGGATTAAAAATCTAATTAAAATCAAAACTTTGTCTAACATTCCAATTTCCATAAACTTGATTCTCATAAAACATTTCCTTTTTCTCTTCAAATATGGGACTTGAATTAGTTCAAATTTTTCATAATCCATGATGCATGTTGTAATTAGGGTATTAATTTGCTCATTGCATGTAACAATGAGGTTTATTTTCATACAAGATCACAACATCAAACCCAAAATAATTAATTCCTAAATTTATTCCATAACCATGAACCTAGATCCATTTCTACATCTTCTTGCTAATTTCTTTTAATCACATGATTTTAATTCCAATTTCATCTTTAATTGTAAGTGTAATGTAAGGATTCTACACAAATTAAACATAAATTCCATACCTTAAGTTTTCTAGTTCTTCTTCTTCCTCCTCAAAAACTTGTGCTCCTCTTTCAATTTCTCTTCTTTTCTAGCTTTTCTTTCATTAGTTTTTTTTTCTTTTTTTCTTCTTCTTGAGCTGAAATTTCCTTCTTTTCTAGCAGCAAGAATGAAGTGGGCCCTCTCTCTCTCTCTCTCTCTCTCTCTCTCTCTCGGTTTCCCTCTCTTTTCTTTCTTTTTTATCCCCTTTTTCTTCCAATAAAGAAGTTGAGGCCAACCCACAAAATATTACACACATGTACATACCTTCATCTCTTGACCCACACAAGGACACATGCACACACACTTGTCAATACACCCACAAAATTGCTCAGTACACCCACAGAATTCTTAGCACACCCACACCCACAATTCTAGTTTGTTCCATAATTTAATTTATGTCTAGGATTACTTTAATTAAGCATCACTTAATCTTAATAAATCTTGATTAACACAAAATTAATTAATTACAACTAATCTCAAATCCCACATAATTTAATTCGTCTAATTTGACTTCATTTAGAGCCCAATAAATTGTATTAAAATTTATCATTCTGAATCAAATTTTTAATTAGACTTCCAAAAGGCTCCAAATATCAAATTAAATTTATTTTCATCATCAATTTTGATTTCTTAAATCATTAAGGTCTTGAATTTCAAATTAAATTTCAAAATCTTTGCCAATAAATTACATACTCAATTGAATACCTCAAAAATAAATTTAATTCATAATAACCTTAATTCTCAATTCTCATAATTTAATTAACTCCAATTCGGACTCAATTAATCAAGTCTCAATTTTATAAATCTGAATCAAATATTCAATTAAACTTCCATATGATCCAATACTCGAAATTAAAATAATTTAATTCACCAATTATACTCTCTTGAGCCATGTGGGCTTTCAATTCCTAGGCCCAAAATAAATCCTCAATAAAATCATATACGAATGAGTCGCCATAATTTTCATACATCCCAGATTAAATTAGAATAATCAGCAATTAAAATTCAATCTCCTTAATTAATTAAGTGCTAACCATTATACGTGGTGGGGTCGTCACAGCTTTCCCCCCTTAGAAAGTTTGGTCCTCCAAACTCAAGAAACTTGTACCGAAAATCAGTCATATAACTTGGTCTCATTTCATTTTCTTTCCTACATAAGTTCCTTTTTCTTTGGATTTTATTCACAGAAATTGAACTTAGTTCCCAATCACTTAATGTTAATAACTCAAATTAATGATTCATTACTATCTCCATTGTCATCAATCATATAACTCATACACTTTAATTCACCGATCTATAATTCATATACTCCCGCTAATAGAAGATTATTCCAAGGGATGTTCATGATTCTTCACACTTTTTACATAAATCAAAATATTCCGCTATTGATATGTTAAATTCTTCAATTTGAATTTAATAGTCAATGCATTACTAATAACAAATACAAATTCTTAGTCTTTCAAATCTATTGATAATAATAGTTTTGAGATTACTCCAACGCAGTTCGTAATTCATTATTTCTCTAAAGAACAGTTATTTAACTTTCATTGATCATGTCAAGGTTCATAAGTTATGCATATAATGTAGTATCCCCCAAATAAGGTTTCACATGTTGATCTATAACAGTAATTTCTGCATTATATGGAAATGTAATCACATATTAATGGTTTTAGTTTCAAATAGACATCTTGGATACCAATTATGATGGTAATTTCGAAACAGAGGGGTACATCGGATTCAAAACAGAAGCATATTAGAGTCATAGCAGAAGCATATTTCACAGAAATTCATTGAGCCTTTTTGTAAGTAACAGATGCTGGGATGTTGGGTTGTACTCATATAGTAGCAGACAGTTACACAGATCATAACAGAACTTTGTGTACTTCTTGTTAAATTAAGATTACTATTTTTGACAATCTTTCTCATACTATATCATTCAAAGTGGTGATTCGATTTCACAACAAGTCTACATTTTTCGCAGTCTTATTTGCTTCCGTATTAGCTTCCTTATTTACTTAAGGGTACACTTATATGAGTAATTCAAATTGCATTGCCTTCATATTTATTTCAATTCTTAGACCTACAGAGATATATTCATTAACTTTGATAAATTGTTACACAGTAACTTAGGGCTAAATTGTTAACTTTCTCAAACCATCACAATTAGCCAACTGAAATTCTTATGTTTCCAAAAGGTTCTTTAAGAACTATACGTTTGTCATTCTATCGAAATTTATTTTCTTGTTTTTCATTATGCTTTCTTTCTTCCATTTGACACTATAGTTAAATTTCTTCACAAAGACTTAGGCTATCGAAGTTAGGATTCAAAATCTGAATTCAATTATGCGTCTATAAGATCATACCATCATTCCTTTTAACCATTATTCAGATACGAAGTTATTAGATCTTCTTCTTCTTCTTCTCTCTCTTTCTCTCTCTCTTTCTCTCTCTTTTAAAAAGAAAAGATCTATATTTTTGACTTAATAGTTTAACTAAATTACAAACACTTTTCCAATGTTATCAATGTAATATGATATGATATGTTTTCCGAATTGTGCTAAGTCTTGATCTCATTTTTATAATTCGGACAGTTTCAGATTGAGTCTTAATTACTCAAGCAATGGATCCTAACTTTATCATTTTTGTTGTTGTTTGTTTGTTTGTATTGTCACTTTCAATATTTTAAAATGGTTCCATCGTGATATGATTGCAGTAAATTGAGTCTTACTTATTCAGACACTAAGCAGGTAAATTTTCATTAGCTTAATTTGTTTAGTAGTTTATTTAGCTAAAGTCTTAGTGATATTCTGATAATCTTTAGCAATCTCAGGTTGAATTTTGAATAGCCAAATAGATGGATTCTAATTTCATCAAATATGGATTAGGACCAATTCAAATAAAGTCACACATATATAAAATTTTAACTTCAAATTTCTTTACATGCATTTAAAGCATTCATACTAATTCCTAATTTATAGTTAAGTACTAACCTTTAGCCAATTGACTCATTTGAGTTTTCTCCTAGGCTTTAGAACAATCTTTTACTAGATGCCCCATCTTGCCACACTTGAAACATGCTCCGATAAGTCGATGACATAACCTACTGTATTACTTGTGACATGTTGAACATAATGAACGAAACTTACCACCTTGCTTAGAATTGCTTGACTCTCCTAGGACAAAGTTCTTAGTCTTTTCCTTTGGTTTGTTCTTTGACTTCACACTTAACTTCTTCTTTTGGTTTTGCGGTTTGTCATAGCATTGTTGCATAGATTTCATTACTCCCTCAAGTACTTCTTCTACTTTGTCCAATAGTTCTGCCAAAGTCTCAACTTCCATATCATTCTTACTTTTCACCATCTTTTCCTAATGATACAAGAGGAGGGTCAAAATGAAAAATGATGGTTGATAACACTCGGGTTAATATCAACTGACTTAGAATAACACAAAACACATAACATATATAAGTAGACATACACATGTAGGCATATAAGGACACTGGTAGGGTAACATATTCATTCCCATGGAATTTACCAAGAATTTCTGATTCGAAGCTACAATGGCCAAACGTGATTCCAATCGAACTTTCAAGGTAATTCAACAAAGGTATGAGACTCTACGGTTTAACATTTCACATAATAGGTTCCCACCAAAATATGCCATCTTACATATCAAATAACTTTCTCATCCTCGGTTACCATAATTTCACATATTTCACTGGTCATCAAATTCCTCAATTTCCCAAATATTCTCATAGTCCAATCTGACATATAACCCATATAGCTTTCGTGACTTTCATTAAAGATTCTAATTCTTCATAATACTATGTTTCCACAAATCAACATACTTATACTCACCAACGTACTAGTCAAATATTCTTGATTTCCTTGTAACAGTAGAAATTTCAGAAATTTCACCATAATTCTTAGCTTTCAGCCTCATTGCTAAACTAATTAAATACATTCCAGTTTCCTTATAATCATCAAAATTCCACAATAGCTCTTAATTCTTAGTTTCAATACTTAAATGTATTACACAAACATATATACATATTTATGGATGCACAACTTCTTACTTATTATATGCATGAAACTTCAATCCGTTCTAGACATTCTAATACTCAATGGACACGCGTGTGAGATATTAACTCATGCTCTGATACCACTCTGTCTTGACCCAAACCTGCCCCTATAGATTTAGCATCGTAACCGGCCAGTAATCCTGGGATTACTGAAGACCTCTAAGACAGATTAACATAATATTAGGGGCTAGCGGAAGCAAATAACAAATATACAACGTCCATTGAGCTGTGCAGACTTATATCAGATAAAAAAAATTTTAACTTTTTATATACATATATACACATTCTCCTTATGTCATCATATATATACAGATTAGACAAAAGGGACTTAGCCCTATTTGCACAAAAAAGACTTGTTTAACCAAACAAGAAAACAAAACTTAAACTTTAAATCACATAGCTATAGCCACTTGACATATCCAGAACCTCCACGGGAGGCATATAGGTTGGCTGACAAAAACATATTCCAGGCAGACGCCTCTAAGCCTGGTCACGCGCTTGATCACCTACATACATACATATATATATAAAACTGTGAGTTTGAGCCTAGTGAATAATAACATAGTAAAGGGTTTAATGAATGTTGTCCATAACAGTCACAGAAAACAGAATTCAATAGTTATCAGAAATAGATTCATAATCATGTTCAAAAATCATAGTTCATAATAGATACAGATTCAGAATCATACTCATACTCAAAATTTGCAGTTAATCATACGTGGTACATTCATTAACACTAGCAGAAACAGTTGACCCATTAAGGGACGACCATAAAGACATACAGTTGACCCATAAAGGGACGGCCATAAAGGCATACAGTTGACTCACGTGTACGAAGACAATACAGTTGGCTCATGAGACGTACAGTTGGCCCATAAATGGGACGTATACATAAGGATCCATAACAGTTGGCTCATGAGACATACAGTTGACCCATAATTGGGACGTAACAGAACAGATAACAGATGTCATCTGAAGCTAAGAATGCCATGAATATATTTCAAAAATATTGGACAACCATTCATTTATGCAGAAAATAATAATATTTCAAAAAATAGATCATCTTATATCATTCAGAAAATACTTATAATTGAACATAGCTTTGCAAAGTTATTACTCATAGATGGCTCCACTAGCAGATCAGATAATGCAAACAAATCGGATAGATCAGGCAAAAGATAGCACGTGATCTACACACAAACCCATAACATATACACATTGAAACACAATATTAATTCATTGATCAAACATGACTTTTCTTGTCTTTTTTGTCTAAGTAGTCCGAAATTCTACTATGTTTATTCTTTCTTATTCAAATGAATCAGGTTCTCATTTCACATATTCTTTCACTACTAAATCATTCTTTTCTGAATAAACCAATTCCTTACTTTGCTTCATAATCAAGTACTACTAAATTAATGACTTATTCTTTAATCAACTAATTAATGTTGATTGTTAGCTTATTAATCTTTATTGAGCCATAAATCATGTCTAGAATGCTTTGGAAAGAGATGAGATAAAAATAAGAACTAAATGCAGTTTTCCAAAATGTGCTGAAAATAGCTGTTCACTCGAGTGAACCTTTAGTCGCTCGAGCGGTCTGTAAAGACTGCAAAAATACTGGAAGCCTTCAATGTGCGCTCGAGCGGTAGTCCCGCTCGAGCGATCTGTAAAATTCTAGAATTCTAAATTTCTCGAAAATAGCTTCCTAGTGCGTTTGCATTCGTTAAACCCACACTAATTTTGATCAAAACTTTGAAAATACATTATAAAACATGAACCCTTATTCATTTATAAATTATTTTCTCAAAATCTTGAAACACAACATTTAAATCAAAACCCATGAACTCATGATTCAAAAATTCCTTTTTCTTTTTCTTTTTTTGGTCAAAATAAAATGTACAATAAAATTGCATGACATTTATGGAGCATAATTTAATTACAACTTTCAAAATCAAATCCAAGATAATTAATTTCTAAATTACTTTCATAAACTTGAACTTGGCTCCAATTCTTTATTTTCTTGTCAATTTCTTTTTAGCTACATAAAATTGACTTCAAGCTATTTTCTATTTTCCTTCAAAACATGAATTTAAAGTTATAACCTTCTTTAAAAAAAAAAAAAAAAAATCATTTGCATGTATGAAACATTTATCAAAATCCAACCAATTCTACCTTATCAAGCTCAAACCATAATGATACTCTTAATTTACACCAAAACTCAAAAACTTGAGCTCCTCTTTCAATTTCTCTTATTTTCTAGCTTTTCTTTCATTAGTTTTTTTTGTTTTTTTTTTTCTTGAGCTGAAATTTCCTTCTTTTCCAGCAGCAAGAATGAAGTGGGCTCTCTCTCTCTCTCTCTCTCTCTCTCTCTCTCTCTCTCTCTCTCTCTCTCTCTCAGTTTCCCTCTCTTTTCTTCCCTTTTTCTCCCTTTTTTCTTCCAGCAAAGAAGTTAAGGCCAACCCTCAAAATATTACACACATGTACATACCTTCATCTCTTGACCCACACAAGGACACGTGCACACACACTTGTCAATACACCCACCAAATTGCTCGGTACACCCACAGAATTCTTAGCACACCCACACCCACAATTCTAGTTTGTTCCATAATTCAATTTATGTCTAGGATTACTTTAATTAAGCATCACTTAATCTTAATAAATCTTGATTAACACAAAATTAATTAATTATAACTAATCTCAAATCCGATATAATTTAATTCGTCTAATTTGACTTCCTTTAGAGCCCAATTAATTGCATTAAAATTTATCATTTTGAATCAGATTTTTAATCAGACTTCCAAAAGGCTCCAAATATCAAATTAAATTTATTTTCACTATCAATTTTGATTTCTTAAATCATTAAGGTCTTCAATTTCAGATTAAATTTCAAAATCTTCGCCAATAAATTACATACTCAACTGAATACCTCAAAAATAAATTTAATTCATAATAACCTTAATTCCCAATTCCCATAATTTAATTAACTCCAATTCGAACTCAATTAATTAAGTCTCAATTTTATAAATCTGAATTGAATATTCAATTAAACTCCCATATAGTCCGATACTTGAAATTAAAATTATTTAATTCACCAATTATACTCTCTTGAGCCATTTAGGCTTTCAATTCCTAAGCCCAAAATAAATCCCCAATAAAATCATATACGAATGAGTCTTCATAATTTTCATACATCCCAGATTAAATTAGAATAATCGGCAATTAAAATTCAATCTCCTTAATTAATTAAGTGCTAATCATTATACGTGATGGGGTCGTCACACCCCTGTTTTCTGGTCCCTTTTCCTTTTTTAATTTCATGATGTGCCAAGTTTTAATGTACCAATTTTTAATTAAAAAATAATTATTTTCGCATATGGTGAAAGTTCAAAGACAAGAAAAAGTAAAGTGTAAATGATTTAAAGTGAAATTAAAGCTTTTAACCTAGTAGTTGTGTATAGAAAAGAGTTTGATTCATATATGAATTCATTATGTCAAACTTTGCATGATACTATCAATCATTCTAAATTTTAGTACCATGAACACCATTAATTTTTTAAAATTTATTATACTATTCCAAAAAATGTCATGTCATTTATTTTTTATATGAATTTAAAATTATTATTTTTAAATACTGACCACATTAAAAATAATTTTAATTCAAAATACAATTTAAAAGCATTCTATCAAAAAGAACTATAGGGGAATTTGATAGAATGAGGGTGACCACACCATAATTCGATGGTTCCCTCCACACTCAATCATAACTCAATTGATTCGTGATGAACCTTCCCGCATGAAAGGAGAACAATCTAGAAGCAATAGTTTCAATTTGAAAGCCAAAGAACAAAGCATTGTGACTATTGATGTTGTGAAACAACACCAAGAGTTGTGTCCATTACCAAAGGCCACCATCATGTATATAAATACACATGGTTGTAGTGTTATAAAACTACTTCAATATTACAAATCTTTTTCTTTTGCTTTATTCTCGAATTGTTGACTTTCTTGCGTGATAAACATCCTCACAGGGTTATCGATCATTGTAGCTTGGCTTTTCGTGCTCCTTTCGAAAGACGATAAGCCCTACAATTCGGACTCATGTGGTTCTGAATCTGATTCCACAAGTGCAATGTGAAATAGATAAATACTAAAGAGTCCAAATCCGACAAATTTTTTGAAAAATCGATTTTGAATCAAAATGCCAAAAATTGACGGCTTTGCCAAATACAGAGTCGCCACCTAAATATTTTTGGATAATTTAGGAAACCCATGACTCGTGCCAAAGGCCACGTGTCCGTCATCACCGAGATTGTCTCGGCTCGGGTACGAGAGGAAAAAGTCATGAATTGAACACCCCTGCTTGCCTGATTAAAGATCAGCCTCTACTAATCATGATATAAATATTATTTACATTATATGCTCTTGTTCCGATTTTATTAGGCTAACTTACTATGTGACGCACACAAGTATAAACTAATTTGCAAAAATTGGAACATTTGATTTCATGTTTGTTTCTGAAAAGAGTTTGTGAATGTGCCACTTAAAAAAGTGGGCTCAAATGTACATTAATCAAACTATCCCAATTCAAGCAACTAGCCTTCATCCACAGGTATTCAAACAGTTTATCACTTAAGCACTTAGCCTCATGGTGCACATGCTTTGACATGGTAACAACCACACTCATGCGATATGTTAAAGCAAATAAAAGCTCACCTAGTACTCCAAGCTAAAAAAGATGACAGAGTTAGAAAAATGTGTGATCCTAACTATGCAATGTGACTAATGCAACACATGTGATATGCAATTACTAGGCTAGGCTACAAATATGGTGTATGAATCAATTTGATAGCATGCGGTCTAAGTATGTCCTCAAAGAAGTGTCAACTAACGATGCGAGATAGAATGATGCGCCGAGCTCAATACATGCAAGACAATGCATGCAAGGCATGAGAGATGTTAAGCGAAACATGATGCCCTAAACTAACCATCATAAGCAGGTAAAAAGGTAAATAAAAGGGAGAAAGACGTGGGGTTGGAAGGCATACACATTATTACAATTGTGCCCTCGTGCAGGAGGGGTTCAAATAAACTAACTAGCTAAGATAATTACTACGAATTAACTAACTATTACAACAATAAATTTAGCCAACTATTCTAGCTAATTAAAGAATTACAACGCAAAATTAATCAATCTAACTAATTAATTAATTACAACAAATTAACTAACTACTCTAATTAATTAATAATTATAACGCAAATTAACTAGCTATCTAACTATTTAACAATTACAACACAAAGTGAATTAATTTACAACACCAAATGAACTAGCTAGCTAGCTAGTTATTACAAGTCCACAAGTGAACGGGCCTCAATAAATAAGGGAAATGCTTATGAATGCACGGATATCCACCCGAAAGCCCACTGTTCTGCTGCCAGAATGCCTCTATCGCACAATTACAACATCTTTTCACCTCAGTCTCTGCTCTGTTCTATTCTAAAAAATTGCTGCTCAGTTTGACAAAAGTGGCCGGCAGGCCAGAAGTAGTGGCTAGCTGCCCACAAATGGTAGCCTGCTGTCCCAAAGAAATGGCCAGCCGGCCACTGAAGCTTGGTTCCTCTTGCTGCAACAAATGACAAACAGAGCAGAAATAGAGCAGAAACAGAGCATCCTCAGGGGATGTTTGTACACCTTACTCCTCCTTATCATCAAACAACTCAAATAAGTGGCAAGCTCAATTCACAAGCCATCAATCGATGCAATTTCATTGCATGATGACCTATGAACCAAGGTGTAAAATTTCAATAAAAACACAATAAAATACTCTCAAACCTCCTCCCTATCATGGATTGATCAAGGGAAGTGGTTGACCTTAGAAACTTGAACCATTTCATCACTAGCATGTATGAAATGCCTCAAGTTTCCATTTATTCAATTAATGTTCGATTGAACACCAAAGTGCTTATTACCTTGCATCAATTTTAGTCCCAATTTTATTACTTCATTTTGATTACCACCATTCCTTAGTTCATTAAGTACAATAGTGATTTTTAAGTCCTCTAATGGAAAGAAGTATCAAACAAAGAGTTGTTTTAGGCATGAAAGAGACACTATGTCGTTGGTAATGAACCCCCAAAGAAATTAAACTATTAAGCACAATACCTCAATCTCATGCTTAAACAAACACTTGGTTTGAAACAACTTTCAAAACAAAGAAAAAAAGACCAAGAAAGAAGGGAGGTTGCAGAAGTGATTAGAGGTGATCACAAGTATGGAAAGTAAGAAATAAATGCTATCAACTCAAATAGGTTGGTGGCTAAGGCCTAAACCTCCGAACCTATGAGGACCATTACACTACAAACATGCAATACAAGGCATAAATGGAACAGGAACACTAAAACAGTCCTAAAACAATGCTAGAGTTGAAGGCAAAAGAGCTAAAAGAGTAAGCTACAACATGGAGCAAATTAAGCTAGTAAACAAACACAAGGAGGGGAGGTTACCCCCTCCATCTTTGGGACTTCAAAACATGGTTTTGGCCTCTGAAAAACCTCTGAGATTCAGTACTAAAAAACTCAAAAAAACTTGACAAAAATGTGGGAAACACAAGGGCAAAGGTTTGAGAAGTGAGGTGCAAAGAAGGGTGATCCACCCCTCCACCCTTAATGGCCTTAAACCACGAGTTTCAGCCCAAAAATATAGAGTATAAATTGCCCAAAAACAGTCCAAAAACTGTAGGAAAATGGCAAATAAAGCAAAAAAAACAAGCCAAGACTTATACCTCTTAAAGAGGAGAACTTTTTCTAAGTGACAAACCAACACTTACACACTCTCAAGAGCTCAAAGTAAGCTCAAAAGTACCTCAGCTCAAATACCACAAGGTCTAGTTTAGAGTGTATAGGCAAAAGCTTAAAAATTGGCAAGAGAGAGAGGGAATTGTAGAGAGAGAAATATTTTTGCTCCAAAATTTCCAACACTCAAAAATGGAAAGGGAGGTCTTCTATTTATAGAAAAACATGAAACTCCCTCAGAAATATCCATAAATACATGTGTGGGCAGATGCATGCACCTGTGAAGACAGCTGGCATAGCTGGTATAAATATCTTCAAAAACACACAAAGTGGCCGGTAGGCCACACAAATGGCCGGCAACCCACATTGGTGGCCGGCAGCCCCCATTAGTGGGCCTACAGGTCCCAGGGTTTTAGGCTTGAAAAACTGTGGCTTTTGGTCTGAAACAAGGCAAAAGGTGTGTAGGGTTTGAAGACTCAAAACTGTGACATTCTGCTGATGACTTCGAGCATTTGACAAGCATATACAAATTCATCATTGGGTGCACAAGTGGTGACGCCCAAGTCATAAGGGCGGTAAAAAATGGGGTTTCTACAATCATCGCTGTTGTTAATTTATTCTTTCAGTGGTATCAGAGTCAGGTCTAACAGTAAACACAAATGTTGAAATTTCAGTCTGAAAGAAACAAAATTTTCATAAATTCTTTTGTCGGAAACACAAAGCACCATTGACAAGCAAACTTTATTCGTAAAACACTCTTGATTCTCTACACTTTGAACCGATCAAATTTTCTTTTCGTCGCTTTTCTTGAGGTTTCACCACTTTAGGCTTGTTCCCGTCAAGTTTCTCTTGGGTTTAGTGAACTTTCCCAGATTTTGACTTTTTCTCAAATTTTCTCTCTCCTAGGGTTGACATTTTTCAAGTTTTCCCTATTTTCTCCATTTTTTCTCATTTTTCAGCCTTTTTCCAAATAGCGGACGATGTTCCACATGATGATGCTCCTCCTGAGGTTCCATCTCCACTATCACCCCTTGTCGAGACTGAGAAGTTGGCGGTCGTTGAGGCCGGTGAGGTGACGGAGGGCATTGGGGCTGACCTTGAGGCGGAGTTTGCTCCAGAGCTCGAGCCTGAGCCACTGCCACTGGGGATACAGCCCATTGATTCGATGGCTTATCATCCTCGTATGCACATACTTCCGCCAGGAGGCATCAGGCACTTTAGCGATTTTGCTGGTGGCATGCCAGAGGACATTCTACTAAGGGAGTCGGACTCCCATCTCTCCTTCAACGCTACCGAGGTACGAACTTTATTTTCATGTTTTCCTGCCTTTTTTTTAATTGTATTTCTTGCACTTCATTTTATCTGAATGCTCTTTTATCACTATCTTTCATCTGCTTTACTTTTTCTCTACCACAGAGGGACTCATGTGCTTACAGGGGGGTATGGGGCGGGCAACAGCGAGAGACTGGTATTATGAGCTCCCTCTAGAGGTCCGTAACCTTGTTGACGAGGCCGGCTTTGGCCTATTCTGCTCTGGACTTTCACGACACATAGTGAGCCGGGCTCTTCTCGAAGCATTGGTGGAGAGGTGGTAGGACACCACCAACTCTTTCCACCTCTCTTCTGTCGGGGAGATGACGATGACTACCTACAATTTCTCCATGATCATAGGATTAGGAGTAGGGGGGTGATCCGATCCCCTTCGACATGGACATGGACGAGTGGAAAGTGGCTTAGATCTACCTGCTTGGAGCGCACCCTACCTCTGTCCAGACCAACGATGGTGAGATACAGCTAGTTCTCTGAGCATTTCCGTGGGAGTGAGCCCGAGACACCGAAGGAGGTAGAGCAGTATGCCCAGGGCTTCTTGATGTTTCTTCTCGGCACCACCTTGTTCACAAACAGGTGGAACACCGTAGGTTTATACTTACTGAGCGCCCTCGTGACCCCTGCCCCTGGTTCGATTCTACGATTGGGGGTGGAGCTGGCCTCTCCACACTCTATGGCTACATGAGTTCCACTTCCCGCATGAGGGGAGAGCAAGTCGAAGGCTGCTAGCCTGGGAGGTATGCACCACACCATTCTACTTTTGTACTTTCTGTTCAATAGTTGTTCATCCACTGTGCTTTCTACTTTGCACTTTCTGTTTTATATCTGCTCATGGTTTGCACTTTCTGGTTTACATCTATTCATGCATTGTTGATAACATTATTGCCCTTTTCTTGCGGTTATAGGTTTATGCCTATTTCCCAGCTCTGGCTCCAGAGCTTGTAGATGAGATTCTCCCCATAGTGTCTTACTCACGACAGTACGACGGCAGGTGTCAGCACCAAAGCCGTGATGACACGACCTTCACCTTTTATCGTCAATACTTTGACACGGTGGCTGCCGACAAGGTAACCTGAAACTCACAATCATTTTTTCTTTACTACTGCTCTGATTCATATTTCGACATCTGACAACAACTAACAATCTGTACATTCTCTGTTTGTAGATCACGTGGCAACCTTGGGCAACAATGCTGGCTAGAGTGAGGGACAAGTACACCGAGGCTTGGGCCACATCCTAATTTCAAATTTTGCTAGAGGGCCCAGTTTGTCGGGCCTGGTTCTTGAGTGAGCGGTTTTGTACGCCAAACCGTAGGTTCGCCCGGATCAACATCCATGAGGACAGCAGATAGCCTCCTAGTTGAAGCGATTATCCAGTTCATGGTGGGCCTAGATGTTGACTTCTTTAGAGTGGGAGGCAACTACACGACGTTCATCCAGACTCATCTCATGCCCCCCTTGATAGGCATTCACGCGGGCGAGGCAGCAGGTGCTCCCGTGGCAAGTGAGGCAACTTAGGTGACCAGGGCCGATACTAGAGGGGTCTCTCCCATTGGGTAGATTACCGGTTGGCCGGAGATTTCCACTATGCTTACATGTTGGCGGCCAACCAGGACAGCCTACTAGATTCTGATCGAGCTGGCAGAGGCAAGGCACAGGTATGTCAGAGCTTGAAGTGCACCTCAGGTATGGACCACACTTTACAATTTACACCCCACATTTTTCATTTCAGATATTGATTATTCTAGATATTGATCATTCAAATGCACTTGCAAGCACCCACGAAGTATACAGAGAGCCTCATCGAGCTAGTTACTTCTCTGATTGGCATGGTGTAGAGGAGAAAGACGCTGCATGGTCTCCATGGTATTTAGGTAGTTTCCCCTATTTCAACATACATTTCGCTACTAACTCTGTTGTGTACCACACTATCCTATTCCCACTGATACATTGGCATTTCCATTGTAGTCTTCCTCAAACTGCACTAATACACTATATTGGCACATTATACTCATACTGTATCTGGTTTCTATATGACGCTTATTCTGCATTCTATTCCTGTATCTGATATACACACTGTAGCTGATATGTTGACAACTGTTTTTTCCAGATTCCATCTAAACCAAGGGCACCAGTGGCAGCACCAGCACCAGCACTGGCAGCACCTCCTCCAGTAACAGGGAAGAGAGAGAGACAGGCCTCAACACGTGGCTGAGATGTGCGCCACGATCGAGGCAGGGATAGGAATACCCAAGGCCAGAACAATGATGATGCTAAGACCAGCGACTCTGAAGAGGCAGCGAGTCGACATTTTGAGCAGTCTGAGAATGGGGGTGATGATGTTGGCTCGGGGTTTGGGAGCAGAGATGACACCAAGGCTGGCTCTGAAGCAGGGAGCGGAGATGATGAGATTAGCTCTGGCTCAAAGTCTGATTCTGATAGTGGTGCTGATGGAGACAGTGCCCCGGAGTCCCTTTCGAGAAAGAGGACGAAGAGGGCCTCTCGAGCTTGAGATGACTGGTGCCGATTTTTGTACTTTTTGCTTAGTTCTTTTATTTTGGTTAGCACATGTATAGCTTCAGATAGGTTTTACTTTTACTTTTGAAACTTGTACTCCCTTTGTAAAAACCATGATCGGAATAAAACCTCACAGTTTTTATGAAAAGTGTTTTTGTTTTTGCATCATGAGCACCATATTTGCATGAAATGGAAATAGAGTTGAATTTGAAACCAAAAAAAAATCAAAACTTGTATTGGCACAGCGTTTTTAATTGGGTAATGAGGCAACCAATGACCAAAATACAAAATACAAAATACAAAATACAACTCGATAAGCAAAGCAAAAACAACTCAAACACATATGTACATACTTGCTCAAACTAAAAGACTCAAAACACAAAGGTCACGACAAAACCAAGCTGCCAAAACTGCACGGCCCACAAGTGGACAGCCGACTACCACTGGTGGACGGTAGGCCAGAAAACGTGGACGGCCAGCCACAATTAGTGGCGTGCCGGCCACTAATGTGAAGAACCACCAGAAAGCTGGCATCTGGCCTCCACTCATAGCCCTATCGTCTACAAAAGGTTCTCCTTCATGATTTCTTCTCCAAAACCTCATTTTAGCTGTTGTTTCTTCCACAAATTGAGATATTTCTTGTTGAAAAGCTCACGGATTGGATAGCCACTTTAGATGGCACGAAAAAGGTAAATTTCTGGGGCTTTGGCATAAACGTGCTTTTTTGTTCGGCCATACTACACTTTGTTTTCTGTTCCTCCATGCTGCAATTTGATGTTGGGACCCGATTACGCATGTCTTTCACTTTGAAGCACAGGAAATATGTCCGACCCTTGAAAAATTCCAGGCACTAATGGAATCCTAGCACGATGAGGAAATCATGCCTCAGCCTTGTTTTGGCCATGCCCTAGCCCTGGGACGGATGTGTGGGCTCACTTTGCACGAAGCTCAATCTCTAGCTCATGACGGGAAGCTGGATATACCCGGCTTGGTTCACCAATTTTCTGACATTGAAGACAAAGGCGACCTCCTCTAGTGAGGCTTTCAGCAACAAGCCCTCTATGTATGCTTGCGCATTTCCTTCTTAACCCTAGTTGCGGTGGAGCCAACATCAAGTTGATTGAGGTGGCCCAACGCTTGAAAAAGGGTAAAAGCTGCATTGGTTTGGCCCTGGCCGAGACCCTGATGGGTTTAGATGCTTTTCATCAGCGAGAGACCACGAGATTTACGGGGATTCCACTACTGCTCCAAGTATTGTTTCCTACCCTTTCTGATATATGCCTCACATATCACTTAGCACTCATGCTATGTTTTCTCTCAAAGCCCTTTCTTTACTTTTCTCTCCATGTACATCTCTCTATTCTTTAATCTCTCTTATTTTTTATCACTTCCCAAGTATGGTTCATGGATAAGCTGAAGGTAGTAGACCCTTGCTCCAAGTATTCAGCTCGAGCTTATTTCTTCCGCTAATGACTAGTGGACTTTCCCAATGAGGGTTGGTGGTGCAACTGGATGTGTAGCAGGTCTGCAGCTGACATAGCTTGGCGTTGCCCTTGGGTCAATCTGACTGAGATGAGTTATAGCATAATTCGGCAGCCTAAAATATAGTTGATTGGCCTCACGCACTACGTGTTCTACTTTCCCTTTTGGTTCAGATGTTAGTTTGGACATGATCAAACATACCAAGAGGAGGGGCTAGAATACCCAACTTCATTCCCGATTTGTAGTCCACACCTAGCTAGGTACCTCGCTGCTTAGAGGACGAGAGAGCTTATGGCCCCTACCTCTAGTTTTAGTCATGCCCTTTCTGGCGAGTGTTTGGCGTGGCTTGAGGATGGGGCACAAGCCAGGCCCACTTTGGTTACAGAAGCTTCCGCAAGCACGAATAGGGGACGCAGGAGCTCCTAACTCACCTATGCCCCTAGTTTATTGCTTTGACCTTTCTTTTCACGTTTTATGATGTAAAAGCAACTTTAATTTATATCAGAAAGTTTGGAGAACTTTATGTTGAAATCAATGGAATTAAAGTTGTGAACACTAAAAATTTTCCTTTTCGGTCCAAAAATGGACTAAGTTGTAAAAGGTAAAATTTTGAACAAAATCAACTTTTATTAAAACTTTCCAAAACCATTTTCGAAAATGATCACTGCCTGACACGCATATAATCGATCCTCAAGATGTACAACCCCAAATCGACAAATCATAACTGCCCCTGATTGAATACCATTACTGCTCTGCATTATAACCAGCTATTCTTTCCAGAATGAAGATCACCACCAAACTAATAGATGATGAACAAAGATGGCCTAATCAGAAAAATGGACAGGACAGTTGAGTAAGAGCTAATGATGGCCGAACTTCAAGATAAAGTTGCCTACGTATCCCAAAGATGGGAATCAAGCCTTACATAGTTCAGTTCAGGTTCACTCGAGTATTAACTCTCTCTTTTTGCACTCTAACTTTTGCCAAAGTCGCCCTTTAGGGTTTTCAACCTTGCGAGCACAATTTTTCTTTATTTCTAATTTTTCTTGCTCTAACTTTTTCTTAGGTCGCCCTTTTGGGTTTTCGGCCTAGCGAGCCTCTCAAGGGTAGTATTTCTTCAACTTGTCCATATTAATCGGCTGTGAAAATTCCAGGCCATCTAAGTCCATAAGAATAACTGCTCCTCCTGACCAGATAGCTTTGATGACGTAAAGACCAGTCCAATTGGGTCTAAACTTGCCCCTAAGGTCATGAATGGGAGCTCAGTTGCATAGTTCTAAAACCGGCCAATACGCTACGTATTGGCCGATACGTATCGAAAAAATAGGACACCACAATGGATACAGGCCGGTATACCGCTGAGATTGAAAACCGCAGGTGTATCAACCAAGTCCCGGTACGTATCGGTTTGTAACCATTACACAACCCATTACACAAGCTGCAACGGGCCGATACTCATTGGTTCGGACCAGTACGGGAAAGAAAAAGCTGAAAAACCTATGAAATGATTTTTAAAATTTCACCGCCGCGACACCCGATTCCCAATATGTACCAATTGATACTGCTGATACCAATACTCCGTGATCGATACTGTTACATTATCCAATACCGTGATTTAGAACCATGCTCGGTTGTCTTTCAACACCATGTCACCATCCTTGAGATTTCGGGACTTAACTTTCTTGTTAAAAACCCTAGCAATTCTGTGCTGGTAGCCCTGAACATGATACAATGCCTTTAGCCTCCTCTCATCAAACAACATTAATTCCTCAAATCTGCTCTGTTGCCAGCCTGCCTCCGCTATCTAACACTTAATCATAACTCGCAGCGACGGGACTTCAATTTTAATTGGCAAAACAGCTTCCATCCCGTAGACGAGAGAGTAAGGATTGCCCCTGTAAACGTTCGGATCGAATCTGGCCAGTCCCTGTAGGTCTCAACCATCTTCTATAAGATGTTCTTGATAATCTTATTGGCAGCTTCAACAGCTCCATTGGTTTGTGGCCTGTATGTAGATGACTTATGAAAAGCCACGTTGTATTTGTCCAACAAGTCTATCACCTCTTTCTTGAAGTTAGAGCCATTATCTGATATGATCTCGTTCGGGACTCCGTACCAGTAGATGATATTGTTTCTGATAAATTTGGCCACATGTGATGCCTTTAACACTACATAGGATTAAGCTTCCACCCGCTTTGTAAAGTAATCAATCGCCACCAAGATATATTCTTGCCCATTCGACCCCTTTGCGAGACAGCACCGATAACGTCGATTCCCCTGACTGAGAAAGGCCATGGCGAAGTCAAGTTAGACAGCTTTGACGGCGGAATATACATGCGATTGGCATGAATTTGACATTTGTGGCATCGCCGCACAAAACCAATACAATCCTCCTCCATGGTGGACCAGTGGTAACCATGCCTGAGAATCTTCCGAGCTAGCATCACACAATTCATATGCGCCTCGCATTCTCCGCCGTGAATGGCCTCAATAAGGGGCTTTAATTCTTCTTTCTCCACACACAACTTATGCATTCCCAAATGACCTCTTTTATACAGCTTACCCCCACAGATGATAAATTGGACGACTATTCACCGTATTTCCCGTTTTTCTTTGGCATTTACCCCTAGTGGGTACATCTCCTTTTCTAGAAAGTTCCAAATATCATAATACCAGGGATTTTTTTCTTGCACTTCATCTATCGCAGAAATAGTTTCATAAGCCAGCATGCATTTCTGTTTGATAATAATCGGACGCATCTGAACTCCAAGTAGGATGTCTACCATAGAAGATAGAGTTGCTAAAGCATCAACGAACTTGTTGTTCTCACTTAATAGATGCGTGAATGTCAACTTTTCAAACCTAGGAATCAGAACATCCAGGGTCTGATGGTAAACCTTCATTTTCTCTTCTTTGACTTTCAGTCTCCATTTGCTTGAGAAACAACCAAGTTTGAGTCCTCGATGACATCCAACCTTATTGCCCCTAGTTCCAGGGCAGCTTCTAAACCAACAATACACACTTCGTATTTTGTTTCATTATTGGACACCTTGAACCAAAGTTTGAAGGCTAAAGGTATGTGGGAGTCGTCAGGTGCTATCAGCAACACATCTTGAACCAAAGTTTGAAGGCTAAAGTTTAAAGGCTAAAGGTATGTGGGAGTCGTCAGGATGCTCCGTCAAAGTACATCGTCCAAGTTTTCTCTCCAACTTGTAAGGAACAAGCATTCCACTGCCTCATCTCTTTCTACTGGGTGGTCTGCCAGGAACTCTACTACAACTTTTCCCTTGACCGACTTGCAGGTGACATATTTGAGATCAAATTCAGAAAGAAGAAGCAACCAACGGGCCAGCCTACTCGTAAGCGCAGGTTTCTCAAAAAGATATTTGATGGGATTTAATCTCAAAACTAGGATTACAGAGTGAACTAACAAGTAGTGCCTCAACTTCTTGGTAGCCCATACCAAGGCTAGGCAAGCTTTATTCTAAGAAGTGTAGCGGATCTCATTATCTAGCATTTTCTTGCTCAAGTAGTAGATGGCTTTCTCTACCCTATCTTCAGATTCCTAAGCGAGCATGCATTCCATGGTAGTATCTATTATTGACAAGTACAAAATCAAAGGTTTCCCTGGCTCCGGTGGCGACAACACAGGCGGATTCTGGAGGTACTGCTTAACTTGTTCAAAGGCAAACTGGCATCGATCATCCCATTGGAATTTCTTCCCTTTCTTCAGGAGACCAAATAGTGGTTCACAAGTCAAGGTTAATTTAGAAATAAATTGTCTTATGAATTGCATTTTACTCAGAAAGTCTCGTACCTCATTTTCAATCCTTGGTGGTGGCATTTCTAAGATGGCCTTGATTTTGGAATGATCTACTTCAATGCCCCTCTGTGTGATCAGAAAGCCCAGCATTTTTCCTACTGTTACGCCGATGGTGCATTTCTACGAGTTTAACCTCAATCTGTATTTCCTGATCCATTAAAAGAATTTTTTCAGCGCGATATAGTGGCCCTCTCATTCTTTGGACTTGACAATCATGTTGTCCACATACACCTCAACGTATTTGTGAATCATGTCATGCAGAATGGTGGTCGCTGCCCTCTGATAAATAGCTCCAGTATTTTTCAAACCAAACGGCATAACCCGGTAGCAGTAGGTAACCCGCGGCATAGTGAATGCTATCTTCTCTCTATCCTCGGGTGCCATCAAAATCTGGTTATACCTAGAAAATCCATCCATAAATGATAACAATGCATGGCCCACAGTGAAATACACTAATTCATCAATGTGCAGCAGAGGAAAGTCATCCTTCGAATTGGCTCTGTTCAAGTCCCAGAAGTCTACACACACCTGGATTCTACCATCCTTATTCGGCACTAGGTATAGCTCAGCTTTTTTGCGCCCCCTTTCGAAAGTTTGAAAAGAAGCCCTACAGTTTGGACTCACGCGGTTCTGAATCTAATCTCATAAATGCAATGTGAAATTGATAAGCATCAAATAGTCCAAATCTGACAAATCTTTTGGAAAATTGATTTTGAATAAAAAATGCCAAAATTGAGCTGCTTTGCCAGATATAAACCCATGACTCGTGCTAAAGGCCACATGTTCGTCATCACCAAAGTTGCCTCGACCCAGGAAGTTAGGTACGAGAGGGGAAGGTCATGAATTGAGCACCCCTGCTCGCCCGATCAAAGATCAGCCTCTACTAATCATGATATAATTTTTATCAACATTATGTGTTCTTGTTCTAGTTATTAAGCTAGCATTACTATGTGATGCGCACAAGCAAGTATAGACTAGTTTGCTCAAATTGGAGCAACTCAATTTCATGTTTGTTTTTCTAAAAGGGGTTTGAATTTGCCACCTCAAGTGGGTTTAAAGTTTGTGAATTTGCCACTCAACAAAGTGGTCTTAAAGTTGTGAATTTGCCACTAGACATAGTGGGCTTAAAACATACATTCGTTGAATCGTTCCAATTCAAACACGGCACTCAAGCAGTTTAACAAGTAAGCATTTAGCCTCATGGCAAGCATGCTAGTCATGGCAATCACTCACACTCATACAAGTATACTAAAGCACTAAAAACACACCTAGTACTCCAAGCTAAGAAGATATGAATTAGAAAAATATGCATGATTCCTAACTATGTTAAATGTCTAATGCAGCACATGCAAAGAATGCAATTAATAGGCTCGGCTACTAATATGGCATATGAATCGATTTTGATAACATGCGGTTAAACACGTATTCAAAGAAGTATTGAAATGACAATGCAGTTAGAATGATGCGCCGAGCCTCAGTGTATACAATACGAAATGAATGGATGCAAGCATAAGGTATGCTAATTGAAACATGTCCCTAATCTAACCATCAAAAGCGGATAAATAAAAAGGAGAAAACGTGGGGTTGGAAAACATACACATTATTACATTACGCTCTCACGAAGGAGAGTCCGAATGAATAAACTAGCTAACCAAGCTAAGCTAAGCTAATTAAGCTAATTATTACAAAACTTGAATAAACACCTAAACTAATTAACTAATTTATTACAACACTTGAATGACTAATTAACTAACTATCTATGCTCATTATTTAAGAAACTAGGATAAGCTAATAAAATATTACAACATTAACTAATTAGCTACAACTAATTAGACTAATTAAATATTATAGCAAAATTAATACATAACCAATAATACTAATGAAATAATTAGTTGCATTTGATAAGGACATAAGGATGAAGGTTGCATGCGCCTTGCTTGAAAACTACTCTGTCTGCTCAGGCCATCTCTGTTTCACCTTCAGCCACTGCCTCTGTTTATGCAAAACTGCACTGCTAGCCACACATTAAGGGTCGGCCGTACATACAATATTGTGCACTTCCTCAAATGAATCATACGTACAATATCGTGTGGTAAGAAATGATGAAATGAATTACGAACTGAACATAACAAGTCATAAATGACCAGAACAGTTTAAACAAGATAAATCACGATGTTAAACTAAAATCAATATAAATCAAATTATGCGCTCACGTAACGAAACAAAACAAAATGGATATCTTGTTCCGTCTCTTCATTTCCTTTGATCTCTTGCTATTTTGCCCTCATTCTTTGTTTTCTCCTCTCACTCTTTTCTTTCTTTTTCTTCTTCTCTTTTTTTTAACACTCATTTTTCTTGTTATCATACAACTCTTTACTACACTTAAATCAAAACCCACGATCAAAAACTCAAAATTAAAACCGAAAATTAAAGCTCAAAATTAATATCCAAAATTACAACTTAGAATTAAAATAATGATGAAATAAAATAAAGTAAAATAAAAATAAAAATAAAATCAGTAACACACAAAAAAAAACAAAACAAAATAGAAAACAAGAAAACATTAAAAAAAAAAAAAAGAATTGAAATCACCGAAGGCCGGTCGGGCCTCGACGATGCACGGCCGAGCTTCAATAGCACCAGCCGGCCTTCGATAGTGGTGAAGGGCAGTTCGATAAAAGCCACGCCCATGGCTATTTAAAACACAAAACAACTCACATTTGGATCACAACCTAGGTCGAAAATCCCTACTCTTTTCTCTCTAAACTTCCCTTCACTCTAGATTTCCTCTTTTTCTTGAGTTTACCCAATAACCCTCACAAAAATTTTCTAAAACAACTTGTTCTTCTCTTTATTTTGAACCGATTGAAAATTGTTTTGGTTGAAGTTTGGGTTTTCTCTTTGTTTTCTCTCACTTTTGCCCACATTTCTTACATTTTCCTTCTATCCCCTTTTGATTTTCCACAATTTCTTCACTTTCTCTCTTAGGGTTTGGGATATAGGATTTCACCTATTTTCACTCATCCCCTTCACATTTTCTTCACTTTTTCATGGCTGGTGACGAGGTCCCCATTCCGGAGCCTACCATAGGTATTGGTGTTGCCCTTGGCGCAGACATGAAGGCGAAGGAAGCTGCTGCATTGCTTCTCCTTACCGAAAGGCCTTTTGATGCGGCCACATACCAGCCGCGTACACATGTGCCACCCCCTGGCGACATCTTGAGATTCGAGGGCTTCATTCTAGGGTTGGATGAGGATACTCTATTGCGAGAGCCCATGGAGCATATATTTGCTGACGCTTCCACAGTACACAATTTTTCCCCCATTTTACTTTGCATTTTACTTTGCACACATGCTGAAATATTGAGCTTGATGAACAAATCACTCATCCCTGCTGCACATATACTGATAAAACTTCCAATTGATAGGTGATCACCAAGAGGATAGGCAACTACGGCTCTATATCCGGCCCCCGGCATTGGTATGAGCGGCTTCCTGCAGAGGTCCACATTTTGGTAGATGTTACTGGCTTTGGGCCCTTCTGCTCTGGGCTCATACAGATGAGGGTAGAGTCTTGGCTTTATGGGGCCTTGGTAGAGAGATAGTGGGACACCACCAGCTCATTTCACTTCTCTTCTATCGGGGAGATAACACTAACCCCATATGACTTTTCGATGTTGACCAGTTTGCGAGTTAGGGTCGGCAGCCCAGTCCCTTTCAATCTAGATATGACTCAGTGGAGAGATGCACAGCTCCAGCTTCTCGGGGCAATCCTAGACACTACCAACCATGGGACGGTGCACTACAGCTGGTTTTTGGAGCACTTCTCCGGCACATAGCCAGCCACTGCAGATGAGGTTGCCCAATACACCCATGGCTTCCTCATATATCTTATTGGTACTACCCTATTTGCAAACAAGGGAAATACCGTAGGATTATGCATTCTAGAAGCACTGGTACACCTTCCTCTGGTGGCGGATTATGACTGGAGTGGGCAGGTCTGGCCACCCTATACGGCTACATGAGCTCCATTTCCCACCGCAAGGTGGATTCACTCGGTGGCTGCTGGAGGGTTTGGGAGGTACACCTACGCTCACCCTTTTGATATGCTTTACATTCTGTTCACTATTGCATTTCTTGCTCATTTGATTTATTTTCTCATGTCATCTGTCTGCCTTTGGTTTGCAACTTTGGGTCTACCCATATTTCACTTCGTTGGCTCCAATTCTAGTGACACCAATCGAGTTGTCTGTACCCCGCTATCGGTACTATAACTCACAATTCGAGTGACGTCGCCTTGTAGATTGCACCTTCTCATATTTCCGCCGCTTCTTTAACACTATCACGGCAGATCAGGTATTGCATTGTTTCCCACACTATATGATCACCCTTATACTGTTGTACTGTATCATATTTCCATTCTTATATTGCGTTGACTTCTAATACTGCACTAATTCTGACACCGTACTGTCATTCTGACATCACACTGATATCTGACACTACACTAATTTTCTCAAGTTGACTGGCACCCTTGGGCAGGCATTCCCCAAGTGTCAAGGGCAACCTACACCGCTGCTTGGCATGCTTCCACGATGAGGATCCTGTTCAAGGGCCCTTTTGGCTAGGCATACTACTTGGGAGAGAGATTCATCCACCAGATGCGGGGTGTTACTGACCCTGATATTCCATATCCTCCTTCCGCCGGTATGAGCGTGGTAGATGATTTACAGGATGGTCCTGAGCTGGACCTCTTGATGATAGGTGAGGACGGCGATCGTCACCATGAGCCCGACAACTTTACGACTTTCTTACACACTCGGGTGATGGTACATCTTACTCCAAGCGTGGCTCAAGCTGTGCTAGAGGTTGCTGCTGCTCCTGCCTCTAGGGTTGGCAATGTGCCCACTGGAGGTGTTACTCCCATTCCTGGATTGCCTGTGCTTCTCACCGAGATCATATACATGCGTCCAGATGAAGTGATCGAGCAGATCCCACTTAAGCCCATCGAGGAGAAGGACCGCAGACTTGTGTTTACCCCTGGCGTTAAACAGGTATACTTTCTTTTCATGCTAGTCCATGCTGCACCTTAGCTTATTCTCAGCCATTACTATTCACTATTCAATTACTTCTATCTGTTTTTCTCAGTTTCTGTTCTTTTGTAGATTCCCCGGGCGTACGGTGACGAGCTTCTTCGGACGATCGACCGACTACTTATCAAGGTACGGAGAAGGCAGACTGCCTTAGTCACCTACTGGATTGAGGTACATTTTGTGTGTAGCCTACTGTCATTGCCATACTATACACTTCTGATCACTCTATCTAATATCTGTTCTTTTTCAGCTTGAGCCGGGTGCCGACAGTGCCTGCAGGACCTTCCGCAGCTAGTAGGCGGAGACGAGACTCAGTGAGAGGCCGAGGAGGCACTGATCGGGGGAGAGGTCGAGTGAGGTAGCACTCGCCTTCCGAGGAGTCTTTTGACGAGTCCACGACCCCTGAGGATGAGGGAGAGGAGATTGACTTACAATCAAGCAACCCTAGTGATGACAGCGATGCATCTCTTCCACAGCCGAAGATGAAGAGAGCGAGGATGGGCTACTGATGACGATGATGATTTTGTTTTTATTTTTCTTTTGCTTGCGTTTTGTTATGTAGTTATAAAACTAGCTTCGGATAGACCTTTTGCTTTTTAAAAACTTTTTTTTGTTTTGGTTGTGTAAAACGCTGATCGGGGTTAGGCCCACCAGTTATAAAAGGCAAGTTTTGTTGAATGATTTCTTTGCACAATATGATGAACTGCATTACCCTTGCATTTGTAACCTTCGACACTGTGAATGCTTTGCTTTTAAATTGATTCATGAATCGGATAATGACTTACAACCGATCAAAACATAAAATACAACTCGATAATGGAAAAGCAAAATGAAAACAACTCGAAAAAGCTAACAAACACTTGGTACAAACAAAACAAAACTCAAAAGGTAAAGTTGAATTCCATCCAAACAAAGGTCAGCTTTTGTTGCAACAGATCTGCACTAGGCTAGCATCAAGACCCGGTCGAGCTTCACTGATGCACGACCGGCTATCACTAATGCATGGCCGGCCATCAATGTGATGTCGGTCAGTGTTGTCCAGCTGTCATGCTCAGCTCCTTCTCAGACTCTATAAATAATGCTCCCATGCTGTTTTTCTGGCAAACTCTCAAAATGGAGATGTTACATGTCAGCAGGCTTCGAGACTAGGTAGCCACTTTGGATGGCTCAGAAAAGGTGAATTTCTATGGCTTCGGCCTAAATGCCCTTTTCCCTTTAAGCCGCACTTGTTTGTGCTTTCCATTCCTTCATGCCACGGTTCGGTGTTTGAACCCAATCATACATGTCTTTAACTTCGGGGGACAAGAAATATGCGCGACAATTAAAGAATTCCAGGCATTAATGGAATCCTAGTGCGATGAGGAAATCATTCCTCAGCCCCGTTTCGGCCACGTCCAAGCTTTGGGACGAATGTGCGGGCTTACTCTACATGAGGTTTGATATTTGGTCCACAATGGAGAACTGGATATTCCCAGTTTGATTCATCGATTTTCTGACGTTGGTGACCAAGGCAACCTTCTTTGGAGAGGTTTTAGGCAACACGCCCTTTGCTTGTGCATGCTGGCACACTTCTTTTTTGCCCCTAGTTTCGGGGTCTAGCATTTGGCTAATTGAAGTGGCCTAAGGTTTGAAAGAAGGCAAGAGTTGTATCAGCTTGGTGCTGGTCGAGACTTTAATGGGCCTAGACACCTTCTATCGCCGAGAGACCACCAAATTTGCAGGGAGTCCACTACTTCTTTAGGTAATGTTTCCCATCCTTTCTAATATGTATTTCTCACATCTCTCGGCATTTATGCTCTTCTTTTCTTTCAAAGCCCTTTTCTCACTTTTCTCTCAACATACATCTCTCTATTCTTTAATCTCTCTTTTCTTTCATCCCTCTCCAAGTGTGGCTTATAGATAAGCTGAAGGTAGTGGATTCTTGCCCTGAGTACTCAACTCAAGCATACTTCTTCCACCAACAGCAAGTGGATTTCTCGAATGAAGGATGGTGGTGCCACTGGATGTTTAGCAGGTCTGCTGCTAACATTGCTTGGCATTGCCTTAGCTTAATCTGAATGAAATGAGCTACAGCATGACTCGGCAACCTAGCATTCAGCTGATCGGCCTGAGACAATGTGTATTCTACTTTCCGTTCTAGTTCAAACGTTAGTTTGGACATGACCAGACCTGCCTAGAGGAGGGCGTAGAGTACCCAATTTCATTCCCCGTTCGAGGTTCACATTTAGCTAGGTACCTCACTACTTGGAGGATGAGAGAACTTCTGGCTCCTGCCCTTAGTTTCAGTTACGCCCTTTCTGACAATTGGCTGGCTTGGCTCGAGAGTGAGACACAAACCGAACCCACTTTAGCATCAAAAGCTTCTGCAAGCACGAGCGGGGGACGCAGGACCACCTGACTCATCTATGCCCCTAGTTTCTTGCTTTGATCTTACTTTTCAAGTTTTATGAATGTAATAAAAGCAACTTTGATTTGTATCGAGAGTTGGAAAACTTTGTATTGAAATCAACGAAATTACAGCTGTGAGCACTGAAAGTTTTCCTTTTGGTCCAGAAAAGGTCTAAATTATAAAAGGTAAAATTTCAGCAAAGTCAACTTTTATCAAAACTTTTCAAAATCATTTTCGATAAGGATCACCACTTGACACACATGGAATCAATCCTTGAGATGTACAACCCCGAATTCGAAGATCACAAATTGCCCCTTGACTGAATAATGTTGCTCAACACTGTAACCAGCACTTCTCTCAGAGCAAGGATCACAACCGAACTTTCAGATAAAGAACAGACAAAGATGACCTAATCAGACACATGGACAGGACAGTTGATTTGGAGGTGCTTACGGCCGAACTTCAAAATAAAGTTGCCTCCCGTCCCCAAGATTTGGACGTCATCGTTGGAACACTCGATGATCATCCATGATCGTGTTCGTTTTGAGTTCCCGAAGGACTCGGCTGCGCGCCTTGCCTTAAGATCTCTTAACTTGACTGTTTTGTCCTTGGTTGTAGACTAAGGGCTTGTGGTTTTTGCTTCTGATGGTAGGGAGTGGCTTGTTAGCTATCCCTGAAACCCCTCGGCTAAGGCATGATGCCACCGGCCATGTTTTCTTTCCATCGGCCAAATGTTTGGCCGATCGGCACTATCTTTGGCCGGTCGGCACCTTGTTTTGGGCAATCGGCCATTTTTCCTGGCCGACCCTTTTTCTTTGTGTCTGTGGAGTTTGTGCTTGCCAGTTGTGCCCGCTGGAGAGCACAGAATGGCTCATCCATACACGTGTATGGAGGGATTTCATCCTTGTGCAAGCTTCTCCAAGAAGCTTTGCATTTGGATTTCTATAAAGAGGGAGCTCTTCCTCCCTTCTCAGGGGTTCAAGAAACTGATATACAAGTTACATATATCTCTCTATATTTCCCTCCCTCTCTATATTTGTGTGTTATAGTGCTCTAAAGGGTGTTTTGTTCTTACTATTACACACAAACACCTAGCATTACACTATCCTTGAGTTGCTCAGGCATTAGGGGGTTAGTTTTAGTGTTCTTGAAGTGGTTTTGATCAGAGAGAGTTGCTGGTCTTGTGTTCTTGAAGTTGTTCTTCAAAGGTGAGATTCTAAACTTTAAATACCCCATTTTGGCTTAAGCTTTTAGACTTACTTGCATATTGTTTTAAGCTTAGCTTTAAACAACAAAAAGTTTTGATTTTGTATGCTTGTTATAGTTGCTTAAGGTCACTTTTTGGTTGGGGGTTGTTTACCCTCTCTTAGGCCTTGTTTGGCCTTGTTTTGTGCCTTTCTTCTTGAGCCATTGGAACCATCTTATTTTGGCCTTCTCACCACTGAAATCCAGAGGATTGATTTCAGTGGTGGAGAAGTGGTTTTGGAGTCTTGAATGGGAGAGGGACACCCCCCTCTCCTTATGTCTCATATGCTTGTGTTAATGGCTCATAATGTTAGCATATTTACTTAGCATGTCTTGGTTCTATTTCAGCACTTTATAGTGACTTTTAGGACATGCCTTAAATCTAGTCCATGTTGGTTTGATAGCATCTTGCATGCTTCACATACTTGTAGAGTAATCTTGCATGTTTGCATAACATGCATCTTGTGTTTAGACCATTATGCTTGCATTTTTTGGCTCAACTCAAAGGATCTTTTAGTCATGTTTCACCATGTTTAAGCTCTGTCTCGTGTTGTTTGGATCACATGTACAATGCTTTGTATAGCCACCATGCATTTTAGCTTGTAAGCTTTATGCCTTGGGTTCATTAGCATGTGTTACTTGAAGTATTTTCATGATTTGGCATCATGTGAAATGTGATTTCAGTCCATGTTTCATGGTCACACACTTACATTTATCACCTATTCCATGCTTTGGATAATTTGTGTTTTATGCCTTAAGAATAGGTCATTGTGCATGCCACCATGCTTAGGCCTTTGGGATGCCATCTAAGTGGGGTTTTGGGCTCATTTTAACATGCCATAACTCTGATTTTATTGGCCCAAGTCATGCCATGTTTGGTTGTAATAGGTGTAGTATAACACCTCTTTGTTAGTTTTGCATGCCTCATGACTTATGCCCTTTGTGTTGGCTTGTTTTAGCTTTGGCCCTTGCATGTTTTAGACTCCTTTTAGCATGATTTAGGACTGTTTTGGTTGTCCTTGGCTCTTTGGGGCTCGGTTCATGTGGCCTTAGTATAAGCTCCTTGGCTAGCTTTGAGCTTTAAGTCCATTAGCATGCTATGCTTGCATTGTGTAGTCGATTTGGCATCATTCTTCATGTGATTTCAGAGCTTATTGCATTCCTATATTCTCATATTTATCACATCTTGCTTGTGTTTGAGGATTGTGCATTGTTGCCTAGCTTGTGGACCAATATGCGTGCATGTGTATCTTGCCCTTTTTAGTGCCTTGGCTTTGGTGTCCAATGGCCACTGATTTGGGCATGGCTGAGGTCTCCCCTTTCGGTTTAAGTCCATTGAGCATGTTTGCTTTCATGATATTTGTATGCTTGTATTGTATCATGTTTGCATGTTTGGTATATTGCATGATGTTTAGCTAATTGCATTACATAACATTGTTGCGTACTTGGCATGCTCATGTTACATTAGCTTGGCTTGCATGCTTAGGTTGTATGGCATTTGGCATGCTTGTTCCCCTAGCCTTGTGTGTATGCTTGAGTCACATTGCATTTTGGCATGCTCATGTTGCATTGTATTACATTTCCATGTTACATTGTATTTGGCATACATGCATTGCATTGTGTTTGGTTTGGGGTGTCAAACCACACATGACGAATAAGGGGGCGTTTCGTACTTGAAGTGACGAAACGTGCCTCAATCCTTGGTCGCCGACGCTCTTGACAAAGCATGATAGAGTGTGAGGCATTCATGTGTTTTGTGCATTCATTGTGCATTAATTTGCATACTTGGCTCCTTTGGCCATCATGCGTTGAAATGCGTGATTGATGGCCCAAGGGTCGAGAACCGTACTCCTTTGAGTCTTAAACATGATAAGGAGGGTGGTGGTGCAAACATTGCCTTGAAAATGCATTGCCATGCTCTGTCTGTCCTCTGTTGCAGCAAAAACAGGATTCTGTAGGAAAAGATGGTCGGTCGGCCATCTTCAGTGCCGGCCGGCTATACATTGTTGGCCGAGATCCCCACAAATGGTCGATGACCAGTTACACTTGGCCGGTGGCCTTGCCTTTCGGCCGGTGACCTCCCACAGTGCTCAGGGAGTGGTTCAGGAGCATCCTTGAGACTTGTGCAGTCTTCAGAGGTGCAGAGTAGTGCAAACAGAGGCAACATGAGCATGGTAATAGATTTCTGAGCGAAGCCGAGCATGCATGCACTTGTCCCTCTTCCCGAGGCCTCTTTACTGCTTTAGTAGCTTAATTAATTTGTTTAATTAGTTAAGAGTTTTGTAATAATTACTTAGCTAGAGTAGTTGATTAATTGGTTGGTTTGTATTATTTATTCGGACCCTCCGTCGAGAGGGCCAATTTTGTAATAAGTGTGCGTGAGTGTGTGAATGTCTTTCAACCCCACGTCTTTCTCCCTTTTACTTAACCACTTATAATGGTTAGTTCTAGGTCATGTTTCAATTAGCATTCTTATGCTCACATGTTTGCATCCATTCATCTGTATTACATGCACCGAGCTCGGCGCATCATACTAACTGCATTGTATTTCAATTCTAAGTTGGATACATGATTATCAAATTGCATCTCATATGCCATTTTAGGATAGCCGAGCCTATTTCTAGTTGCATTTTGCATGTGTTGCATTAGCCATCTCAACATAGCTAGGATCATGCATGATTACTAACTAGTTCCCTGTTTTGGCTCGAAGTACTCGGTGAGTGTTTATGCTTTAGCATCCTTGCATGTGTGTGAGTGACTGCCATGATAGCATACTTACCATGAGGCTATGTGCTTATGTGATATACTTGCCTGAATGCCTGTGGGTGAAGGTTGGATTACTTGAATTGGAACAATTCATCGAAATGCGAGTTTTAAGCCCACTTGAGAGTGGCAAAATCATGTTTTCTAAGCCCACTTGAGGGTGGCAAAACCACGTCTTAGCCTACTTGCGGGTAGCACCTTCAAATCATTTTCAAACAAACATGAGATGTTTTGTTCCAATTTAGGCGATCCAGTCTATACTTGTGTGTCGTGCGCATCACATAGTAATTCTAGGCTAATAACCGGAATAAGAACGCATGTGTTTTCTAAAACAAGATATCATGTTAGTAAAGGCCGATCCTTTGATCAGGCGAGCGGGGGTGCTCATAGATGACCTTCCCCAATCGTACCCAAGTTCCCAAGCGGAGGTAACTTTTGTGATGACAGACACGTGGCCTTAGGCACGAGTCAGGGTTTCCTAAATTTTCCCAAAAATAAATATTTAGGTGGCGACTCTGTATTTGGCAAAGCAGTCCATGTTTGGCACTTCTTTACAAAAATCAGTTTTCCAAAACGATTTGTCGGATTTTGACTCTTTGCTGATTTATCAATCTCACATCGCACATTGTGAGATCAGATTAAGAACCGTGACATTTGAGTCTGAATTGTAGCATGAAGCCCCAGGGCACGTCTACAGTTTCTGGCGACTCTGTTGGGGATTTAGAGAACTTGACTCGAACTCATGATATCTTGTTTTGTTTACACTTATGTGTTTCTTTGCATTGCATTTGCATTGGTGCGCCTAGGACATCGTGTTTGCTGTATGTTATTCCTGAACAGTTTGCCGAAGGCATGCTTTGAGAAGCATGCTATAAGGCTGACCGGTTGCGGGCCCTGCCACGACAGGAACACAAACCCCAGTTTTTACCGGGGCACCCTTTTTGACCATTCAACCTAGTACATATCGGAATCCATAGTGACTATTCCAAGCTAGGACAGGTTGCTTACCTGATTGTAGGTTGTTTGAAACCGCTGTGTGCGTAGTAAAACCCTAGCTCCTGACAAGATAGGACAGGGAAACCCTACCCCTCCATAGGGGTGTTTTGGCTCTTACTTGCTTGCTATGTGCTTTTAGAGTGTGTCTCTATAGGGAATACACGTATTAGTTTGCAAGTTTGGGGTATCAGGCCTGAGGGCATCGGTATTTTGGGGGAATCAGTTTTACCTGAGGGTATCATTTTACAGGCAGAATTTTGGGCAGAATTCAATAGAGAGCACAGTTATTCAGCTACGCTCACATCTGTTTTGGTGAAATCAGACTGAGATGCTCTCTGTTTTCTTCTTTTGCAAGGTAGTCTTGGAACCGTAGCTTCAGAAGGCTCCAATATCCCCTGGGTACATCGGACTTGTGCTGATAGACTTTGTCAGGTCAGAGATTCAATTCAAGGGCAATTAGTGTTCCTTTGCTAGAGGCAAGGTAAAAGGCCAGTCAGGCACAGATCACCAGTTCAACAGTCTCCAGATCAGCGGTCATTATCTGCCTCACCTGTGCGCAGTTGGAGCTAAGATATCTGCTTCTACCTCAGAGAGGGAATACAAACCTGTTCAGTAAAATCCGCAGTTTTCAATCGAAATGGAAGAGATGATACGTCAGCTCCAGGAAAGTATGCGGGTCATGCAGCAGGATGCTACCCGCCAGACAGAAGTGGCTACACGTCAAGCAGAAGTAGTGGCCCAATAGGCAGAGTTAATCGCCAAGCTACAGCAGCAAGCCGGAGCATCTGCTTCGCACCCACCTCCACCCCCACCTAGAGTTTCGATACTCGGGGATACGGTAAACGTCCAGGAAGATACGGATGTTCCAACAGGGCCAATCCCGCCACCAATTTTGCCACAGATTTCAAAGACACCGGCCTCCTCAACAAATACACCGCTTGAATCTGAGATGGACCCAACCGCTCTGAAGGTCAGTAAGCTTGAAAAGCTATTCAAGAGGGCTCAAGGTGTGAATTCCATTCCGGACATAGAGGATGGATACACCGACTCAGCGGTAACATTGCCGGACCGGTTCAAGATGCCACATATCGACCGCTTCGATGGCTCTAGAGACCCAATGGTGCACCTCCACTTGTTTTCTGATGTCCTGAGGCCAATGGGTTTGACCACAGCCTAGAAACTGTCACTATTCGGCCGAACCATGTCTGGGATAGCCGCAATCTGGTATGCGAAATTGGAGAACTCTGTGAAACAGAACTAGGAGGAGATGGCTGAGGCCTTTGTAGCTTAGTAGTCCTACAATACGCAGATCGAGGTCACAACTCATGATCTCGTGACAACTAGGCAGGAACCAAAGGAGAGCTTCTCCAATTTTGTGACCCGCTGGAGGGCTAAGGCCTCAATGATGACCATCAGGCTGGTCGACAAGGACCAAATACAGATGGTTGTGCACAACCTCCAGCCCAAGCTCATGCAGAAGATGATCGTCCTTCCCCTTCCCATCTTTGTAGATCTACATGAGATAGGGGTGCAAATCGAAGACGCTATGAAGCAGGGCCTTATTGACCAGGAGAAAGAGCAGCCCAGGAGGGTGTTTACCCGTATTTCGAATGCGACCACCAGTGGTGATGCAGCTGCTAGAACTTCAGACGTGGGCATGGTCACCACCACCACATCAAAAATAGCCACCCCATTCACCGGTGCGTTCAGAACTAGCTCACAAACAGCCAAATATCCACCCCGAAGCAAGAGGGTTTTCACCCCACTTTATATGCCTTTGTCAAAAGCCCTGGAGGTCCTACTCAGGAAAGGACATCTGAAACCGTTGGAACAACGGCCTCTACCCGATCCTCTCCCTCCAAAGCATGACCAGACTAAGTACTGTGCCTACCATCAACAAATCGGTTATGACACTAACAGTTGCTTTCGTCTGCGCCATGATGTACAAGATCTGTTTGACAACAGGGTCATCGCCGCACCAGTCTTGCAAAGTCTATCGGCACTTGATCAGTGAACTTGTAGGGGATAATGTGACCATGTGATCGGGGGATAAACCACCTGCAGATGGCGCTCGATTTACTCCAGATGTAGCGTATGGCACGCACTATTTTGAGCATTTGCGAATGTTAGTTTTTGTACTTTCTGACTTGGGTATTGGGTCAGTCTTGTTGCGTTGTATAGAGTCAGTCTTTTTGTACTGAGTCAGTCGGGTCTGTCTTGTTGTATCGAGTCAGTCCTGTTTTGTTAGAGTCGGGTGATTTCGGGGGTGTTACCTCAGACATCACTTGCCTGTTTTGTGTTTGTCTTTTCGCTTTCTTTTGAGTCTGTTTCTGCCTTGGAGCCAGTCGTGCCAACAGATTTTGAATGAAGCAGCAGTGATTTTCACACTCTTGTGTTTGCTTCTGCCTTGTGCCAGTTGTGCTAAAAGTTCTGAATGAGATGGCAGTATTTGACTAAAAAGCTGTGTCTTTTCTGTGCCTTGAAATCATTGCATTAACCTGAGTTTTTCAAAACCTTTTGAACACTATGATGAAAACGAAGAGAAAGGAATTCCTCGGGTTTTACAAAATTTGATCAATTGAGAGAAAGAAAGGTGTGCTAAGCCCTTAATGAGAGAGATCATGTTTGTTAATGTGAGTACTAAGAAGGATCCTGGCTTGATCCAAATTGGTTCTACACTGTCTTCAGCGCGAGCGATTAGTCGTTTTCTTAAAAGATTTCAAAAAATGTTTCGCGCGGTCTTGCGAAGACCTGTGTGGAATCACTCTTGAGATTGTGTAGCCTAGGATCGCTCTCAACCTCGAGACTCGACCCCTTGCTTTCAAACCTTGGACTTTGATTCAGAATGTTCAATAGTCAACCACAATGTGAAGCCTGTGTGGCCAGATTTGAAGCAGCCCTCGAACTAGGGGGAAGAAAAGTCAGATCGAGAAGATCAGGTGTTATCAAAAGAAGCTTGCAAAGCTGGATCAGAAATAGCCCTTGAACTAGGGGCAAAGAATGTCAGATGTGCTTGAATAGTCAAAAATTGGGGCATTCCTCAAGCTAATGAAAATCGGCAAGAATGCCAAATTCGAGAAATGGAGAGAGAGAAAGTTTATTGCTGAAAGACAACTGAGTTCCTATCCACAACATTAGGGGCAAATTCAGCCCCCCATTGGATGGACTTCTACATCATCAGTGAACAACAGACATTCTCCTAGATTCAGATGGCTTCAAGATCTCAAAACCATTTGGCATGGACAAAGCTACACTTCTACCCTTGAGAGGCTCGCTGGGCTAAAAACCCAGAAGGGCGACCCAGGCAAAAGTTAAAGCAAGAAAAAAAGCAAAAAGAACAAAAAAAAAAAAAAAAAAAAAAGAAGAAATGAGTAAAAAAAGATAAAAAAGATGAAAAGAAATGAAAAGAAAAGAAAAACAGAGCTCGCAAGGTTGAAAACCCAGAAGGGAGAGGTTAATACCCGAGTGTAACTTACCCGGAACTACGTCAGGCTTGATTCCCATCTTTTGGATACGTAGGCAACTTCGTTCTGAAGTCCAGCCGTAAAACACTTCAAATTCGACTGTGTCCATGTGATGGTTCTGGTTATCTTTGTCTTCTCTGTATCCGAGAATTCGGTTGTAATTGTCACTGTGAGGACTGGTTGCCATGTGATGCGGCGCTATTCAGACTAGGGGCAACTTTCCGTTGCCGTGCAGTGCTGCGGTGCTATTCAAACTAGGGGCAAATTTCAGTTGCCATGCAGTGCCGTTCAGACAAGGGGCAATTTTCTATCGTTTTGGATCTGAGGTTATGCATCTCAAAAGTAAATTCTGTGTTAAAAATAGTTTTTGAGAATTTTTAATGAGGTTGACTAATTTTCTCTCGAAAATTATTCCATTTTTCCAAAACTAGACCATATCTTGGACCCAAAAAGGGAAAAATTTTAGTACTCATAGCCTGACTTGCATGATTTCAAATCAAAAAGTTGAACAAGTGTGTTAATCTAACTCTCATATTGGTCAAAATTGTTTTAGTAGAAAACCAAAACAAAAAAATGGTCAAAATGATGAACTAGGGGCACAGTTGAGTCAGGCTTCCTGCCTTTTCCCTGGTGTCAACACGCTTGCCAGAAAGGGCACTCTACCTACCAGAAAAGGGCACAGCTGAAGCTAACAGCAAAGGACAGAAAACTCTCTTGTATCCTCTAAACAGCGAGGTATCAAGCCAAGTGCGAAGCACGGATTGGAATGGATCAGGATATTCCACTCCCTCATCAGGACATGTCTGATCATATCCAAACTGGCCAAGTGCATTGTCAACCGATGTCAATTGCAGATCTGCTGCACATCTGGTCGTACCGAAATCCCTCTATAGGAAAAGTTCACTGTTGTGAGCAGAAGAAGAAGAATCTAGCGGAATGCTAGGGGCAAGAGCCCACAACTTCTTGTTTATTCACCAACCACCCAGAGGAGGGATAAAAAAATGAGAGATTGAAGAATAGAGAGATGTGCGCTGAGAGAAAAAGTGAGGAGAGGGCTTTTTTAGAAAAAAACAGAGCCTGAGGGCCGAGTGATGTGAGAATCACCAAATGAGGAAAGGGTGGGAAACAATACCCCCAAGAAACAAGCTCCCTGTGCACGTCTGAGTGTCGTGTCTTTTGTTTTGTCTCGATTCTTGTTTTGAGTTGTTTCGAAAGTGTTTCTCGATGTGTAGGTTGTTTACCTTTTGTTTTCCGTTGTTGAGTTGTTTTTGCTGTGGTTAGTTATAGGCTCAATACCCGGTCAAGAACTCATTTCTCAATTTCAAAATAAATCGTTTTGTGCTCGGAGTGCTGTGTCATTCTTCACATTTGTACAAAACAGGATTTGTTCTTTCAAAAACCGAAGGGTTTAACCTAGGTCATGTGAGAACAGTAAAACCAGGACCTATCTGAAGCTATATAGGTTCTGGACTGTAAAACAAAAGAAAAGAGGGAAGATTTGGAGCATCTGAGTTTGTTTCAACTTCTGTAAGTCCCGTCATTACATCCTATATGTTCAGAATGAGCTGCGTGTTCAGATTGAGCGGTGTTATGAGCTGTGTGCCAAGTGAACAGAGCTGTGTGTTCAGAATGAGCAGTGTGATGTATGAGCTGTGTGCCAAGTAAACAGAGCTGTGTGTTCAGAGTAAGTAGTGTGCTGTATGAGCTGTGTGTCGAATAAACCGAGTACTGTATTTTGAGCTGCGTGTTCAGAATAAGCAGTGTGCTGTACGAGTTATGTGTTCAAAGTAAACAAAATACTATGCCGACTGCTTCAAAGCCAGAATGGCGATCAAAAGTGCTCCCTCCGAAAACCAGTCCTTGTCAGGGGCATCTTGGCTGTGTTTGCAATGAGTTCCTAGGAGACCAACTACAACGGTGGAAACTAGAGTTCGAATGGCTGTTGCCTAGAACGCAAAGGTTCAGGATTTCCGAGACTAAAGTCTGGTTTAAATACCCAGGGGTGTATCCCCAACTTGAAATCTATATGGAAGCCCCATAGGTTGAGATAGCATGTATGCACCTCAATTCTGGATACTGAACCAACCTAGTCTGTCACCCCGTTGGAGAATAGGGAAAGTTGTGAACATGGCCAGGAAGAAAGGTTGTTCCTATAGCTTGGAGGCGTAAGATGCAGAAGCAAGAAATCCCTAACAGCACGAGAAAATGCAAGTGAAGTACTTTTTTTTTAAGCTCAAGTGGCCTACGCGGGAGCTCTAGAATGTGTTTTTAGCATGTGATGCTCAGCACGTACGAGGTGTATCCTTTTAATTTGTTGCAACTCCTCCGACGGGTAAACCAGAGATTGCATTTGAATCGGTCTTGTCAAGACGCGCATTTCCTCATTGAGCATATTGCATCGAATATGCATTGATTATCGTGCATAGAATATGTATGTACGTTTTAGTTGCATTGTTATGCATACTTTACTTGCGTTGTCACGCACGTTCTACTTGAATTGTTATGCGCACTTTTTACATGCATTGTTATGCACGTTCTAGTTACATTGTTATGCACACTTCACTTGCGTTATCACGCACATTCTATTTGCATTGTTATGCACCTCTTCACTTGCGTTGTCACGCACTTTTTACTTGCATTGTAATGCATGTTCTAGTTGCATTGTATATGCACTTTTCACACTTGCACTGAAAATGCGCTAAAGTACCTCGCATAGAATATGCACTTGTTACTCTCGCGTCAGACATGCATTCATTATTCTTGTATAGGATATGTATCCCGATATTGCATGGAACATGCATTTGTCATCCTTGCATTGCTATGCACCCTCCAGCTGCATTGTTATGCACACTTTACTCGCATTGTTATGCACATTTTACTTGCATTGTTATGCACACTCCAGTTGCATTGTTATGCACATTTTACTTGCATTGTTATGCACACTCCAGTTGCATTGTTATGCACACTTCGCTTGCATTGTTATGCACGTTTCAATTGCATTGTTATGCACCTCTTCACTTGCGTTGTCACGCACGTTCCACTTGCACTGTTATGCACCTTTTCACTTGCATTGCTATGCCTGTATCATGTGCATTGTTATGTACTGTCGCACTTGTATCTATCACACTCTGCTCACTTTGTGTATCTATCACACTTTGTTCAAACTCTATGTATCTATCGCACATATTCACCTCTTGTGTATCTATCGCACATATTCACCTTTTGTGTATCTATCGCACATATTCTTACTTAGTGTATCTATCACACTTTGCTCATATAGTGTATCTATCACACTCTCTTCACTTAGTGTATCTATCACACTTAGTTCATTTTATGTATCTATCGCACATGGTCACTTAGTGTATCTATCACACTTTGTTCACTTAGTGCATCTATCACACTTTGTGTTCACCTTTTGTGTATCCATCACACTTTGTTCACTTAGTGCATCTATCACACTTTGTGTTCACCTTGTGTATCTATCATACGCTCACTCTGTGTATCTATCACACTATGCTCACTTTGTGTATCTATCACACGCTCGCTTTGTGTATCTATCACACTACGCTTCACTTTGTATATCTATCACACACTCACCTTGTGTATCTATCACACACTCACTTAGTGTATCTATCACACTTTGTTTTATATAGTGTATCCACCACACTAGCTTCACTTTGTGTATCTATCACACACTCGCTTAGTGTATCTACCACACTTTGTTCATCTTGTGTATCTATCATATACGTTCACTTAGTGTATCTATCACACTTTGTTCGCTTTGTGTATCTATCACACTCTGTTTGCTTAGTGTATCTATCACACTTCGTTTGCTTCATGTATCTATCTCATGTTTGCTTAGTGTATCTATCACACCCCGTTTGCTTTATGTATCTATCACATGTTTGCTTAGTGTATCTACCACACTCTGTTTGCTTCATGTATCTACCACATGTTTGCTTAGTGTGCCTATCACACTTCGTTTGCTTCATGTATCTATCACATGTTTGCTATGTGTATCTGTCACACGTTCGCTTTGTGTATCTATCACACACTCGCTTTGTGTATCTATCACACTATGCTCACTTTGTGTATCTATCACACGCTCGTTTTGTGTATCTATCACACTACGTTCACTTTTGTGTATCTATTGCACATGCTTACTCACTTTGTGTATCTATCACACTTCGTTCACTTTTGTGTATCTATCGCACATGCTCGCTAAGATTGCATAATCTTCTTACATCCTTTCTGCATGAAATGTAGTTTGGTCTGTAATTCCCACGCGTGGCGTGTTTACTTATTCGCTTGCGTACGAGTTCGCTGTAGCATTTCTTTGCATAACATCTTCATGTTATGCTTCATTACAGCTCTCTTTGCATGATCATAAGTTATGTTCGGCATCGTGCATATCATTTGCATCTTGCCCCCGCCTGCGGGCGCTTCTCTTCGTTATCTTGTATGCTTGTCTAAGTCTTCAGCCTTGTCAAAAATGAGTCATCTCTGGGCTTTGACATTCACTCCCGACATTTTTTATGACTTTCGAGTTCTGTCAAAGAGGGGCAACTGTAGGCACCCCATTTTTGACCGTCCTCAAGACTTGGACGTCATCGTTGGAACACTCGATGATCATCCATGATCGTGTTCGTTTTGAGCTCTCGAAGGACTCAGTTGCGCGCCTTGCCTTAGGATCTCTCAACTTGACTGTTTTGTCCTTGGTTGTGGACCAAGGGCTTGTGGTTTTTGCTTCTGATGGTAGGGAGTGGCTTGTTAGCCATCCCTGAAACCCATCGGCTAAGGCATGATGCCACCGGCCATGTTTTCTTTCCATCGGCCAAATGTTTGGCTGATCGGCACTATCATTGGCCGGTCGGCACCTTGTTTTGGGCAATCGGCCATTTTTCCTAGCTGACCCTTTTTCTTTGTGTCTGTGGAGTTTGTGCTTGCCAGCTGTGCCCGCTGGAGAGCACAGACTGGCTCCTCCATACACGTGTATGGAGGGATTTCATCCTTGTGCAAGCTTCTCCAAGAAGCTTTGCATTTGGATTTCTATAAAGAGGGAGCTCTTCCTCCCTTCTCAGGGTTCATGAAACTGATATACAAGTTAGATATATCTCTCTATATTTCCTTCCCTCTCTATATTTGTGTGTGTTATAGTGCTCTAAAGGGTGTTTTGTTCTTACTATTGCACACAAACACCTAGCATTACACTATCCTTGAGTTGCTCAGGCATTAGGGGGTTAGTTTTAGTGTTCTTGAGGTGGTTTTGATCAGAGAGAGTTGCTGGTCTTGTGTTCTTGAAGTTGTTCTTCAAAGGTGAGATTCTAAACTTTAGATACCCCATTTTGGCTTAAGCTTTTAGACTTACTTGCATATTGTTTTAAGCTTAGCTATAAACTACAAAAAGTTCTGATTTTGGATGCTTGTTATAGTTGCTTAAGGTCACTTTTTGGTTGGGGGTTGTTTACCCTCTCTTAGACCTTGTTTGGCCTTGTTTTGTGCCTTTCTTCTTGAGCTATTGGAACCATCTTATTTTGGCCTTCTCACCACTGAAATCCAGAGGATTTTCAGTAGTCGAGAAGTGGTTTTGGAGTCTTGAATAGGAGAGGGACACCCCCCTCTCCTTATGTCTCATATGCTTGTGTTAATGGCTCATAATGTTAGCATATTTACTTAGCATGTCTTGGTTCTATTTCAACACTTTTTAATGACTTTTAGGACTTGCCTTAAATCTATTCCATGTTGGTTTGATAGCATCTTGCATGCTTCACATACTTAGAGTAATCTTGCATGTTTGCATAACATGCATCTTGTGTTTAGACCATTATGCTTGCATTTTTTGGCTCAACTCAAAAGGATCTTTTAGTCATGTTTCACCATGTTTAAGCTCTGTCTCGTGTTGTTTGGATCACATGTACAATGCTTTGTCTAGCCACCATGCATTTTAGCTTGTAAGCTTTATGCCTTGGGTTCATTAGCATGTGTTACTTGTAGTATTTTCATGATTTGGCATCATGTGAAATGTGATTTCAGTCCATGTTTCATGGTCATACACTGGCATTTATCACCTATTCCATGCTTTGGATAATTTGTGTTTTATGCCTTAAGAATAGGTCATTGTGCATGCCACCATGCTTAGGCCTTTGGGATGCCATCTAAGTGGGGTTTTGGGCTCATTTTAACATGCCATAACTCTGATTTTATTGGCCCAAGTCATTGCCATGTTTGGTTGTAATAGGTGTAGTATAACACCTCTTTGTTAGCTTTGCATGCCTCATGACTTATGCCCTTTGTGTTGGCTTGTTTTAGCTTTGGCCCTTGCATGTTTTAGACTCCTTTTAGCATGATTTAGGACTGTTTTGGTTGTCCTTGGCTCTTTGGGGCTCGGTTCATGTGGCCTTAGTATAAGCTCCTTGGCTAGCTTTGAGCTTTAAGTCCCATTAGCATGCTATGCATGCATTGTGTAGTCGATTTGGCATCATTTTTCATGTGATTTCAGAGCTTATTGCATTCCTATATTCTCATATTTATCACATCTTGCTTGTGTTTGAGGATTGTGCATTGTTGCCTAGCTTGTGGACCAATATGCGTTGTGTATCTTGCCCTTTTTAGTGCCTTGGCTTTGGTGTCCAATGGCCACTGATTTGGGCATGGTTGAGGTCTCCCCTTTCAGTTTAAGTCCATTGCGCATGTTTGCTTTCATGATATTTGTATGCTTGTATTGTATCATGTTTGCATGTTTGGTATATTGCATGATGTTTAGCTAATTGCATTACATAACATTGTTGCGTACTTGGCATGCTCATGTTACATTAGCTTGGCTTGCATGCTTAGGTTGTATGGCATTTGGCATGCTTGTTCCCCTAGCCTTGTGTGTATGCTTGAGTCACATTGCATTTTGGCATGCTCATGTTGCATTGTATTACATTTCCATGTTACATTGTATTTGGCATACATGCATTGCATTGTGTTTGGTTTGGGGTGTCAAACCACACATGAGGAATAAGGGGCGTTTCGTACTTGAAGTGACGAAACGTGCCTCAATCCTTGGTCGCCGACGCTCTTGACAAAGCATGATAGAGTGTGAGGCATTCATGTGTTTTGTGCATTCATTGTGCATTAATTTGCATACTTGGCTCCTTTGGCCATCATGCGTTGAAATGCGTGATTGATGGCCCAAGGGTCGAGAACCGTACTCCTTTGAGTCTTAAACATGATAATGAGGGTGGTGGTGCAAACATTGCCTTGAAAATGCATTGCCATGCTCTGTCTGTCCTCTGTTGCAGCAAAAATAGGATTCTGCAGGAAGAGATGGTCGGTCGGCCATCTTCAGTGCCGGCCGGCTATGCATTATTGGCCGAGATCCCCACAAATGGTCGATGACTAGTTACACTTGGCTGGTGGCCTTGCCTTTTGGCCGGTGACCTCCCACAGTGCTCAGGGAGTGGTTCAGGAGCATCCTTGAGACTTGTGCAGTCTTCAAAGGTGCAGAGTAGTGCAAACAAAGGCAACATGAGCATGGTGATAGATTTCCGAGCGAAGCCAAGCATGCGTGCACTTGTCCCTCTTCCCAAGGCCTCTTTACTGCTTTAGTAGCTTAATTAATTTGTTCAATTAGTTAAGAGTTTTGTAATAATTAATTAGCTAGAGTAGTTGATTAATTGGTTAGTTTGTATTATTTATTCGGACCCTCCATCGAGAGGACAAATTTTTTGTAATAAGTGTGCGTGAGTGTGTGAACGTCTTCCAACCCCACATCTTTCTCCCTTTTACTTAACCGCTTATGATGGTTAGTTCTAGGTCATGTTTCAATTAGCATTCTTATGCTCACATGTTTGCATCCATTCATCTGTATTACATGCACCGGGCTCGGCTCATCATACTAACTACATTGTATTTCAATTCCAAATTGGATACATGATTATCAAATTGCATCTCATATGCCATTTTAGGATAGCCGAGCCTATTTCTAGTTGCATTTTGCATGTGTTACATTAGCCATCTCAACATAGCTAGGATCATGCATGATTACTAACTAGTTCCCTGTTTTGGCTCGAAGTACTCGGTGAGTGTTTATGCTTTAGCATCCTTGCATGTGTGTGAGTGACTACCATGATAGCATGCTTACCATGAGGCTATGTGCTTATGTGATATAACTGCCTGAATGCTTGTGGGTGAAGGTTGGATTATTTGAATTGGAACAATTCATCGAAATGCGAGTTTTTAAGCCCACTTGAGAGTAGCAAAGTCATGTTTTCTAAGCCCACTTAAGGGTGGCAAAACCACGTCTTAGCCTACTTGCGGGTAGCACCTTCAAATCATTTTCAAACAAACATGAGATGTTTTGTTCCAATTTAGGTTATCCAATCTATACTTGTGTGTTGTGCGCATCACATAGTAATTCTAGGCTAATAACCGAAATAAGAACGCATGTGTTTTCAAAAACAAGTGTCATGTTAGTAAAGGCCGATCCTTTGATCGGGCCAACGGGGGTGCTCATAGATGACCTTCCCCAATCGTACCCAAGTTCCCAAGCCGAGGCAACTTTGGTGATGACGGACACGTGGCCTTAGGCACGAGTCAGGGTTTCCTAAATTCTCCTAAAAATAAATATTTAGGTGGCGACTCTGTATCTGGCAAAGCAGTCCATGTTTGGTACTTCTTTACAAAAATCAGTTTTCCAAAACGATTTGTCGGATTTGGACTCTTTGGTAATTTATCAATCTCACATCACACATTGTGAGATCAGATTAAGAACCGTGACATTTGAGTCCGAACTGTAGCATGAAGCCCCAGGGAGCGTCTACACCTACGTATCCCGCAGATGGGAATCAGGCCTTACGTAGTTCGGTTCGAGTTCACTCGAGTATTAACACTTTCCTTTTACGCTCTAACTTTTGCCAAGGCCGTCCTTCAGGGTTTTCAACCTTGCGAGCTCGATTTTTCTTTATTTCTATTTTTTTTGTGCTCTAACTTTTGCCTAGGTCACCCTTCTGGGTTTTCGACCTAGCAAGCCTCTCAGGGATAGTATTTCTTCAACTTGTCCATGTTGATCGGTTGGGAAAATTCTAGGCAATCCAGATCCATGAGAATAACAGCTTCACCCGACCAAATAGTTTTGATGATGTAAGGACCAGTCCAATTAGGTCTGAACTTGCCCCTAAGGTCATGGATGGGAGTTCGGCTGTCTTTCAGCACCAAATCCCCTTCTTTGAGATTCCGGGACTTAACTTTCTCGTTAAAAGCCCTGGCAATCCTGCGTTGATAACCCTGAACATGGTATAATGCCTTCAACCTTCTCTCATCAAACAGCATCAGTTCTTCGAACCTGCTCTGTTGCCAATCTGTCTCTGATATTTGACACTCAGTCATAACTCACAGCGATGGAACTTCTATTTCGATTGGCAGAACAGTTTCCATCCCATAGACAAGAGAATAAGGAGTTGCCCTAGTAGACGTTCGGATTAAAGTTCTGTAACCCCAGAGTGCAAATGGCAATTTATCTAGCCAGTCCCTGTAGGTCTCAACCATTTTCTGCAATATATGCTTGATGTTCTTGTTGGCAACCTCAACAGCTCCGTTGGTTTGCAGCCAGTGTGTTGATGACTTATGAAAAGGCACGTTGTATTTCTCCAACAAGTCGATCACTGCTTTCTTGAAATGGGAGCCATTATCTGAAATGATCTCATTTGGGACTCCATATAGGCAAATGATGTTGTTTCGGATGAACTTAGCCAAATGCACTGCTTTCAATATTGCATAGGACTGAGCTTCCACCCACTTCGTGAAATAATTGATTGCCACCAAAATGTATTCATGCACATTCGACCCTTTCGGTGTAACTACGCCGATGACATCGATTGCCCAAACTAGGAAAGGCCATGGTGAAGTCATGTTGAACAGCTTCGGCAGCAGGATATTCATACGATTAACATGAATTTGGCATTTGTGGCATCACCGAACAAAATCGAATCAATCCTCCTCTATGGTAGACCAATAGTAACCTTGCCTGAGAATCTTCCGAGCTAACATTACTTCGTTTATGTGCGCTCTGCACTCTCCCATGGATGGTCTCCATTAGGCACTTTGATTCCTCTGCTTCAACACACAACTTGAGCATTCCCAGATGACCTCTCTTGTACAGTTCACCTCCGTAGATGATAAATTGAACGGCCATCCGGCGTATTGCCCTCTTATGTTTGGCATTTGTCCCTAGTGGATAAACCTCTTTTTTCAAGAAGTTCCAGATATCATAGTACCAAGGCTTTGATCTTGTGCTTCATCTATTGTTTCGATAGTCTCGTAAGCTGACATATACCTCTACTCGATGATGATCGGATGCATGCGAACTCCAAGCGGGATGTCTATCATAGAAGATAGAGTTGATAAGGCATCGGCGAACCTGTTGTTCTCTCTCAGCAGATGAGTGAAAGTCAGTTTTTCAAACCTAGGAATCAAAACATTCAAGGTCTGATGATAGATCTTCATCTTTTCTTCTTTAACCTTCCAGTCTCCTTTTGCTTGAGACACAACTAGGTTCAAGTCCCCAATAACGTCCAACCTTTTTGCCCCTAGTTCCACGGCGGCTTCCAAACCAGCGATACACGCCTCGTATTCTGCTTCGTTATTGGATATCTTGAATCGGAGTTTGAAGGCTAAAGGTATATGGGAATTGTCGGGTGGTATCAGCAACACACCTATCCCATAACCGTATTGATTAGACGCTCTGTCAAAGTATATTGTTCAAATCTCTTCCTCGAAGTGCAGAATAGTTTCATCTGGGAATAGGTATTCTACCGCTTCATCCCCTTCCACTGGGTGATCTTCCAAGAACTCTGCTACTGCTCTTCCCTTGACCTACTTGCGAGTGACATGCTTTAGATCAAATTCAAAGAGAAGAAGCAGCCAATGAGCTAGACTACCCGTAAGCGCTGGTTTCTCAAAGAGATATTTAATGGGATCTAATCTTGAAACCAGAATTACGGAGTGAGCTAACAAGTAGTGCCTCAACTTCTTGGTAGCCCATACCAAGGCTAAGCAAGCTTTCTCCAACAGGGTGTAACGGGTCTCGTAATTCAGCATTTTCTTACTCATATAGTAGATGGCTTTCTCCACCCTATCCTCAGATTCCTGAGCGAGCATGCATCCCATCGTTGTATCACTGATATATACAAAATCAAGGACTTTCCCGGCTCTGGCGTTGACAACATGGGCCGATTCTAAAAGTAATGCTTGATCTGCTCAAAAGCAAATTGGCATCAATCATCCCATCGAAACTTCTTTTCTTTCTTTAGGAGACCAAATAGTGGTTCACAAGTCAAGGTTAATTTAGAAATAAACCGTCTTATGCATTGCCCTTTACCCAGAAAGCCTCACACCTCCTTTTTAGTCCTTGGTTGTGGCATTTCTAGGATGGCCTTGATTTTGGAAGGATCTACCTCGATGCCCCTCTGTGTGATCAAGAAACCTAGCATTTTCTCTGTTGTTACGCTGAAAGTACACTTCTACGGATTCAACCTCAGCCTGTATTCTCTGATCCATTGAAAGAATTTCTTCAAGGCGGTGTAGTGGCCCTCTGTTTCCTTGGACTTGACAATCATGTCGTCCACATACACCTCGACCTCTTTATGGATCATATCATGCAAAATTATGGTTGCAGCCCTTTGATAGGTAACCCCAGTATTCTTCAGCCCAAACGGCATGACCTTGTAGTAGTATGTTTCCCACGGCATAGTGAAGGTAGTTTTCTCTCTGTCTTCGGGTGCCATTAGAATCTGGTTATACCCGGAAAATCCATCCATGAAGGAGAGCAATGCATGACCCGCGGTGAAGTCTACTAATTCATTGATGTGCGGTAGAGGAAAGTCATCCTTCGGACTAGCTCTGTTCAGATCTTTGAAGTCCACACACACCCGAATTCTATCATCTTTCTTCGGCACTGGGACAATATTGACCAACCTAGTGGGATACTCAGATACTAGCAAAAACCCTGCTTCTATCTCCTTGGTGACCTCCTCCTTAATCTTCAAAGCCCAATCCAAGCGTATTCTCTGTAACTTCTGTTTAATGGGTCAGGCCTCGGGGTCGAGAGGGATCTGATGTTGTACAATCTCAAGATCGATTCCAGGCATGTCTTCGTAGGACCACACGAAAACGTCTTTGAAATCTTTTAATAATGTAACTAAACCCTCGCGCTCCTCCAAAGACAATGTGGACCCGATCTAGACCAGACACGGATTCTTCTCAGTACCCACATTAAAAGCAATGATTTCATCAGCAAGAGGTTTTGCAAACCTCTCTTCCTCTCGATTAATTAAATTTTTCAAAACCAGAGGAATTCCTTCTTTGTCGTTTTCATCAAAATTTTGAAAATCATAATCAATGCAATAAATAAGCGGCACAGAGAAATACTCAAAATCTGTAGTGGCATTCTCATTCACAAGGTCAAGTTCATCCAGTTCTTCGATTACAACCGACTCAAAGGAAAAAGAAAATGACGACCCGAACAAAACCTTGGCATTCGGGTTATCAACGCCAAGAATACTGGACCCAGACTCAGAGGAACCGGAATCTGATTCTGACTCCACAGACTCTGTGGAATCAAATTCTGGTTCATTACCCGACTCAGAACTGCTAGACATGTAGCCCTCCGCCAAATGCCAAACTAGGGATGGTGCGTCAGATGCATCCAAAATGTTGCTAGAAGGATTCACACTCGGTTGGTCCCCGATCATGGAAACGGTCAGGTTATCCCACAAGCTCTCTAAGTCAATCGGAGGATTCGAAAGGAGACATGCCAGTGCTACTCCTACTTCAAGCTCACCATTGTCGGAATCACTTTCTATGCCCCGCTCAACTTCAGCAACCAGTTCAGCATTTTTCTCTGTATCACTGTCTTACAACTGCAAGTCAAAGAAAATCTCAAAGCCAGGAACCCGCTGCTTCTTAGAGTTGAACCAGGGTTCGGGGAAACCACAAAATGGGAAGTCTTCACCCTCCCAAACAAAATAGCCATTCAGGGTCCCCCGGATTGGTCTGTGCATAAGTTCATAGCGCTTACCGGTCTGCTTAGCTCTGGCTCTGCTGGCCATCTATTTCCCTTTCCTAACCCAATCCTCTTTGGTGGCCGTATAGCCAAGACCAAAGGCGTGTGGGTTATGTAGCACATCGGCCAATACGGTAGCGCCTTTCCGGCCACTTTTTCCCAACCCCATTCTTGGTACGTGTTGGAGCTTGTTCATAAAGTAGATTGATTGGGTGCTAACATACAAGCCCTCATCAGCTGCCAAGATGGTTTGCACTACCCGAGCCTCAGCTAGAGTAAAACCCGAAAGGAAAACATCCTCTTCGCCATGAACAATTTCTAGCACAGGCGTAGTTACCTCTAGTGGAGGATGCATAGATGAATTTCCGAACACAATAGCCACCCCCTTCCCATGGGGGTATTTCAGCATTTGGTGGAGGGTAAAGAAGACAACTTTTACTTGGTGCAGCCACGGCCTCCCTAGCAGTAGATTGAATGTGGCCGATACATCTAGGACATGGAACTCAATTTCCTGTTGAGCTGGGCCCACTTGAACTTTGATCTGTACTGTGCCCATAACCTCTCTGCTTGTGTTGTCATACGCCCGAATCACCTAGGCTATAAGCATGAAATCTGCTGGTTTCAGACCGATGGCATAGGCTGTACGAGATGGGCAGAAGTTGATTGCTGACCCAGTATCGACAAATACCACTGGCACACACTTTTCCCTGCACTCCACTGATATGTATAGAGGTTGTTATGTGCTGAGCCTTCTAGCGGCAGTTCTTTGTCTGAGAAAGTTAAAGCTGGAGTAGCACCACCCAGGAAGACTAATTCGACAAGTTGTTCAGGAGTCGTGTCAATGGACAATTTGGCCTTGCCCATCGCTGATAGCACAGCCTGTTAGTGCATGCGAGAAGCCATGAGCAGACCCAAGATTGAAATATTAGCCTAGATCTTCTTTAACTGTTTCAGTACTTCTTCTTCTTCTAACTATTTTTCCCTTTGCTTCTCTACCTCTTTATCTTTTCTGGAGGCTTTAGCTTGGTCCAAGTGCGGGGGCTTGAAATACCGCCCACTCATCGTCATGTGGTCAACCTCTTCAAAGTACCAAGTGTTGTCTAACAGGTCTTCACCCCAATCCTCATCAGTGTGGGCCAGATGTAGATCATCATCTTCCCACCATGCACCCCCGGCAGCTGAAAACAGTTGTTCGGCTCCAATCTAATCATTCATTTGTCAAAAACATCCACCATAGGGTGTTGAGCTGTTCCAGCTTCCTATTTGTCTTGGTCCCTTTCTTGCACAAACTGCTTCAACGCGGCTTCCTATTCGATACCCACGGTACTTACGGCCATTCAGATCAAACTAGTCAACCCATTCAGATCAAACCAGTCAATCTGTACGTCCCCCAGATCCTGTTCATCATAGAACTGCAGATTGTCTAAATCTTTTTCCAGTTTGGCTACATCATCCAGACCTTGGCTTGGGCCATCCTCTTGAACCACACTGACCTCCGCTACTGTTGGCAATACCACTCCGGGGTTTGGCTTGGTCAACTGGCACAATCTAATAGCATGGGTCATACGTTTCCTCAGATAAATCTGCAAAGCTCTCAAGCAATGGGCTAACACTCTCCTCCAAGGCTAACTGCCCTCCTTCTACCACTGCCACCACCATGGGTTCAAGTTGAAGTATGGATATGTCCTTCATGCACAAGTCCGTGCTTTCAGGAATGAACACAGCCGGTTTGAGTAGGTGGGAAGGGGTAATATATATGCTAGGGTCATATGGGATGGCTAGTGTATGTATTAGATTTAGGTTCTGAGGAGAAGGAACTTGGTTGTGGGCTAGAAGAGGGTTGATGATTACATTTGGCTTTTGGGGTGGTGCTATCACCTTGTTGTCAATGAGATCTTGAATCTCATGACACAGTCTGTAGCATTGGTCGGTGTCATGACCGTGTTGCTGGTGAAAAGTGCAATATTTGGCCAGGTTATGTTTAAGCAGGAGAGGATCGGGTAGTGGGCATTGTTCTAATGGCTTAAGATGCCCTTTTTTAATCAGCACCCCCAGGCTTGGGATAAAGGCATATATAGTGGGGTAAAGACCCTTTGAGATCGGGCTTGGTTGTATGAGGTTTGTGGATTTGTACTGGCGAATGGGTTGGCAGTCTTGGGTGTCGTGGTCACAACATTCACATTAGATGGCCGCACAGTTGTGCTTCCACTCATGGTTGCATTGGAACTGCGTGTGAAAGGCCTCTTAGGCTGCTCTTTTTCATCGGTTATCAACCCCTGTTTTATTGCATGTTCAATCTGAACCCCTATCTCATGGAGCTCAGGGAATGTAAACAATGGCAAAACTATCATCTTCTACAATACTTTTTCTTGCAGGTTGCGGACCACCATTCCGATTTGATCCTTCTCGGATGGCCTGATAGTCATCATTGAAGCCTTGGCCCTCCACCTAGCTACAAAGTCCAAGAAGCCCTTCTTTGGCTCCTGACGGGTTGCTTCAAGATCACGGGTTGTGACTTCGATCTGGGTATTATATGAGTACTGCGCGATGAAGGCCCCAGCTATTTCCTCCCAACTCCGCTTCACAGAGTCCTCGAGTTTTGCATCCCAAATTGCCACTATTCCTGACAAGGCCCAACCGAAAAGTGACAGCTTTTGAAGTCTGGTAAGGCCTATTGGTCGTAGGATGTCTGAGAATAACCGCAGATGGACCATGGGATCCCCAGAGCCATCAAACCGGTCTATGTGAGACATTTTGAATTTGTCTGGCAGAGTTACTGTGGAGTCGGTGTATCCATCTTCGATGTCAGGGATTGAGTTCACACCCTGTGCCCGCTTGAAAAGCTTTTCTAGCTTGTTAACCTTCAGTGCAGTGGGGTCAACCTCAAATTTAAATGGCGCCTCAGTTTGGTACACTGGTGCCTTGGAGGCTTGTGGTGGGACGGGGTCTACCGGGTTGCCCAAATTCTCTTAGACATTGACAGTGATTCCAGGTGCTGGAATACCTACTGGAGGTGCATAGGAAGCAGAAGCTGCTACTTACGATGGTTACTGTTGCTACAACCTATTAATCACTTCAGTTTGATGGGCTGTAACTTCAGCTTGGCGGGTAACATCTAGCTGCATGGCTTCCACTGTTTGTTGGAGATGACGGATCAAGTCCTCCATACTAGCTGCTGCAGGGTATTGAGTCATTTGAACAGGCGGGTGATCTCTTACTGGCCTGGATATAGAAGATTGTTCCTGACTGAATGCCGGTGATTGTTGCACTGGTGAATTATGTCTAACCCTCCTCCGTCTAGTAACCAGTGGGAGTGAAGCAAACACTAGTTGTCCTCTAACAAGATCTCCATATCGATAAAGTCTTCTTACATGGGTCCAGAATGCTTGGAGGGTAACGGAACTGTCCAAAGCAATTGTGATTAACTACCTTGCAAAAAAGAAATAAAGCAAAAAGAAAGTGAAAATCAGAAATCGCACAACACCTCAACTCAGATGTAAACAAGACACAGTTGTAATCATAAGCTATAGAACTGTACTCAATACTGATTTCTACCCCTAAATCTGATACTCAAACTTGTAACCGATGCGTACATTCCTGTAGAGTTTCACTCTAAAAGCACATACTAGTTAAGTGAAAGCCAAAAACACCCCTATGATGAGGTAGGGTTACCCTGTCCTAGTTTCTTTAGGAACTAGGGTTCACTATTCAAGCAAAGTGGTTTCACATAATCCTGGATTCGGGTAAGCAACCTATCCTAGTTTGGAACAGTCTCTACGGCTTTCGATATGCAACTAAGCCGATTAGTCAAAAAGAGTACCTTAGCAAGACTACCTAATATACCTCTCACACCTAACACCGAGAAGTGAAAGGAAGATCAAACGGTACAGCGGTAGTCCAGATCCAAGGGTTGTGTTCCCATCGTGGCAAAGCCCACAACCGGTCAGCCTTTTGATAAGCTTTTCCAAGCAAGCCTCCGGCAAATCGTTCAGGAATAGCAGATGGAAAACACAGTGACTTAGGTGCACCAATGCAAATGCAAATGCAAAGAAACACATAAGTGTAGATAAAATGTCATATCATGAGTTGGAGTCAAGTTCTGTAAGTCCCCAGCAGAGTCGCCAGAAGCTGTAGCTCGGCTTTTTCGCACCCCCTTTCGGAAGTTTGAAAAGAAGCTCTACAGTTCGGACTCCTGCGGTTCTGAATATAATCTCACAAGTGCAATATGAAATTGATAATCACCCAAGAGTCCAAATCCGGCAAATCTTTTGGAAAATCGATATTGAATCAAAAATGCCAAAATTGGACTGCTTTGCCAGATACAGAGTCACCACCTAAATATTTTATTTTGAGAAAATTTAGAAAACCCATGACTCGTGCCAAAAGCCACATGTCCGTCATCACCAAAGTTGTCTCGGCTCGGAAACTTAGCTACGAGAGGGGAAGGTCATGAATTGAGCACCCCAGCTCGCCTGATCAAAAATTGGCCTCTACTAATCATGATATGATTTTTATCAACATTGTGTGTTCTTGTTCAGGTTATTAAGCTAGCATTACTCTACGATGCGCACAAGCAAGTTTAGACTAGTTTGCTCAAATTGGAACAACTCGATTTTATGTTTGTTTTTTGAAAATGGGTTTTGAATTTGCCACCTCAAGTAGGCTTAAAGTTTGCGAATTTGCCACTCAACAAAGTAGGCTTAAAGTTGTGAATTCGCCACTAGACATAGTGGGCTTAAAACATACATTCGTTGAATCGTTCTAATTCAAACATCAAGCCTTTATCCACAAGCACTCAAGCAGTTTAACAAGTAAGCATTTAGCCTTATGGAAAGCATGCTAGTCATGCAATCACTCATACTCATGCAAGTATGCTAAAGCATTAAAAACTCACCTAGTACTCTAAGCTAAGAAGATATGAGTTAGAAGAAGATGCGTGATTTCTAACTATGCTAAATGTCTAATGCAACACATGCAAAGAATGCAATTAATAGGCTCAGCTACTATGGCATATGAATCGATTTTGATAACATGCGGTTATACACGTATTCAAAGAAGTATTGAAATGACAATGCAGTTAGAATGATGCGCCGAGTCTCGATGTATGCAATATGAAAGGAATGGATGCAAGCATAAGGTATGCTAATTGAAACATGTCCCTAATCTAACCATCAAAAGCAGATAAATAAAAGGGAGAAAAACGCGGGGTCGGAAAACATACACACTATTACATTACGCTCTCACGAAGGAGAGTCCAAATGAATAAACTAGCTAACCAAGCTAAGCTAAGCCAATTAAGCTAATTATTACAAAACTTGAATAAACAGCTAATCTAATTAACTAATGTATTACAACACTTGAATGAATAATTAACTAACTATCTAAGCTAATTAATTAAGAAACTAGGATAAGCTAATCAAATATTACAATATTAACTAATTAGCCACAACCAAGGTTCTGAAAAGTGATTGCGGTCGCCGTAACGGTGGCGGTGGCACGGTTGCGGTTGCGGTTGCGGTTGCGGGGTGTAAAGGTCGTAGTGTAATGGTTGCGGTAACCGGAACCGTTATTTTTTTTTATTTTTCACACAATTTGAAAAAAAACTTACCGATACACATTTTTTTTTCCATGATCATATTTATTGGGTTTAAAATAACTATTGATCAATTTTTGTAAATTTTTAAGTATGATCCAATATATTTCATATTTTTAAATCACTATAAACTAAGTTTTTTACATTTTATTTTAATAATTAATGACTTTATATTATACAAAAAATCAATCACTAACTATTATATATAAGATAAACAATGACATAGTAAGAGAATAAATAAGAGCCTAAATATATGTATATATATACATATTTTAACCAAGCCAAATAGATAATGACCACACTTATTATTATTATTATTATTATTTTCAAACAATATATAGATAGACATACACAAACAAAGTGGTTGAGTAATAGCAGTTGAATAGAATAGTATAGGTCTTACAGTTTCAACAAATCAATAACATGTTCCTCATCTTCCCTCTTCTCTCTCTCTCTCTATCTCTTGCTCCTCCATCTTCTCTCTTTATCTTCCCTCTTCTCTCTATCCCTCTTCCCCCATTTTCAATTTTTTTTTTTTTTTGTGTGTTTTTTTCGAAAGAAACAGTTTGGAACCGTTACATAACTTCTTCTTTTTTGTGTGTTTTTTTCGAAAGAAACAGTTCGGAACCGTTACGTAACTTCTTTTTTTTTTGTGTGTTTTTTTCGAAAGAAGCAGTTCGGAACCGTTACGTAACGGTGCGTAATAGGTCGTTACGGCTGTTACGGCAACGTTATGACCGCTACGGCCGACACACCTGTGAATCTCAATCACACTACAAAAGCGGCCGTAACGGGTGACGATAACCACCACAACCGTTACGTAACGATTGCGGCCGCTTTTTAAAACCTTGGCCACAACCAATTAGACTAATTAAATATTACAACACAATTAATACATAACCAATAATACTAATGAAATAATTAGTTGCATTTGATAAGGACATAAGGATGAAGGTTGTATGCGCCTCGCTTGAAAGCTACTCTGTCTGCTCAGGCCATCTCTGTTTCACCTTCAGCCACTGCCTCTATTTATGCAAAACTGCACTGTTGGCTACACACCAAAGGTCAGCCGTGCATCATTGATGGTCGGCCGTGCATCCATTTTGTGCAAAGCTCTGTTTCTGTGCTCTGAGGTGAAATCAGTGCAGATAGAGCATTTTCAAGCTTTGTTTGTCCTTCTTTCCTTCTTTGTTATGGGAAAGCCTCAAGAGAAGGTTGGAATTGATTCCAAAACCATCAATGAGCAATATGATTGCTTGATGATCTCGGATTCAATTTTGGACAAAAGTTGATAAAAATGCAAAGAATAGGACCACCCCTTTCCTCTTGTCAAAGTATGAACTCAAAAAGGGAGGTTGTAACGCTTCAAGAATCATCAAAATGCTATAAATTAACATGTGACGACTCTTGACACAAGTAACTTGGCATAACGTCCGGCCAAGTTGAAGCAATTTTAAGCCTTTTTTTTTTAAGTGTGTTGATATTAGGCCTTGCCATTCTTTAGTCCATTTGTCCATGGTGATGTTTAAAGTCCTCTAAATAAGAAGTAATGTCAAACAAGAGGTTTTTCTAAAGCATGAGAGAAAGGCCACACCATTGGCAATGAATCTTTGGAAAGGTTAAGCCATTAAGTAGGAACATTTCTTACATGATTCGAACAATCTCAATTGGTTGAAATCATTTTCAAGTATGAAAGAGATGAATGATGGATTGATGGATTGATTATTAAACTTAGACTCCAAACATGGAAATGAATAAAGAAAGCTTAACAAGTAACAAGTATGCCAACTTATGAGATCACAAATGTAATAAACAATGCATGAACCAATTAAAAAGGCTTGGACAACCTTAAAACAGCCCTTAATACATGAAAATCAGAGGTAGAACATGCATGAAAAGAGCTTGAAAAGCTAGACAATAAAGAAGAGAATTAAGGCTACTAAGCAAGGATAAAGAGGGGTGGCTAACCCCTTCACTTTTGAAGCTTTAAAACATGGTTTTTAGCCTTTCTAAACCTCTGAAAATCGGTGTAAATATCAAAGGAAAAGGGTGGAAAAGAGAAGGTTTGAGTTATAAGTAAAGGTATAGAAAGAGCAAGCTCTCTCTACCCTTTTGGTAACTCTGTAAACCCAACTCCAAACACTTCAAATGAGCTCAAAATAGCAAGAACTATGAAGTAAGTGATAGAATTGAAGGCAAGAGAGAAGAATACAAGCTTATACCTTTCAAGGGGTAAGCTTGTTGTTGATGCTTCAAACTTGGTTTCAATGCACTCTCAAGCTTGAATTATACTTCTCCAAGATCAACCAAGGCTCTAGGGTGGTAAGACAAGGTTGTGTATGGTGTATAGAGTGGTATAAACAAGCTTGGTTAGCTCAAAGATGACTTGCAATGGAAGAAGGAGGAGACAAGAGCTCTCAAGGTGTATATATGACTTCCAGATTCTTATTCAACCCTCAAAACAATCCTAGAGCTTCAGTTCTATAGAATTCAAGCTCAAAATGTGATAAATATCTTCAAAAATAGACAGCTAACGACCTCCTGCCCAGAACAGTGTTTATCGCCATCGAGGGTCGGCCGACTATTCATAGCCATGGCCGGCCATCACTGATGCATGGCCGGGCCTTGATAGCCTCCCCTATTTTTTGGTTCAAACTCAGCTCAGGGTGGGAAAAGGTCCAAAAATGAAATTCATGGGTTCAAACAAGGTAAATGTTAATGATTTGAGGTTATTTCGGGAACCTGATTGAATTTGAATTGCTGTGAATTCATAATTCAACTTTCATCATCGAGTGTATTGAACCAAGCGCCTAAGTCTTGCGGATGGTCAAAAATGGGGTGTCTACACTGGGACAATATTGGCCAACCAAGTCAGGTGCTCAGATACTAACAAGAAACCTACCTCGATCTGTTTGGTGACCTCTTCGTTGATATTCAGCGCCCAATCCGAATGAATTCTACGCAGCTTCTGTTTGACAGGCCTCGGAGTCAAGAGGGATTCGATGCTGTACAATCTCAGGATCGATTCCAGGCATATCTTCATAGGACCACGTGAAAACATCTTTGAAATCTTTTAACAAAATGATTAAATGCTTGCGCTCCTCCGAAGGCAACATGGACCCGATCTGGACCAGGCGCGAATCCTTCTTAGTACCCACATTAATGGCAATGATTTTATCAGCACAGAGTTTAGCAAACCTCTCCTCCTCTCGATTAATTAAGCTTTTCAAAGCCAGAGGAATTTCTTCCCCTTTGTTTTCATTAAAATTTTGAAAATCTTGGTCAATACAACAAACCAACTTCACAGAAAAGTACACAGAATCTGCAGAGTTCTCATTCAAAAGGTCCAAATCTTCAGTTACAGACTCAAAAGAAAAGCTGAATGAAGACCAAGATAGGACTTTGGTATCCGGGTTACTACCCCCAAAAATGCCAGACTCAGACTCAGACTCAGAAGAACTTAAATCTAATCTCGACTTCACAGACTCAGTGGAATCAGATTTTAGCTCATCACCCGACTTAGAACTAGACAGATAGCCTTCCTCCAGCTGCCAGATAAGAGATGGTGCCTGTCACGCGCCAAATTTTATTTACTCGAAAACATTACCAAGAGCCTGAAATTTAGGTCCATTTTTTTTAAAAAATTAAAAATATCTATTACCCTTGAGTAATAGTAACATAATAGTACATGATCTCTCTCATGATGAATACAACAATAAATATAATACATGCCAAGCTCCTGCTACAGAGTTACAATTAAATAATTACAATCATCAAGGTACAAAGAGATTACACACAAGATATACATGAACTTCCTAATCCTTCAACCAATCAATTCAAATTCCCTTCCTATAAAAAAAAATGAAACAACAAGGGGTGAGCACAATTGCCCAGTAGGAATCTCATAGTTCTAAAACAATAACCATTCTATAGATAGAAATGATCATGCATGCAGGGTGATACCATATAGTAGATGACGTTTTATAATTTCAAAATATCAGACGTAGAGTACCTTTTTCTCAAAATTTATTTGAACATTTAAGGAAAAACCTTTAACCATCAAAAACTATCCTTTTTATCAGAAAATCAAAAATCCTTTTTGGAAACAAACATGTTTAAGGAACCACATCATTTTATATTCATTAACCCATTCCAAAATGTTCCTTATTAAATTCCCATCTTAACATTTCTCTTTTTATTCCCATTCTCCCCATTTACTAGTTACATTTATTAAAACTCCATAACCTCAAATTCATGTTCCCTTAATACCCAAAACAACCCTCATACACTCCATTCCCACCTGTCCATCCTTTCTTACTATAACTCTTTAACGTAGAAATCCAAGAATAATTACATCACATCCACATTTGCATTACCAACTATAATTCGACATATCATAACTACATCATATACACGTGTGTTATCAATCATAATTCAACATATCCCTAGAATAATAAATCCTTTTAATTCAATTTCTCAATTAATCATAAAACAAAACTCTTAAGTTTTCCTTATAGATACAAGCAACCCGGTGAGTTCTTTATCACCAATCCCTTATCCAGTTACCATTTCATTATCCATTCGTTTCAAATAATTTCCATAAACATTTTCATTCTATACCAATGTGCACATCAAATGGTAATTTCACAAGTTCATCACAAGTCACATATATCATCACCGACCTCAACACACGTCACAACAAATTCCACCTTTTGCCGACTTGATACGGCGGGATAGCAGGTACCCAATTCATAGCACATCCACCTTTTGCCGGCTATTATACGGCGGGAAGTGAACTCCCAAAAATCATTTTCTCAAAAACCATATCTTTTTCCGAAAACCATTTTCAACCTTTTAAAACCATCCCCTACATTTGCCGATTATTATATGGCAAAACGTGGGCACCCAAAACATTTTCGAAAACCATCCATTTTTCCACTTTTGCCGGCTACAATACAGCCGGACTGTGTGGACACCCAAAAATCATTTTTCCACTTTCACCAACTACAATACAGCAGGACTGTGTGGACACCCAAAAACACTTTTCCCATATTCGTCCAGCTATAAGCCTAGACAGGGCAATTGGGTACCTTGAATTCAAACCACCCCCATATTTACCGGCTATTATACGAACGGTTGTGGGCACCGAAAAACCATTTTTAAATTTTTAAAACAAATTGCCCACATTTACCAGCTATGATACGGACAGTCGTGGGCACCGAAAAACCATTTTTCAACTCCCCACTTGGGTACCAACACAACACCACCCAACACAACTCAACCCAAACTCAACACAACCCAACACAACACAAATCAAACTCAACACAACCCAACGCAACACAATTCAAACTCAACACAACCCAACACAACGCAATTCAACACAACTCATCATGGTTCAACACAATTCAACATAGTCAACTCACTTCAACATAATCAACACAATTCTACATAACTCAACACAATTCAACATAATTTAAGGTGAACTCTTAAACTTTCATTTCATCATTTCACCCCAAGGCTCATGTCATCCATATCATTAATAAATCATTTTTCCCCAATCTTTATTTCACATTATGGCTTGATTTACAATGCCCATAATAAAAGTTCATTCGCTAATTTTTAACATAATTTTCAAACATTTTCAAAATTCAATTAAACTTGTATATATATAATTCAATACCTCAATTTCATGGTTCTACTTTTAATTTGGGCAAAATCATTAATTATCATCATGAATCAACTTAGGGTTTTTAAGAGAAATTAAAGCCTTTCACAAAACACCTTTTATTCCAACCCTTCTACTACTTTTACACCCAAACTCATGGCCCAAGATTATAACCAAACAAATGATTCTAACTTTCTTCAAACCCCAACCCCCAATCTCGAAATTCATCACAATATGCATAAAAATATAAACTTTTGTATTTATATAAAGAAAATACCACAAATCTATCCATAAACGAGGGTATTGAAAAAGAACTAAAAACCCCTACCTCTTGAAGCCAAGAGATGACGACCCAAAAATCAATGGCGACGAAATCACGAGCCAATCAGACCAAAAGGAAGCTTTTGACGAGATCTACACTTTTTCTCAAAGGACCATGGTGAAACAATCACTCTATGTGAGTAGATCTAAAGATCTTAGTGCCAAAAGCTTGAGTTTAGAGAGAGAGAGAAGAAAACTCACGGTTTAAGAGGAAAAAAAAAAGAAGGAAAAATCATGAGAGAATAAAGGTTTGGGCCTATTTATAGTAGTAAGGAAAAGCCCTAGGGTCAAATAAAATAATAGGCCCAAAAACCCCCTTAAATAAGGCCCAAAACCAGCCCAAAAATCTGCAAAAAAACACGTAGGGGTCGACCCTTTAACAGGAGGGTGTCGACCCTATTTTCCAACAACTAACACAGAAATTTTGCAACATAAGATTCCAGACTAGTGTCTACCCTATTTTCCAGAGACACCTCCAGAAACTTCACCAACAGGTAAGGGTCGACCCTTAGAAAGGCTGGTGTCTACCCTATTTTCCAGCGACACCTCCAGAAACATGACAACATGCAAGGGTCGACCCTTAGGAAGGCTAGTGTCGACCCCAAGGAAAAATTTCTAAGTTTCCAAGGAACGTTTTGACAAGAACAAACGCAAACAAAAAATCCCAACGAGTTTAAATCGGATCATACTCCTCCGAAACCAACATTCAACAATTCCAAAGACTCCCAAAAAGAAAATAATGGAATTAAATACACACTCCAATGGATTAAAGGACGCGGGTGTTACAAACCCTGATGCATCCAAAATGCCATGGTTGGGTTCACACCTGGTTCTTTCCCGATCATGGAGGTAGTAAAGTTATCCCTCAAATTCTCTAGGTCAACTACAAGATCCATCAGGAGACTAGCTAATGCCGCCCCTCCTCCAGGTTCGCTACCATCAGAAGGACAGACATGATGGCTGAACCGGTATCTACCAACACCACCAGTACCCATTTCTCCCTGCATTCTATAGATACGTACAATGGTTTATTGTGAGCCGAGCCCTCAAGCGACAGCTCTTTGTCAAAGAAGGTAAGGGTTAGCCTAGCACCACTTGGAAAAACCAAACCCACAAGCTGCTCCGGCGTGGTGTCAATGGACAATTTAGCCTTGTCCATTGTGACAACACTGCCTGTCGATGTACCTGGGAGGCCATGAGAAGACCCCAGATGGAGATGTCAACTTGGATTTTCTTGAGTTGTTTCAACACTGCCTCTTCTTCTAGTTGTTTCTCTTTCTGTTTCTCGGTCTCTCTGTCTTTTCCAAACGCCTCTGTTTGATCCAAGTGTGGTGGTTTAAAATACCTCCCATTTCTTCTCAGATGGTCTATTTCCTCAGCATACCACGTATTGTTCAAAAGGGAATCGCCCCAGTCTTCGTCAGTGTAGACCAGATGCAGATCATCATCGCCCCACCATTCACCCTCAACGGCTGACAAATAGTTGTCCGACTCTGCTTATATCATCTCCACATCATAGGTATCCCCCACAAGGTGTTGTGAATTTACAGTTTCCTGGCTGTCCTCAATCCTTTCTCGTTCAAATTGCCTTAGTGCAACTTCCTATTCAATATCCCCAGTGTTCATAGCGCCTACTTCTTGGGCTGGGTTTTCTACACCAGCGCTCTCCAACAGCTTTCCTTTCTCATCAGCCCTTCCAGCTACTACAGTGATCTTTACTTCTTTTCCTTTTGGTTTCATTCCAGTTTCTTCTTCCTTGTCTGGCTCTTCCTTGTCTGGCTCATCACTCAGACATCCAGTGTTATCAGTTGATCCATTCAGGTCGAACCACCAGATCTGCACATCTCTCTGATCCTGCTCATCAAAGAACTGCAGGTTGTCCAAATCCTTATCGAGTTTTGCCAAATCATCTAACCCCTGGCTCGGGTCATCTTTCCTGACCACATTGATGTCTACCAAGGTTGGCAGCACCAATTCAGGCTTGATTTGACTAGTTGACACAATGTAGCGACTTGGATCATACATCCTATCAGGTAAGTCCACAGGAAACTCCGGCAACGAACTTTTACCTCCCTCCAAGGTCAACTCCCCTTCTACGGTAAATCTCATCACCACAGGCTTGGGTTGTGGGTTAGACATGTCCATCATGCACAGATCTGTGCTTTTCAGAATGAACAACATCTGTTTTGGTAGGTGGGAGGAAGTAATAGATATGCTGGGGTCATAAGGGGGTGGCCAGTGTATGGATCAAATTAAGATTTCGAGGTAGGGGGACTTAATTATGGGCTGGGAGTGGATTTGTGGTTACGTTTGGTTTCTGAGGTGGAGCGATCACCTTGTTGTCAATGAGATCCTAAATCGCATGACGCAATCAAAAGCACTGGTCAGTGTTATGACCCTGCTGTTGGTGAAACACACAGTATTTTGCGGGGTTGTGTTTGGGTGAGAGAAAGTCAAAAAGTGGGCAAGGTTCTAAGGGTTTGAGGTGCTTTTTTTTTACTAGCACCTTCATAGCTTGAGAGAGAGTCATGTATAGTTGGTTGAAAGTCCTCTAGGATTGGGTAGGGTTGGGCGATGTTTGTGAGCTCGTGTTGGCAAAGGGGTCGGCAGTCTTGGTTATGGTGACAACACTTACATCTAACGGCCTCGCAGCTGTGTTACCACTGGCAGCCTTGAAACTGCAAACAAACAGCGGCTCCTTGTCATCTTTAATAAGCCCCTATTTCATGGCGTCTTCAATTTGCACTCCCATTTCATGAAGCTTTGTAAATGTAAATAACGGGAGCACAATCATCTTCTACAACAGCTTGCCATGCAGATTCCAGACAACCATCCTAATCTGATCCTTCTCGGACGGCCTTATGGTCATCATCAAGGCTTTGGCTCTCCACCTTGTCACAAATTCAGAGAAGCCCTCCTTTGGCTCATGGCGTGTTGCCTCGAAATCCCGAGTTGTGACCTCGATTTGAGTATTGTACGAATATTGCACAATGAAGGCCTCAGCCATCTCTACCCAATTCTGTTTGACAAAGTCTTCCATTTTAGCATACCACATAGCCGCTATACCTGACATGGTACGACCAAAGAGAGACAGCGTCTGTAGTCTAGTCAAGCCCATCGGCCGCAAGATGTCCAAAAGTAGCTATAAGTGAACCATCGAATCTCTGGAACCGTCAAAACAGTCAATGTGCGGCATTTTAAACCGATCTGGCAATGTCACTGCAAAATCAATATATCTATCCTCTATGTCCGGGATGGAGTTAACCCCTTGTGCTCTCTTGAATAACTTTTCCAGTTTATTGACCTTGAGTGTAGTTGGGTCAACCTCAAACTCAAACGGAGCCTCAGTCTAATAAACAGGAGTTTTGGAGGCTTGTGCTGGGAATGGCTCTGCTGGATTGCCCTGGTTTTCTTGGACATTGGCAGTATGAGCGGTGGCTTCGGGTGTTGGGATACCCATGGTAAGGGCATGGGATGCAGAAGCCACAGCCAGTTGTGGTTGCTGTTATTGTAGCCTGGTTATAACCTCAGCCTGATAGGCTGTGACCTCGGCCTGGCGGGCAGTATCTTACTGTAGGGTCTTAACTGTCTGTTACAGATGGTGTATCAGTTCTTCCACACTGGCTAGGGGATACTGTGCCATTAGAATTAGTATTTGATCACGTGCTGGGCTGGAAGTAGATGACCATTCCCGGACCAGACTGGATACAGATGAGTTGAGGGGTAACTACTGTAAAAATCAAACAGGTGAATTCTGCCTAATTCTCTTCCATCTTGTAACCAGTGAGAGTGAGGTAAACACATGCTATCCAACAAGATCCCCAACTTTACAAAGTCTTCTAACTCGGGTCCAAAGTACTTGGTGGATATCCGAACTTTTTGAAGCTATGGTTTTAAACTACCTAGCAAAAAGAAATAAGGCAAAAGAAAACAGTAATCAGAAACCGCACAGCACCTCAGCTAAGACGTTATCAACACAGACATGATCAAAGTTGTAGAATTGTACTCCACACTAAATTCTACCCCCAAAACAGATACCAAATTTGTAATATGCACATTCCTGTACAGAGTTAATCAAGCAATTTTTACGCAATCCTGTATTTTTGGGTGAGCATCCTGTCCTAGTTTGGATCAGTCACTAAGGCCTTACTATATGCAGCTAGGCCAAATGGTTAAAGAGGGTACCTCAGCAACACTACCTAATATACCTCTCGCACCTAACACCGAGAAGTGAAAGGAGGATCAAATGGTACAGCAGTAGTCTAGATCCAAGGGTTGTGTTCCCATCATGACAGAGCCCACGACCGGTCAGCTTTTTGGCAAGCTTTTAGGCAAGCCTCCGACAAACTGTCCAAGAATAGCATATGGCAAACACAGTGATTTAAGCGCACCAATACAAATGCAAAGAAACATATAAGTGTAGATAAAATTTCACGTCATGAAGTTCAAGCCAAGTTCTCTAAATTCCCCAGCAGAGTCACCAGAAACTGTAACTCAACTTTTCGTGCTCCTTTCAGAAGATGATAAGCCCTACAGTTCGGACTCTTGTGGTTCTGAATCTGATTCCACAAGTGCAATATGAAATAGATAAATACCAAAGAGTCCAAATCCGGCAAATCTTTTGGAAAATCAATTTTGAATCAAAATACTAAAAATTGACTATTTTGTCAGATACAGAGTCACCACCTAAATATTTTTAGGTAATTTAGGAAACCCATGACTCCTACCAAAGGCCATGTGTCTGTCATCACCAAGATTGTCTCAGCTTGGGAACTTAGGTAGGAGAGGGGAAGGTCATGAATTGAGCACCTCTGCTCGCCCAATCAAAAATCGGCCTTTACTAATCATGATGTGAATCTTATTTACATTATAGACTCTTGTTCCGATTTTATTAGGCTAACTTACTATATGACGCACACAAGTATAGACTAATTTACAAAAATTGGAACATTTGATTTCATGTTTGTTTTTGAAAAGAGTTTGTGAATATGCCACTTAAAAAAGTGGGCTCAAATGTACATTAATCAAACTATCACAATTCAAGAAACTAGCCTTCATCCACAGGCATTCAAATAGTTAATCACTTAAGCACTTAGCCTCATGGTGAACATGCTTTGACATGGTAACAACCACAGTCATGCGATATGCTAAAGCAAATAAAAGCTCACCTAATACTCCAAGCCAAAAAAGATAATAGAATTAGAAAAATGCGTGATCCTAACTATGCAATGTGACTAATGCAACACATGCGATATACAATTACTAGGCTCAACTACTAATATGGCGTATGAATCAATTTGATAGCACGCAGTCTGAACACGTACTCAAAGAAGTGTTAACTAACGATGCGAGTTAGAATGATATGCCAAGCTCAATTCATGCAAGACAATGGATGCAAGGCATAAGAGATGCTAAACGAAACATGATACCCTAAACTAACCATCATAAGCGGGTAAATAAATAAGAGAAAGACGTGGGGTTAAAAGACATACACATTATTACAATTGTGCCCTCGCGCAAGAGGGTCCGAATAAACTAACTAACTAGCTAAGCTAATTACTACGAATTAACTAACTATTACAACAACAAATTTAACTAACTAGTTTAGCTAATTAAAGAATTACAATGCAAAATTAATCAATCTAACTAATTAATTAATTATAATAAATTAACTAGCTACTCTAATTAATTAATAATTACAATGCAAATTAACTAGCTATCTAACTAATTAATAATTACAACACAAAGTGAATTAATTTACAACACCAAATGAACTAGCTAGCTAGCTAGTTATTACAAGTCCACAAGCAAACGGGCCTCGATAAGTAAGGGAAATGCTTATGCATGCACAGATTTCCACCCGAAAGGCCCACTGTTCTGCTGCCAAAATGCCTTTGTTGCATAATTAGAACATCTTTTCACCTCAGCCTCTGCTCTATTCTGTTCCAAAAAGTTGCTGCTTAGTTTGACAAAAGTGGTCGGCAGGCCAGAAGTAGTGGCCGGCCAACCACAAATAGTAGCGTGCCGTCCAAAAGAAGTGGCCTACCGACCAGAACAAGTGGCTGGCCAGCCATTGAAGCTTGGTTCCTCTTGCTACAACAGAGGACAAATAAAGCACAAACAGAGCATCCTCAGGGGATGTTTGTACACCTTACCCCTCCTTATCATCAAATAGCTCAAAGGAGTGGCAAGCTCAATTCGCAAACCATCAATCGATGCAATTTCATTGCATGATGCCCTATCAACCAAGGTGTACAATTTCAATAAATACACAATAAAAGACTCTCAAACCTCCTCCCTATCATGGATTGATCAAGGGAAGTGATTGACCTTAGAAACTTGAACCATTTCATTACTAGCAAGTATGAAATGTCTCAAGTTTCCATGTGTTCAATTAACGTCCGATTGAACACCAAAGTGCTTATTATTTTTCATTATTTTTAGTCCCAATTTTATTACTTCATTTTGATTACCAACCATTCCTTAGTTCATTAAGTCTAATAGTGATCTTTAAGTCGTCTAATGGAAAGAAATATCAAACAAAGAGTTGTTTTGGGCATGAGAGAGACACCATGCCGTTGGCAATGAACCCCCAAAGGGATTAAACCATTAAGCACAATACCCCAATCTCATGCTTAAACAAACACTTGGTTTGAAATAGCTTTCAAAACAAAGAAAGAAACCCAAGAAAGGAAGGAGGTTGCAGAAGTGATTAAAGGTGATCACAAGTATGGAAAGTAAGAAATAAATGCTATCAACTCAAATAGGATGGTGGCTAAGGCCTAAACCTCCAATCCTATGAGGACCATTACACTACAAGCATGCAATACAAGGCGTAAATGGAACAAGCACACTAAAATAGTCCTAAAACACCTAAAAGCAATGCTGGAATTGAAGGCAAAAGAGCTAAAAGAGTAAGCTACAACATGAAGCAAGTTAAGCTAATAAACAAACACAATGAGGGGTGGCTACCCCCTCCATTTTTGGGACTTCAAAACATGGTTTTAGCCTCTGAAAAACCTCTAAGATTCAGTACTAAAAAGCTCAAACAAAGTTGACAAAAAGGTAGGAAACACTAGGGCAAAGGCTTGAGAAGTGAGGTGCAAAGAAAGGTGATCCACCCCTCTACCCTTAATGGCCTTAAACCAAGAGTTTCAGCCCAAAAATAAAGAGTATAAACAGTACAAAAACTGTAGAAAAGATAACAAATAAAGTAAAGAAACAAACCAAGACTTATACCTCTTGAATAGGAGAACCCTTTCTAAGTGACAAACCAACACTTACACACCCTCAAGAGCTCAAAGTAAGCTCAAAAATATCTCAGCTCAAATACCACAAGGTTTGGTTTAGAGTGTATAGGCAAAGGCTTAAGAATTTGCAAGAGAGAAAAGAAATTGTAGAGAGAGAAATATTTTTGCTCCAAAATTTCCAACCCTTAAAAATAGAAGGGGAGGTCTTCTATTTATAGAAAAACATGAAACTCCCTCAAAAATATCCATACATACATGTGTGGGCAGATGCATGCACCTGTGGAGACAGCTGGCACAGCTAGCATAAATATCTGCAAAATACACAAGTGGCCGGCAGGCCACTAATGTTGGCCGACAGGCCATACAAATGGCTGGCAGCCCATATTGGTGGCCAGCAGCCCACATTAGTAAGCCTGTAGGTCTTAGGGTTTTTAGGCTTGAAAAACTGTGGCTTTTGGTCCAAAACAGGGCAAAAAGTGTGTAGGGTTTGAAGGCTCAAAGTTGTGGCATTCTGCTGAGGACTTCAAGCACTTGACAAGCACATACAAATTCATCATTGGGTGCGCAAGTGGTGACGCCCAAGTTATAAGGGCAGTCAAAAATGGGATATCTACAATCATCATCATTGTTAATTTATTCTTTCAGTAGTATCAGAGTTAGGTTTAACAGTAAACGCAAATGTTGAAATTTCAGTCCAAAAGAGACAAAATTTTCACAAATTCTTTTGCCGGAAACACAGAGCACCATTGACAAGCAAGCATTCAGTTTGATAACTTTAATTTGTTTATTCGATTATCACCAATGTATTGTAAACCCAAAACACTTATCCGAAAACAATAACAATTGGTGATAACGAAGTCAAAACGGTGACTTATCTTGTGAAAATCAACAAAAAATTTTATTTTTTATTTTTATTTTTTTGTATCTTTGGTCCCAAACTCTCGCTGCCGTCGGAGAAAACCACCAAAATGGTAATAATATCGTTGTTGTTGAAGAGCTCTGTTTTTGTTTTATTTATGGGCTAGATCACAAGACAAAAATTAAAGGCCCAAATTCAAAACATAAATTAAAAAAAAATTAAAATTAAAAAAAAAGCATAATTATCAATCACACATTTACATTTATCTATTATCATTATTTTTCTTTTTTTCTTTTTTCTTTTTTTTGGATTAGTTAGTAAGGAACTCCAAAGTTTTTTTTTTTTTTTTTTAAAAGAAAAAACTATTGTATCCACATTTTTATTTTATTGTAACACATTTTTTTTTAATGGCAATTAAAAATGCTATTGATGCTTCAAAAATTGAAATGCTTGCTTAATGGAAATAATTTTCGAGTATGGAAGCGTCATATTTCTTATCTTCTTATACATGAGAAAACTTTGTATACTCTATCAACTGATAAACCAAATGATGATTCTAATTAGGTTCAAAACAAATGGATAGTGGATGATACAATGGCAAAGCAACCATGTTACATAATATGAAAGACAATATTATTCCACTATTTGAAGAACATGAAACTGCAAAACACTTGATAGAAGCACTAGAAAGTAAATATGGAGTTCGATCAAGCACTCAAATACAATTGCTCTTGGACAAATATAATAACACTCATATGAGTGATAATGATAGTCTTGGTAATCAAGTTAATCAAATGGAATTAATAGCTAAAGATTTATCCAACACTGATCACTTTTTGTCGGACAAGATGCAAGTAACCACCATACTTAATAGTCTTCCATTATCATGGGATCATGTTGTCAGATCTCTAAGTCATAGCGGAAGAAAGATTTCAATGGTAACTTTGCTCATACTCCTAGTTTTGGAAGAAGAAATAATGAAGCGAAGGCATAGAGAATGATTGTCTTCTAATTTGTTGTTGGCACAATCTTCGACACTGCCACAGAATAATTCCCACACGCCATTCAACAAGAGAAAGACTACTTCTTTCAAGAAAAAATGGAAGAAAGGATTCCACAAAGGGAGCCAGAAGTAGCAAGGGTGGCAAAAACAACAAAACAACAACAATCAGTCAGGCCCATGCTACAATTGTGGTCAAAAAGGTCACATCAAAGCCACAAGCCCTAAAAACAAGCAGAGAAAGGATCATAACCCCATTGCCATAACGGTTTCTGAAGCAATGATAATTGAACCTTTATCAAATTCATGGTGGATTGATTCTACAACAACTAGGCACATAATGCAAAGCAAAGAAATGTTAATGGATTTCACTGAAAAGAAGATTGGCGAACATAGAGTCTATATGGGCAACAACTTTTATAGTGATGTTTTGGGCATCAGCAACTGTAAATTCTCTATTAATGGATCTTCCATCGTACTTCATGATGTACTTTATGTATCCAGCATCCTAAGAAATTTAATTTCAGTTCCAGCGTTAACCCAAAAGGGTTTTGAGATTCATTTTAGGCTTGACACAGTGTTGATCAAGAAAGGAAGTGTATTAGTGAAAGGTGTAAGAGTGAATAACGTGTACTCTCTTCCTATTGATAATAATAAAGTATGTAGTTTTGATTATTTGCATGCCTCTACTAGTAATAGTTCTAATTTATGGCATTTAAGAATAGGTCACATTAATAAAAATAAAATGTCTAGAATATGTAAAAGTGGATTATTGCCTAAAGTGTGTTCCGATGATTTTGATACATGTGAACCATGTATCAAAGGAAAAATGACTAGCAAGCCATTTTCAAAACATTGGAAGTCATCGAAATTACTTGAAGTAATTTATTCTAACATTTGTAGCCCTTTAAGAACTAAGACTCATCGAGGCATGGAATACGTTATTACTTTCACTGATGATTATTCTAGATATGAACACATCTACCTTCTTAAACACAAATTAGAGGCAATTGAAAAGTTTAAAGAATATAAATTAGATGTAGAAAAGCAACTTGGTCGGTCCATTAAAAATTTAAATAATGATAGAGGAGGTGAATATGAAACTATAGATTCTTTCTGCACCAAAAATGGCATAAAACATTTGTTTACAATTCCATACACTCCATAACAAAATGAGATTCTAGAAAGACGAAATCGTACTCTAATGGAAATAACAAGGTCTATGATGGCATATACTGATCTTCTTATTCATTTTTGGGAAGAAGCCTGATCAACCGCTGCACACATATTAAATAGAGTCGAAACAAAAGCCAAACCTTTAACTCCTTATAAACACTGGAATGGTACTAAACCTAATGTTCTAAATCTCAAAGTTTGGCGATGTAAAGCACATGTACTTATTCCCAAACCTTTAAGGGATAAATTGGGAAGTAAAACTTGGAAATGCAAGTTTATTGGCTATGTCAAAAATGGAAGTGGTTATCATTTTTACCATCCTGATCATGGATTAATAGAAAGTTGAGATGCTATTTGTCTTGAATCAACTGATCTTGTTACTCCAATTGACCAACTTGAATTGCTCTCCGTGGTATCTCAGGATTCTTCTCTCCCCTATTTGTCACCAAAACCACTAATTCTCCCAAATCCACCTCATAGTGGGAGGAAACGCAAACTACGTGACGTTATTTTACCTGCTTCGAATCCTGAGATAAGTGGAAGTAAGAGAGCAAGACGTCCATCTACATTTTTGAAAGATTATTATGTTTTTCAAGTTGAAGACCTTAGTAACTTAGTAGATGATCCTACTAGTTATAATGAAGCAATGAGAAGCGGTGACGATACACAATGGCTTGAGACTATGAATGAAGAACTTGACTTGATCAAGAAAAATAATGTTTGGGAATTAACTAATCTCCCAAATGAAAGAAAAGCCATTAAATGCAAGTGGGTTCTTAGAAAGAAATTCAAAGTAGATGGAAGTTTGGAGAAATACAAGGCAAGGCTAGTAGCTAAGGGATTCACTCAACAACCTGGAGTAGACTTCGTAGATACGTAAACTTTTGTTGCAAAATTTGCCTCAATAAAGATTCTAATGGCAGTCATGGCCAAGATAGATCTAGAATTGCATCAGTTAGATGTTAAAATAGCTTTTCTCAATGGAGAATTAAAAGAAAAAAATTATATGATGCAACCTAATGGTTTCCAAATCCAAGGCATCAAAGATAAAGTCTACAAGTTAAAGAGATCCCTGTATGGACTCAAATAATCTTCAAGACAATGGTACTTGAAATTCCACTAAGCCATTTTAGAAATGGGCTATGTTGTGAGTCCACTAGATCACTGTGTTTATATTTGGAAAAATGATGACAAATTAGCAATATTGTCTTTGTATGTGGATGACATATTGTATGCAGGAATTTGTCTAAATATGATTAAGAAGACCAAAACTTTCTTGGCATCTAGATTTGAAATGAAAGACATGGGTCCTGCAACCTATGTTCTAGGAATTAGAATCTCAAGAGATAGAAATTCAAAATTATTATATCTAGATCAAGAAAAATATCTGGAAAATATGCTCAAAAGATTCAATATGGATAATTGCAATTCTTTAAGCACGCAAAGGACAAAATCTTAGTAAAAGTATGAATCCTCAAAATAAGTTTGAAATTGAGGATATAAGAGATGTCCCAAATGCTCAGGCAGTAAGCAGTCTAATGTATGCTATGGCAAGCACAAGGCCTAATAGCTGTCATGTAGTAGGATTGATAAGTAGGTTTCAATCCAATCCAAGTAAGGAACATTGGCAAGCAATTAAAAGAATATTTAGATATTTAAAAGGTACTAAGGTTTTAAAATTGTGTTTTGGTTTGTGTAATCTAGAAATAAAATAATGCACTGGCGCGGATTTTGCAGGAGATGTAGATGATAAAAAATTTACTATTGGTCATGTGTTCTTGTTTGGTAGAATAACAGTTTCCTGGTTAAGTAAGAAATAGAGTCGTGTTGCAAAGTACACTATGGAAGCTAAGTACAGAGCTTGTAGCATAGCAATTAGTAATGCAATCCGGATAAAGCGATTTGTTGACAGTTTACAATTACGTATACATGCCAGACCGGTCAATATGTTTTGTGACAATCAGTCCGCCATCTCATTAACAAAAAGCGGAGCGAATAGCTTTAAGGGAAAACAAATTGATACAAGTTATTACTATATTCAATATATAGTGGAGAGTGGAGAAATTAGAGTCAACTATACACCCTCAGAAGAGATGGTGGCTAACACTATGACCAAAGAGTTGTCTCTAGAAAAAATTCGGAGAACATGTAGCTAATATGGGATTGAAAAATGCCTAGCTAGGTGGTTTAGCTACTTATATGAGAGCATAATTGGACGACTCTGGGGATGCCTGGATAACCGATGTTATGCGACTCTATCTTGCATGGAAACATGTGTTTGGTCAAGTAATAAAATAGAGGAACTGATAAGGTACGGACATCAAAGTTAGCATAAAATGTAAAGTCCATGATATGCAACATGCTAACTAGATGATATTGCTTGCATGATCAGCAAAAAGTCATTGATAAGGTCTATTAAGAAAAACCTTTAGAAATGGGCCTTAGAAGAAGTATTTAACAATAATTTCAACGCAGGTCGACACATAAAGAATGTGTGCGATTGAAGTCGTCAATGGTGATTGGGTATGGACTATGAACCCAGCATTGAAAATTGATGTCGTTCATTTGAAATATAGTGAATTGAAGTCATCTAGAGTGTGCTATCAGTGGGAGAACACATTCATACGAGTGCAGTCAAATTGGTGGCAAAAATGTGCGCACGTATGGCCAAGTCATAATCAGACGTAGATCTATGAGGTAAATTCATAGATGAAAGTTGGCATAAGGCAAAATATCGGTACCAATGTAAACATGCCCAACTCACGTTTTATCACCTCATTATGATGTGATCAAGTGGGAGATGATAGAATGAGAGTGACCACACCATAATTCAGTGGATCTCTCCACACTCAATCATAACTCATTTGATTGGTGATGAACCTTTCTGCAGGAAAGGAGCACAATCTGGAAGCAATAGTTTGAATTTGAAAGCCAAAGAACACAACTCTTAGACAAAGCATTGTGACCATTGATATTGTGAAATAACACCAAGAGTTGTGTCCATTACCAAAGGTCACCATGATGTATATAAATACACATAGTTGTAGTGTTACAAAACTACTTCAATATTATAAATCTTTCTCATTTGCTTTGTTCTTGGATTGTTGACTTTCTTGCGTGATAAACATCCTCACGGGATTATCGATCATCGCCGTTGTTAATTTATTCTTTCAGAATTTAGTGGAAAGTCCAATTTGGAGAATTTGTTTAGTCATAGATTTTATGAAAATTCTTATGATCTGATAACTCCTATACATTTAGAATATTCTAGGAGATCCTTTTTTTTAATCAGACGTTATTTCATGACAACTTTACCCTTATTTTGGTCAATATGCTTATATTATAATTTTTTTATATATATTTCAAAATTATATAAGTTTTAAAATACACATCAGTTTTTTACAAAATTTAAATTTTTGAAAACTACTCAACGAGATTTATCAAATAAGACATCAATTGAATATAAATTTTGTAAAACGAAAAAGTAAATAAAAAAATCACCTTTTTTTTTGGATTTGAAAGTGTTAAATTTTTTCACTTCTACAATTTCACACTTTTGAGAAATGTTGTCATAGGACTCTTCCTCTCGGATTTATATAAATATAATAGTATAAATTTTCTAATAAGTGTGAAAATTATAAATGTGAATATTCATACTTTCAATTAGTAAATATTATGAATTTCTGAAAAATAAAGGTTAGTGTGAATAATCATACTTTTTAAAATATATTCACACTTTCTAAAAATTAATATTATTTTAATTTATTAAAAATGTGAATATTTGCACTTTTAAAAAATTTATTTTATTTTTATTCATATAAAGCATGAACATTCATATATATATATATATAAAGTATGAATATTTAGGGGTTTTTTTTTTAGGGTCCTTGATGTTAAAATTTTATAGTATAAATGACATTTAATATTTTCATAATGTCTAAGGTCCCTCAACATTGAACTAGAAAAATTTCAGTCCAGAGAAATTCCAGCCCAGAGAAATTTCAGCCTAGAGAAATTCCAGTCTAGAGAAATTTCAGCCTGGAGAAATTCTATTCAGAGAAATTCTGGCCTTCCAAAGAATTTCTCTAGGTTCAAGACTTTGAACATTCAAATTTCTCTGGATCTATGAATTAACATAAAAAAAAACACAATATCAGCAGCCCTCAAAATGACACACCATTTGCCTTTATTTGCACTTTGAATGAACACACATCAACAATGTAGAAGGTGATCACTCTTGTAATCAGACATGACAAAGTGAATGCATAGAAATCCATAACTGAGTACCCATTCTTAAATGTTAAAATTAGTGATCCAAAATGCAAACATAAGAACTTCTAACTAATTTCTTCACCTTACATCACACCAGATGCTTATTTTAACAAAACCAGCTCATTCCTTGTTTTCCATAAAATCCACAAGATTGCCATGGGCATTGCTTCCCAAATTAATTTCTTCACCTGTTTGAATTTGCAACGTTACCACCAGAGAAAATTCAAACCAAAGAATTTCTCTCCAGAGAAATTCTGGATTCTCTGTGTTTTAACCAATTTTCTCTAGACTTCGAAATTTCTCTAGATTCTCTATGTTTTGACCAATTTTCTCTACCCTTCGAAATTTCTCTCCAGAGAAATTCTACTCGAGAGAAATTCAGTGAGCCGTCCTGGGAATGGACAAGAAAACTTAAATTTTAGACATTATTAGCACTTCAATTCAAGTAGACTTTAACAACTGTCAAGATTGTTGATCATACATACTGTGACGCCCCGATTCTACACTATAGGTTACAGTCAAGGGAGAGTCACTAATGAGTCCTATGGTCAATAACCAAGTAAGATCCCAGATCGCCGGAGGAGTCAAAATAGCCTCCCTTCTAAGTCCAGTTTTCTTAGGCAGCGCACTACCCTTTTAACAGATCTTAAAAGGTATTGACACAAGGTCTCATAAGTAACAAAAGGGTTCATACATAGAATATATAACAATCAATATATATATATAACTCCAAAGATAGTTCCATTACATTACATTCCAGAAGAAAGCTTAAGTCTTCAAATGAGTCTTTACAAAACATCCAAAAAGAAACTTCTAATTTTTTTCTAGGATAACCAAAAGTCTTCAAAAGTTTCGGGCTCGTCGTCTCCAACTATGAGTTCCGCTTCGTCACCTGGCATGATACGCCGTGAGCTTTGAATACCCAGTAAACACACACACACCCTACCCCTTTTTTCTCAGTCCAATACACCATCACAATTATAACATCAAGTAATAAAGCATGATACTTCAATAAATAAATGAGGGGTTAAGTTAGATGTTAGCAACTAGAAATCCCCCAAAGAGATTTCGTCCTCCCAACCACAAGAATCGGACGCGGATTATTCGGTATGCCCCCCTTTTTTGCTGCTTTGTTGCAGACCTAACCTCGGATGCCTACCAACGGTTATGTACCGTGTAGCGCCAACCGCAAGGCCTCAAAAGAGACGGTAAAATAGGGCCTTGCCCGAATCCCTCCTTACACCAAACCACCTAGGGTCCGAATACAACCGCTCCGTTCAAGGGTTCCGAAAACCACTTGCGCAAGACTTTTATCTTTCAAATAGGGAACGCATCCCAACAATCCATATATCACATATACTCATCTTTTCATTACTCAAGTGCTCGAAAACCCAATACCCTCCCCATTAGGTTTCCCGTTGAGTTAAATATTTTAAATCAAGGTTAGTCCAACTTACAAGACAATAATATCCATATAAGCATGCATTCTTAATATGAGAAAGGTAAATAACATAACCACAACACATATAATATCATGCCAAGATATGATCATAAGCTAATAAGCAATCTCATGAATACAAGGGCATAAAACATCCATGCATAACAAAATTTCAGATTTAATGTCACAAAAAGATTAAAATGAAAGGACTATTTTAGATCCTTTACCGGACTTGGCCTTCCTATGGTTCGTAGAGGATTTGATCTAGTTTCTAGAACACTTTTCGGAAATGGGATTGCTTTTTCCAGATCTTAAGTTAATTAGAAAATACTCCAGCGCTGTCCAGAATCTGTCCAGATCCGTCGACCGTTACGAAAATTTGATTTTCTTGCAAACCGCTTGATGTTTTTCGATGAAACTAATTTTAGTTGAAAGCTAACATCTTAAGGAAAGTTTTGACATAAAATAGAGGTCTAGAATAATTTTTTACATTTTTCTAGAATTTCTGGAAGTGGGCTGCAAAAACAGATTCTAGGGTGCTTTGCCCAAAACAAGAAGATTTATGAAAAAGGGGTTCCACCAAGGGAAAGTTTCATTTCTTTTGTGAAGAAAATATCCTAACTATCACATGTTTAACTCAGAAAATTTGTTTGAAAGAGTGCTCTTGAAAAGTTGAGAGATTGGTACAAAAAGAAGATGGTTTTGTGCCAAAATGGGGAAAATACAAGAGAGATGGAATCAATACTCAATCCTTAGCATTTTTAACATAAGAACTTAGTAATAACAAATCTGAAAACATTATTTAGAAATTTTAGAAACATGTATTAGAAAAAGAAAATGAAGGAGAAGGTTGTGTTTGTGGCTTACCTACTAATCTTTGCACAAGAAAGCTTTCTTCTTCCTCCTTCTTCTCCTCTAGACTTCTCCCTCTTGCTCTCCTCCTTCTCTCTAACCGAAATGTGTGTGTGAGTGAGTGTGTTGTGTGTGTTTGCAAGCTAGGGGGTGTGTTGGTATTTATAGACAAACCTTTGAGGCAAAAGTCCTAAAAGCCCCTTAGTTGGATATGGATGGAAAAGTTAGGATTTTGCTTGGAATCTAATGGAATAGGGGTGGTTTTTGGAGTTGACCCATAGGATTATGCAACAATTGGTTGATTCTTAGTTGAAAGGAAACTAGTTTTGAAAACATCACCCTAGGTCTAGGGTACTAGGTCTTGGTTTTCCTAGAACATCATGATGGTGGTTCTTGAAAATTGGCTCCTCGTTGGGGAAGTGTGATGGGGTTATTATTTAAATCATTTTAGGTTCTAGGCACACTCCTCTAGGTGTATATATATGTATATATGTATCTTACAAGATTGAAGGTACTCAAGGTACAAGGTACAAGTACTAGTTCTTGGGTAAGTTTAGAATTTAAATAAAGAGTGAGGGCTTGGAGTTAAATACATGTAACTTATGTAGAATTAAATTAGGTTAGGGATCCTAATCCGGTTAGGGAAATTCCTGTTTCGATAAAAATAAAAATAGTAATGCTAACCGACAAGATTCGAATTAATTCAAGTAAACGAGGTGCTTTAAGAAAATAATTCAAACATTAGGGTTTTCAAAGTGAATACATATTTCGGGGGCTTCACACATACATACAAACAAACCTCCTACACTGTATTGTACAGTTAAAAATATGTGTGGTGTGTGTTTCAGACACAAATCGATATATAAACTCATTGCTCCAGACCCGTAGCAACCCTTTCTTCGAGCAACTTTGCTCTTACTGGAAATCCAGAGAAAGTTGGAAAAGAAGAGGTTGCACTCGTTGGAGGAAGAGACGGTGGAGGAGTGGTTGATGGAGGAGTAGGGAGGAGGAGAGGCTTCTTCAAGAACGCGGTGTGGCTCGGTGCGCCGGCTAGAGTAGAAGTGGTCTCGGATCTCTTTTTTTTTTTTTTTTGATAACTCAGATCTCGCTCTCGGATCTCGTTGAAGTCCTCTTGTGGAGTTCTGAACTTTCCGGCGCCGAGATTGCTCCGAATCACGACCACTGTGAGGACGAGACAGAGGAGAGTAAGGCCCAAGGCATTTCCAATCGTAAATTTGAGTAGAAGTTTGACCAAAAATTCTTTTTGATATGAAGTGATTCAATGAGTGTGTTGTAATTTCATCAATGATTGATCAGCAGATGACCGATCGGTTGACTGGCCGTTGGATACCAACCCAGCTGCCATTGATGTAGGAGAGAGAGAGAGAGAGAGAGAGAGAGAGAGAGGAAGCAAAGAGTGAGAAGAGAGAGACCAAACTTTTTGAAGATAGTTTTGAAGCCTTTCGTTTCTTCTAAAAATTTGTCTGTGATACATGGGTTTGGTGTTGAAAAACCTTAGACATCATAAAATAACATCGTGAATCTCTTCTATTATTAAAAGTGGGAGAGGGATCTTAGACTAATTTTCTCAAATATTTATAGCTACAATTTTACGTTTTCCAAAAAATTATATAGTTTTATTTTATGAAAAATGAGAATATTCATATTTTTAAATACTATTGGATCTTTAAATCATTCACTTCCAAATAATCTTATATGCTTTTTCACTATTGACTTCTTCTAAAAGCCTTTTCAAACTTTTAAATTAGTGTCTTCTTATTCAAACTGATTTTGTATCCATAAATTAATGTATTCCTATCCAAAGAATCTTCAGATTTTATTTTATTTAAAAAATTTGAATTTCCAAATTTGCTTCAATATTTTTTTTATGCTTAATTATATCCATTTATGTAACTAGTGACAATAAAGTTATTTTGTATCACACAAGACTTGATGAGTTACAAGAATTTTCATAAGAGTAAATGGAACTTAACTTGTACAAAGGGGATATTTTAATAAGAGTTAGGTTTCTCGCATGTTGAGATCTCAATATTAGAGAAATAGAGAGACCTATAGGGCCCATCAGGAGTCCCGTTTCAATTTTGTAAAGTTTTCAATATATAATATCCATGAAAAAAATTTGGTTAATTCGATAATCGTAACATTTTCATTTTATAGTATTTGTCTCTAAAAAAATAAATAGTCTATTTCAAAAATATATTTGTTATCCATTTTTGGATTGAAGGCTTTATAAAATAAACGGTTTGGATCATTCAAACAAGACTCGTGATGGCCCTATAAACCCTTCAAGTTTTTTCATGTTGGAATCTTAACATGAGAGAAATCCAACCCTTTTAATAAAGAGTTTGGCTTCTTACATGTTCACATCTCAACATAAGAGAATTTAAGGGTCTATGGAGCTCATCACGGATTTCATTTCGATAATCTGAACATTTAATTTTGGAAGACCCTTAATGTATATCTTCTATGAAAAAATTAAGTTGATCCGATAATCGTAACATTTTCATTTTATAATGTTTATCTATAAAATATAAAAAATAAAAAATAAAAATAAAAAAAAAAGATGATTTATTTTCAAAATATATTTGCCATCTATTTTATTTTATTTTTTTGGACAAATGTGGTAAATGAAAAAATTATGATTATTGAATCAAAATAATTTTTTTATGGATAATATACATTGAGATAGGAGTGGACAAACGTTGAGCCGGCCCAGGTTTTGGCTAGGCTAACACTACATAATAAGCGATTTTGTTTCTGCCCAAGCCCGACCCAGCCTTAACATCGAGCCTCTTTATCTGCCTAAGCCCAGTCCAAAAAATAATTATAAATCACAAGCCCACCCATCAGACTATATGTTTAAAAAAAAATTAAATTATTCCATAAAAAAAAATTAAATTATTCCATAATTAAATTCAATCACACATTATATTTTTTAAATAAATATATTGATATCATTATAAATTGAAAAATTTTGTATGTAAATTGTAGGATCTCTTAAATAAATTCAATCACAAATCACTACAAATGTGAGTTTCAATAAAATCAACAAAAATAAACTCTAGATCCCAATAAAATAATATATATTTTAATGTATTATAGATAATTAATTAATTTAATAACGGGCCGGGCCGGGTTGAATATATAATCCCAAATTCAACCCATTAATATTTCAGGCTGAAAATATTAACTAGCCGGACCCTATGGGCTAAAATAACATTCCCAAGTTCTAGAAAAATAGGATTTGGTCGGGCGTGCTGAGCAGACCAACAGGCTGATGTCTACCCTTACATTGAAGACCTTACAAAATGAATATTTCGCATTGAAACAGAACTCACGATGGGTCTCACAGGTCTCTCAAATTTTCTCATGTTGAGATATAAATATGAAAGAAACCTTTAATAAATTTATTTAATGCAAGTTTTTTTTTACAGATGGAGGCAAAAGCAGTGGTTGATTTATCATGGCTAATCTCAGGCTTCTTGCTCTTGATGCATATAAGCATCTTGTATAGCATATTCTTGTTTGTAGAAAGATTTAAATTTTGTCATAATTTATAAAACACTTTGCTTTCAAATAGGACTTTTTGTTATCTTCATTCGAACTCCAATTTTGTAAAGTTTGGGCCAATTGACTTGTTTTGGGCCACTTTGCTTTCTTCAAACCCCTCACTCACACCGAACTGAATTGAATGTTTGTTCGGTAATTTACAATGTTTGTTCAGTTTTTTTATCCTAGAAAACACAAAATCGAAGGGAAATATTAAAATGTGCACCTCTAAAAAGGTATAAATCATCAAAATAAAAAATAAAAAGTTATGATTTTAGTGAAAGTTATTTATGACGAAGTTATAATGTGCACTTCTAAAGTTATGAACAGAAAAATTATGATTGTTTTCATAAAAATCTTAATTTTTGTGGTGAGTAAAAAATTATATAGTATTTTTTTTATAAAAATTATACATTTTGTATAACGTACATATCATGTACACTCCCAAAAAGAGTGCACCTGGTAATCTTTTCCATATCAAGATGATCAGTTTGGTTGAAAACTGTTCCCAAATCCCAACGGATTGATCCAATCATTCTTTAAGTTGTGTTTAAATTATGAATTTATATAAAAATTTAAAAATAGAAAGAAAAAAAATGTGCAGAATATATTATATTTTATTTGAATTTATACAGAAATTTAAAAATAAAAAGAAAAAAATTTGTAGAATATATTATATTTTATTTATATTTCACATATTTTTTTTTCAGATTACAAACCCATAACCTGAATTCATTATTTAAACTCAACTTTCAACAGCTTTTCCGCTACATGAAATCTTGTGCAATTAGCAATGATCATTTTACAAGTCTAAACCCTCGTATTTTTATTTTTATTTTTATTTTTTTTTATCAGCAAGTCTAAACCCTTGTATTAATTCACTATTCTACACTTTTCCCATACATGAAATCTTGTGCAATTAGCAATGATCATTTTACAAGTCTAAAACCTCCTATTAATTGAAATAGGGTGAATCTCTCTCGATGAATTACATCTTTTTATACTTTTAATTTCATATTTTTAATAAAATCTCGATGCATTACATCTTTTTATATTTTTAATTTCATATTTGTAATAAAATTTCTACTTTACTGGTAAATAAATATATAAAAAAAAAAAAAAATTGAAATAGGGTGTGATATTGTAAACTTAAAAATTAGACTTTTGACGATATTTTATAAACAATCGGTTTCAACCAATCATAAGTTCTTTAACAGATTCTACCTTAACAAAAAAAACTTAGATCTTTAGAAATTGTGTAATAACTACTGGAAAATGTTAAATACATGCGTGCACGCACACACAAAAATTTAAAAAAAAAAACCATATAAGATAATGTGATAATTGCATTTTCACAATTATAAACACAATGAATGATCAAATTTTTAATTTTCAATGAATAAAAAAATATCATTCTAATGAAGTTTTTGTTTATAAACTATGTTTGTATAAGATGTGTAACTCTCCTAGTTTGTTATAGAAGTTGTACAGTGCTTAAAAAACCATTCACCAGATTGTATTTTGGTTTCATCCTCAATGGAACCACTTGATCGGTAGTTATTATTTTCACATATCATTTTCACTATGTGTACATATTTAATGAAAAATATTTTATTACAATTTTAACCTTAAACAAATTACTAACATAGACATTAGCTTACACACTCCACTTGGAATTCATATTTTATCAGTACACGTCTTGTAAAACAAAAAAATCTCAATACACATCTATTATAAAAAAAAAATATTATCTTACTTCTATTGTCACCTTCAAAAAAAAATTTCTTACTCACCCTTTGTCATCTTCCAAAGGTTCTTATCGTTCCTAATCCATTATCCACCTATTTTAGTTTACGTTAACACCTTCTAAAGGTCCTCATCTTTTTCAATCCATTATCAAACCCTTTCATTACTCTAGATTGAGTTCTTCCTCATTCAAATCTCACCATCATTATTCAGTTGTTATGAAATTCAAATCTCACCATCATTATTAGTTGTTACAGAAGATTTGAATACTGAAAGCTCTAATTTTGAGAAGGATATGGTTATTTACGACAAAGATATCAATGAAAATATGAGTTTGAATGTTAAATATTCTCTTCTTTTTTTCTTTTTTTTTCCAGCATTATTAGGTAAACTAGGGTCGAAAATTAAGTTTTTTGACAACCAAGTCCTGAACATAATTTTTCTTTTGAGCAACCAAGTAACGAATAAATTTTTTTTTCCGGCTACTAAGTTCCGAACAGGAACAAAAAATAAAGAAATTCGGCTATCAAGTTTTGAACAAATATTTTTTTATTTTTGGTATTGTAATTCCGAACTCCTATAATTTCGATTCTGAACTTTCTGAATCCACATGCTATTGTTGTTTTGGCTATTGTCAACCTGTTTTTAATTTATTTTTTATTTCTATTGTTAGCTTTTTCATTGTTTGAGTCTTATCTATTGAAAATAGTGATTTAACTTTCTTCAATGGAGGTTTAAGTAAGGGTGTGTGTAGATAGATTTGGCAATTTTTATTTATTTATTTTTTAGGTAACAGAGCAATTAAATAAAAATATTTTGGTAAAAAGTTTTTCACCATTACAGATTGACCCTACAACTGCTCAAAATAAAATATCATCATCATAGCTGATATAGTTAGGTACAGTAATTTTTTATTTTTGACTCAATAAATACCATGTACTACTTGTGCATTATATATATATTTTTTTATTTTTATCAGTTACTTTTGTACTAGGATAAATTATCATTTTTTTCATTTGAAAATATTTATTCCAACTTTCTTTAATACTGGTGAGGTGGCTGAGTGCAAGGCATGCAATCAAATGCCCGTAACAAATGCCCATTATAAGGTGTAAAATTGTTTTAATTGTAATTGGTTGTTTTGTTTGGTAAATATTGTTACCAACCAAAGAGAAAATTCAGAATTTTTAGACCTTTCTTTATATTTAATAAAAGAAGATGCAAAAGTGTTAATAGTAACATGCACAACTAAAATAACAATTATCAATGTGTGAATATTATGAGCCTGTGTGTGTGCTGCATTATGTATACAAAAGTTGAAACTATAAATTAAGTTCAGTTTAGATAGACTAATTTAATCTGAAAACCAATATAATCTATCATGTGCACTGTTGTTGGTGAAGAGAAACATAATTTGAAATATAATTCTCTCTGAAATGCTTCCCAAGAGTAGCTTCATCAATCACGAGCCCTCCATTGTAGTTTATAAGAATTCCATCCTACATATGTAAATTGGAAATTTTAATTGAGGGCCACTTGTATTTATCTTCTTAATGAAATCATTAAGAAAAAAAAAATGTTCATTTAATGTTTATGATCTTCACTATTAAGAGTCTTTGTTTATTTATCATATGATGCGTTGTTTTGTTTAGGATTGGATGAAGCCTTATGTAAAATGGATAATAAAATTAATTTAAGGGGAAAATAAAAATTATACTAAAGATTATTAATATGCCTTGCCTGTCTCTTGGAGAACCTCAATGATGGTTGGATTTTTTGATGTAGAACCACAAAAGTAGATAGCGCTGCTTTCAAGAAAAATGAAAGTCCTTTTAGGATCATATCATTGTCTAGCAATACAATATAATGACAAAAGGTGCAAAAAATTTGAGATTTTTACTTTGGTACTACCTTGCCAGCCACCTAAATTTTGAAGCCTTTGTGTCGTGGTAGGGGAGCATGTATGTAGCTACATTGAGTTGTACATCTACATTTGATAGCTTTGTTATATTCTTGATTATTGTGCATGATATGTTTAAGAATACCCAAATGTTGGGATCCGGGATCCTGCCCAAGACCTTGCGGAAATTATACCAAGCAGAAAAACACACCCACACACAAGGAGACACAATATTTAACGTGGTTCGGCCTCAATGCCTACGTCCACGGGAGAGTAACCGGTTTTCACTATACCAATGGGGAGATTACAGAAAGATTACAATAGAGGAGGAGCTCACACTCTCCTCACTCAGTCACTCTCCCGTCTCCCTCGCTCATACCGAGGGAGACGGTCTCTCCGCCTCACATCTCGCACACCCTCTTTGGCTTGCTCACTTCTTTGGTTCTCACTCTCTATCTTGCTCTCCCTCACCCTCACAATTTATACACATCAAATGGAGGAAGGAGAGGAGCTGGCCTTTGCACATGGCCAGCTTGTTGGTGTGTTGGCATCACATGGCCAACTCATGTGTGTTGGCAACAACATGAAAAATCACCTTTGGGAAAGCACTTTGTAGGTTGGCCATCACCCTTCACATGGGTGATATCCCACAAATCACCCCCTCAACCCGTGTGAGGTGATCCACTGCACACATTACTGCTAATCTTGTCACGCCCAAATTCAACATAGTTTGCATCTCCTCACTGAGACGCTGCATCCCTTGAAAGCTAGAGATAATACGCCAAAGATACAAGAGAATGAGGGAATCCTACATCCTCAATTCAACTCATACCACTCTGATTTGAAGAGAGCCTCTGCTCCTATCTCCCTCAGATCTCTTCCACGCTTCTGTCTCGGATGTCTATACCTGCTATGCTTGAACTTGCGTAACCAAGATATCCGACACCCCCTGATTGGATGTCCTGCACCCCCTGCTGGAATGCCCTTTGACTGTCATGCATTACCTCGCAGGACCAGTCATTGGAGCAATAGAAAACTCGTTGTTTATCCCATCAACGTCCTCTGTCTTCTTTGCTCGGAGCTTTTTCTCTGAACTTTCAGCCTTTGCCTTCTGCACTTCTGAACAACCTCCTAGCGTTTCCACATACGCTTGTTGTCTGTGCCTTTGCAATCCCTGATTTACTGTCCAGTAGCTCGATGGTTGACAGTAGCTCCATCTGTCAAAGCATCGACAGCTATGCAACTCCTTGCATAGGCCCGTACCCATGGCTTCTGGTCTCCCGGCGTCGAGCTCGCCTGAGAGATCCGCATCAACTCTATCCTCCACTGCCATGGAAGAAACCACCATAGAAGAAAAAAGACTTGCCACTCGTTGGCGCGGACTCTTGCGTTTGTCTCAATTTCTCTGTCTGGAAGTTCCTGTGAACTTTCAACAACCCGCTGCTGCACACTCCTCTTGCGCCTCTGTACGACACTGTACCCTTGCACTACTGCACGTCTGCATTTGTGCTCCTGCGCTTAGTATGCTCCTCTGCAGCTATTGTTCTACAGGTCCACGTACCACCAGTACTTACTCGTATACAGTAGCTCCAACAGCCATAGCATTTCCCTAAGCCTGAACTGGTTGCCAAATCATCTATCCGTCGATGAATGGTCTTTTTGATTGATTAAACCAGATCTTCTGACGAACTCCGGAGATAATCATTTCTGCAATCCTCTGATTACCCCTGACCAATCCTGATCTCCCTCGATCTGTCATTTAATCAAGCCTGATCTCCTCTGGTCTTCAATGATCTATCTCGAGTTGTACCTGGTTGTCCAATCTGATTAGAATCTACCCATTCTAACCTCTTCAGTGAATCCGCAGCGTTCCACAATATCCGGCAACCTCCCTTCGAGTATTAAAGATGACAAACTCCCATGTTTTGACAATCTTTAAAAAACCGTTCAGAATTTCACTATTCTGACCTCGCGGTTGCGTCCGGAACGGTCCGATTAGCTAGGACCAACCTTCGCTGCATTTCCGGGGACTTCACTGAAAAATATCCCCGAAAACTGGGCCACACCACAATTTTCTGAAAATGCTGGGCCAAATTGCAATTTTCAGAAGTTTAGGGAATATTCCGTGTACCAACAGAATATTTCGTCCACTGCACCTGATGCCGTCCGTCCCTTTAATCTGCCTTCTTTCTACAGAAACTCCGTCTCCAAAATCTGACCGTACGGATGTGTCCAGAATACTCCAAATAGTTGGAAACCACTACTAGATTACCAAAAACGGACTCCAAATGGCTTCGTTCTAGCCAAAACATTTTGTACGCCTCAGATCTGCGGCTGCACCTTAGCCGCGAAGCACTGGATCCTTCCCCTGCGGCTGTACCATTGCCGCGTCACACAGGATCCCTCCCTGCCTCTGGTTGACCGGTTAATCCTTTGCTGACGTGGCAAATGACGTGTCAGCCACGTGGCAGTCACTAACTAGCCCTTGGTGCTGATGTGTCGATGACGTGGCCGCCACGTGTCGCTGACGTGGTGACGACGTGGCGATGACGTGGCCTGTGCGTGGCGAACGCGCGTGTGCTACACGCGCCCTCCCCTCAATCGCCTTCTTCCTCTGCGCGCGCGTGGGGCGCGTGACCGCGACTGAACCCACGCGCCGGCTGCCTTCATGGCGCGTGGAGGTGCATGGCGCGACTGGGCCTCACTCGCCACCTTCTAGGGGCGCGTGAGGGCGCGGCCGGTGTCCCCTGGGCTTCTGCTTTATGTTTCTGGACTCCTCTCGTCGAGCCCTTGCTCCTGGTATGCTCAAAACCTGATTTTGAGCAATCCGATTTCTGGGCAGTTTCGAACAGCACGGGTTTTTGTTCCGAAACGCCACCGACGAGGCTCTGATACCAATTGTTGGGATCCGGGATCCCACCCAAGACCTTGCGGAAATTATACCAAGCAGAAAAACACACCCACACACAAGGAGACACAATATTTAACGTGGTTCGGCCTCAATGCCTACGTCCACAGGAGAGTAACCGGTTTTCACTATACCAATGGGGAGATTACAGAAAGATTACAATAGAGGAGGAGCTCACACTCTCCTCACTCAGTCACTCTCCCGTCTCCCTCGCTCACACCGAGGGAGACGGTCTCTCCGCCTCACATCTCGCACACCCTCTTTGGCTTGCTCACTTCTTTGGTTCTCACTCTCTATCTTGCTCTCCCTCACCCTCACAATTTATACACATCAAATGGAGGAAGGAGAGGAGCTGGCCTTTGCACATGGCCAGCTTGTTGGTGTGTTGGCATCACATGGCCAACTCATGTGTGTTGGTAACAACATGAAAAATCACCTTTGGGAAAGTGTACCAACGCCCGCGGGGGACCTCGCTACAGTTCGGACTCGATTTTGTTGCGGTTCCAAATCTCGAACCAAAGAGTCCAAATCCGGCAAATCGTTTTTGAGAAAAACAGATTTTTGAAAGAAGTGCCAAACATGGACTGCTTTGCCAGATAACAAAGTCGCCACCTAAATATTTTAAAATGGGAAATTTAGGAAACCCTGACTCGGTGCCAAAAGGCCACGTGTCCGTCATCACCAAAGTTGCCTCGGCTCGGGAACTTGGGTACGATTGGGGAAGGTCACATCGTGAGCACCCCCGCTCGCCCGGTCAAAGACCGGCCTCTACTAACCATGATATCTGTTTTTAAAAACATTGTGAGTTCTTATTCCGGTTATTAGCCTAGATTACTATGTGATGCTCGCAGCAAACAAGTATAGACTGGGTCGTCTGAATTGGAACAAAACATTTCATGTTTGTTTGTTTGAAAATGGTGTGATGGTGCTACCCGCAGGTAGGCTAAAATGCGGATTTGCCACCCTCAGGTGGGCTTAGAAAATAGTGATTTTGCCACTATCTAGTGGGCTTAAAACAAACAGTCAACGTATTGTCCCAATTCAAATAACTCAACCTCCACCCACAGGCATTCAAGGCAGTTATATCACATAAGCATATGGCCTCATGGCAAGCATGCTATCATGGCAGTCACTCACACACATGCAAGGATGCTAAAGCATAAAACTCACCGAGTACTCCAAGCCAAAACAGAAACTACATTAGAAATCATGCATGATCCTAAGAATGCAGAGATGCTTAATGCAACACATGCAAAATGCAACTATAGCAGGCTCGGCTATTCTAAACAGGGCATATGAGATGCAACAGCTATCAAGTACTCAACTTGGAATTGAAATACAGATGCAGTTTGTATGATGCGCCGAGCCCGGTGCGTGCAAAACAGATGAATGATGCAAACATGCTGTCATGCTGTATGCTAAATGAAATATGCCCTATATCTAACCATTGTAAGCGGATAAATAAAAGGGAGAAAGAAATGGGGGTTGGAAGACATACATCACACGCACGCACACTTATTACAATTATGCCCTCGCGCAGAGGGTCCGAATAAATAATACAGTCCGAATAAAAGAATATACAGTCCGAATATACAGTCCGAATATTACAAAATTCTAATTAATTAACAAATTAATTGATAAAAGCTGTAAAAACTGGCGTGCAAGCCAGGGACTGCCTTGCTTCTGATGGATGCCGCCGGTTGGGCTGCCTGGCGCGGAAATTCACTGGGATGCCCCGATTAGCCTCTGTTTGCAGTATTTCTCGAAATGCGCGCCGGACTCCGAAAATTTGCTGATTCTGGATTTTGCTGCAACAGAGAGCAGGAAAAGGGCACAGCAGTGTATTTCACAAATATATGCATGCCTCGATCCTCGTGCCACCAATCATGCACATCGATGCATGATGGCCGAGGAGCCGAATTGCACAACTCAATATAGGATGAATGCACATGAATGCTACGACAAAACCTAACTCCATCATGAGTAATCCGGAGTGTCGGTGACTTGGGGATTGAGACCCGTTCCGTTACTCGGAGTACAAAACGCGCCTCGTTTCCCGTGCAATATGCATGATATGCATGAAATGCAACTAAGATACAGTCTAATATGCACAATGCTATGAAAATGAGATGTCTCGAAATGCGTGCTCACAGGCACGCAAACCGAGGAATGCGGAATGACATGCGAAATGCAATGATGGGCTTATACCAACATGAGGGAGCCTCAGCCACACTCATATAGGATGCCGGAATGATAAAAATGAGGTGCCTCGAAATGCGTGCCCACTGGCACGCAAACCGAGGCAATGATGAAATGCAAATCGGATAAAACAGAGTGTCTCGAAATGCGTGCACACGGGCACGCAAACCGAGGCGGAGGCATACGCAATGCCAATCGGATAAAATAGAATGTCTCGAAATGCGTGCACACGGGCACGCAAACCGAGGCGGAGGCATACGCAATGCCAATCGGATAAAATAGAATGTCTCGAAATGCGTGCACACGGGCACGCAAACCGAGGCGGAGATGCTAAAATGCAAATCGGATAAAACCGAAGTGCCTCGAAGTGCGTGCACACGGGCACGCAAACCGAGGCGATGCTATGAAACGGCATACGGAATGCAAATTGGGCTTACGCCAACATGAGAGGACCTCAGCCGCACTCACATAAGCTGCCGTCGGGTAAAAACAAAGTTGCCTCGAAATGCGTGCCCGCGGACACGCAAACCGAGGAATGCATAAAATGGCATACGGAATGCAGTGATGGGCTTACGCCAACATGAGAGAGCCTCAGCCGCACTTACATAGGCTGCCGTCGGATAAAACAGAGGTGCCTCGAAGTGCGTGCACACGGGCACGCAAACCGAGGCAATGCATTTAAGGCATGAAATGACATGGGAAATGACATGCAAGCATGCAAACCATATTTCAGCACCTAAATAAAGGGGGAAACAACCCCGAAACAATTCGAAATGACGCCCGAAGCATGCAATCATCCCGAAAATGTGAAATTAAGCCCCGAAATGGCCTATAGCCATGCTATACATGCAAAATATGATTATGGAAGCAAGAACAGTAGCAAGGCAGTCCCAAATATGGCATTTTTTCAGTAACAAACATGTCCAAAATGCTAGCATAGGCATGGCAACATTAGCTTGCAAGAATATGGTAAAAGAGAGGATTTACAAAGCAAGTAGTATATATAAAATTCAAAAGGAAAAACTTTCTTCTACAATACTGAAGAGGGCCCAAAAATAAGCATATATTCAGTTTATGGCAACCCCAAAATCAGAATAAAATCATGCTAACAATTCCATGCAAAATGGAGCTTAAAAGAGGTTATAACAAGAGATATGCAAAGCACACACCAAATGACAAAATTTTCTTCATGAAACATGTAAAGGGGGTCAAAATAAGACCCCTCTCAGTTCTGACCAAGAGCTAAAACCACAAGCACAAAAGGCTACAAAACATGCAAGATTTAGGGCCTAAAATGGATTTCAAAGAGAGGTGGTGTATAGAATGGCCAAATGAAGTTGAGCTCCTCTACAATGTTGTAGAGGGGCTCAAAATAAGCAAGAAAGAAGTAGGGGTCGGACCCCTAAAAACCAACACAAATAGGTCAATTTTAGCATGCAAAAATGTGACAAACTTGGTGAATATTGAAGGAACTAGTATATAGAAATACCAAATGAAGTTGAGCCCTTCTACAATGTTGTAGAGGGGCTCAACTTTAGCACAAAAGCAGTAGGGGTCGAAGCCCCAATTCTCAACCAATTAGAGTATAAAAAAAATCAAGAAAAAGCCCTAAAAGTTGGTTTTGAATACTTACCCTTGAAGACTTGTCTTTCTTTGCTTCTTGGCTTTGATTTGTAGCTTCTCAACCTCTGAAATTCACTTCCTAGCTGCTGGAATCGAAGTTGGCATGGTGAGGCTAGGTGTTGGTGAAGGAATCAAGCAACACTTAAAGCTTTTTTGAAGGTTTTGGCTATGGAGATTAGGGTTTTTGCTTAAGTGTTCTTGAAGACAATTTTTGTAACCTTGAGGAAGGAGCTGATGGTCCCTTTAAATAGGCAAAACAAGGTGTAAAAGGGGAGGGAAATGGAGGCAATCTTTCCCTCCCAAAATATCCCCCGGATGGGGTAATATTTTGGCAAAAATATCCGGACAGCTGGGATGAGCTGGAAAGCAAGAATCCGGTCGGCCAGGTGGTTCTCTGCAAGGTGGCCGGCCAGCCACCCCCAAAAAATGAAGTGTTGAATTTCGGGCCGACCAGTATACATTAGGGTCCTCCCAAGTGTGTAGAATAAGGCCCCAGGGTTGGAATTTGGCAACTCTGAAGCAGAAGTCACAACATAGAGCTTGAAGGAGGGGCTCAAAAATGAACCTCCAAGTTTCTGGCCGACCATGCTTGTTTAGGGTCCTCCCATGTCCCCTCATCACAAATATGCAGCTTTGGTTGGAAGAAAATACCCCCAAGGTATTCAACATTGGCCCGGAAGTGAGAAAAACGGGCTCCGGAGGAGCGAAACTGGCTATCTGGGATAATTGCTGGCCTCCCGCCCCCCAGTGATCTTCCTGGTGTTGAAACAGAGGTACCTGCCAAATTTGAACAAAAACTAATGAGAAATGAACGCTTGGGGCCAAAACCGAGCCATTCGGGATCCCGAAAATGGGCTGCGGGTGCCGGAAGTGGTGTTCGGCAGCGAAGTGGGTATCTGCGACCCCAGTGTCCTTCGGAATGACAAAACAGAGGTTCCTGCCAAAAATCAGAGAAAACCGATGCAAAATGAATGATCGGGGCCCAAATCGCGCAATTCGGGGTCCCGAAAACCGGCTACAGGCACCGAAAGTGGCATACGGCCACGAAGTGGGCATCAGAGGCCCCAGTGTTCCTCGGAACTATAAAACAGAGGTGCAAGCCCAAAATCGGAGAACTCGGAGATGGTTGGGCGGTCCCGAGCCGAGGCACACGGCCTGACGATCCTGAAAACCGGGAACCGGGCTCCGAAATGGGCAAAATGGCCTACGGCCACAGAAAGTAGCTCACGGCCACTGAGAGATAGTCTACAGGACCACTCCCTTCCCTCAGGGAAGAAAACAGAGAAAACCGAGTCTGGTTCGCAAACCGAGACGAGGTAGAGAAGAGGGTTCGGAAGTCCGGAGGCAGGGCGCGCGGCCGCGACTCTGAGACTTCTGAACGAGCACAATATGCAACATCACCGAGCGCTCAATCGGTGACGTCTAAGTCTTAAGGTCGGTCAAAAATGGGGTGTCTACAGAAAGCACTTTGTAGGTTGGCCATCACCCCTCACATGGGTGATATCCCACACCAAAAACAGAAGAGGTACTTGGTCGCAAGAAACTAATGTAATTGTAGCATGAGCAGTTCCATTTTGACCTGCTACAATGCAGCAACAGTCTTTCCTTTAAGCAAGTTTTGCACACACACTACAGGAAAAAGGAGATGTGGCAACGTTTTTTTTACAACGTTTATGAAAACGTCGTTATTTTTCAATTAAAACAACGTTTTTAAAATGCTGTATTATATTTTATTTAAACAGTGTCTTCGCGTGTTAATTGGCTGATGCCGTTATGCACATCCTAAAGCCCTAAAGCTGGTATTTCTCTCTCTCTCTCTCTCTCTCCTCTCTCTCGCTCGAGCTCGAATTCATTCTCTATCGAGCTCGAATTCTGAGCAAAATCAAAAGACGCACTCTCTCGCTCCAGATTTGCGATTTGCTGTTGATTGTCGAAGATTTGAAGATTTGGAGATTTGAATCTGAGCGATTAAAGTTCTCAGTCTACTCCTCCAGATTTGTGGTTCTCAGTCTCCAGATTTGCGGCCTCCAGATTTGTGGTTCAAATTCAAACAAACACACTCTCTCACTCGATTTCGAAAACTCTCTCTCGCTCGATTTCAAATCTGGCGATGATTTGAAGGCCACCATTTGGATTGCAGATTTTGAAGTTTGGTTCTCGATTTTGTGAGTTTCAATTCATTTAGCTGTTTAGTTTCTTTTCTTTCTTTCTTTCTTTCTTTTTTTTTTTTTTTTTTTTTTTTGGGTTGAAGAGTGTATACATTCATACTCATATCTTGCATCTCTATTATGTTTTTATTAGATCTCGTATCTCGAATCGGTTGCTTCTTTCTATCTTGCCAAACTACTCGAACTCAGATCTGTAAGTTTTTATTATATATACATTTGTTTTGTATGAACTCAGATCTCTAATTTTTCAAATCTATTTGAGATGTATATGCTTTCTCAGATATTGATGTTCATTCTTTGTGTTTGTTGTTTGGATAAGCACAAAGTGTAAAATGTTGTCCATATAACATAGAACAAATGAATAAAGATCACATGTAACACGAAGAACAGTCCTTCCATTATTTGTGGGTGGGTTTAATATTGTGCGGGAGTATTTAAAACAGAAAAGAACAGAAGGAAAAGGAAAAAAAATTAAAGAAAACTTTGATAATTATATTTATCATTATTCAATATCCGTAACTGTTATTCATCATTGATCATTCATTCAAACAACCTGTAAGAAAAAATACAGAGGGTTCAATGGGTGTTTGTTTTGGGTCTTTTGAGAGAGAGAGAGAGAGAGAGAGTAGACTTGTTAAACATTTGACCAAAATTCTTTTTAGGTAAAACAGCTTTGGGGTCAAAATCTGGGACGTTGTTTTCTGATATTTTTCTGTTTTCCTGCAATTTTTTACCTTGTTAAATTTTTGGAACTTATGCTCTGTTGGGTTGATTGGAATGAGATGGAATGATTATTCCTTAGGCTCTCTTGTAGAATGATCATTCTCTCATAATAGTGAATGACGATTCCATTTATAATGTATTTTTCATTATTTTTTAGTGAACCAAACATGGGAATGGATAATTATTTTTCTTTTCTTTTTAGAAGTTATTTAAGAGTAAGTTGTTGTTGGTGCTACTGAAAACTGCTTCATCCTCCTAAATAGGAAAATATAAATTCCAAAAGAATACGATGGGTAATTATTTTTATGCTTTAGTGTGAGCAGATGGTTGATAATCCATTACCTTCTTGGACCATTGCTTAATTCAAATTATTATTTTTTGAAGGCATTATAACTCACAGAATCACATTTGATTTTGTTGCAGTTAATTATGATAGTGCACTTATGTATCTTGAGTTTCTTTCTTTCTTGGTGGTTTTTCACTTTTGACCTTTGATTTATTGTCCTCTTTTCCTCTTTTCCCTTGACTCCAGGGAATTATGGGAGAGCATCCTCATCTTGGCTGGAATGGTTGGCACATACTTCAATGTCGTGGTTTGTATTTGGTTTTATCTTCTTTATCCATTTGGTCATTTTTTCTGATGTACTACTATTCTGTAACATTGCAAGTGCAGCTGAATGTTGTTTTCCAGTTTGATAGATTGGTGGAAGAATGTGGTTTTATTTATGTTAATTTTTATGGTAATTTATGGTAAAGTTTGTGCCATTTAGATTCATGGCTTCAATTTGGATTTAAATCAGTATGCTTGAAATTAATATTTTGAAAACACTTTTTTGACTCTTCTTAGTTACTAAAATTTGATTATTTCTTTATTGGCTAATTCTCTTGATTTATCTACCTCAGATATCAAGTATATGTGCTTCAAATTGTGTAGTCGATATAATTATTTGAATTAAAAGTTTTATGTGGCAGGGTTTAAGATGTCTTAAAGAGAGTTGTGTTCTTTTAGTGGATATAACCAAATTTCAACAAACATAAGGAATCCAAATTGAACAAAATTCGAAGTTATTTCAGTGGGATGCATTTGTTCATAAAAAATACTGTATGCACTTTGCCTTGTTCAATAACCAATTGTGCATTACTATTTTATTTCACCGACATTTTTTATGTAATATACTGTTCCTACGTTTTTGCTGGATATTGGTCTAGATTGAAGTTTACTATACCGTTTCTTATTTCTTTTCATTTTATTTATATATTTTGATTGTAATGTCAGAGGCTCCTGACAGATGAATCACCACGTCTAAGGAGTGCTTTACACTACGCAATATATTGAAAACCTGGAGTTTTTTATGCTGAAAGATTCATAGATGTTATGCATGCCTTTGAGAATTCATAACTGCAGCCAAAAGTGGAGGTGGTGAGGATCTGAACGGGGATATGGTTGAGCTTGGTATTCTGCAAATTCAAAGAAGCAATGACCCCGTATTTCCATTTCCATTTAGTTCATCTCAATCAGAGCAGCCAATTCAAACAAGAGCAGCCTTGGCATTTCTATTGTCAGAGAAGGGGAACTTTTTTCGAGAATTTCTTTTGGATGAGGTATTTCTGAAAGTAACTTCTGTTTACATCTTACTTGTAGTAGCTTCATTTTCCATTTAGCATAGACTATACATGTTTCACAGCACTATGTTCAATCTTACATATCATTGTAAGAATTGTTTTGATGGAAAAAATGAGAAAAGGAAGTTACTAAACATATCCAGTTTGTGGTTGAAGAACAAAAAACTTCCAATGATTCATTTGCACAAGGTATCATTCAATGCATGCCTTTTTATCTCCGTTCAACTGATAGTTCAGTCATATGTTTCTTGGGCGAAAAGTTCAATATTGAAATTGCTATTTGAAGAAGATGTGCACATTTTGAGTCATCACTTTTTTAGGTTTTTGAATTGATAATGATATGCATGTTAGGGTGATGCCTCCAATAGAGATTGTATCTGAGTAATTTGATATTAATTGAGTGATGAACAATGTGCTACTGGATTTAATGGTTTTACATGAGTGTCATGATTCTTGAGATTTTCAGATAGACTAAAATGCAAAAACCTGAAGTAAACCTTTGGCTTGTATTCAGCCAAGTTGTCCCAGAATGGGTAGCTTAGATTTTGTTTAGTAATCTTTACCGTGGTGCTGGGAATGTCAGTGTGGTTGATGAAATCATCTCTATCTCATACTTGAATTGATTGCTCAAAAGTTGAAGTGAAGTCTTTGTTTTATAATGAATAATCTACATTGTCTAAGTAGGGATTTAATATTGTGTGTTTCGTTAAAATGGTTGATAAATGGAGGTTCTTTCCCTTGGTGTTTTTTTTTTTTTTTTTTTTGAGGGGGTGGGGGGGCTAATTTTGTTGGCTTCTTCCTTAATTTCTTGTGACTATGTTGTTTCAGGTTCTTGGGGTTGAACGGAATGCAAGTCAACGTGAAATTCAGAAAGCTTTTCACAAGTATGTTTTCTCTATAATATTATTCCTGTTATCCTATAATACTCAGCCTTTAATCATATTATGGTTTTGTAACACCGTTTCTCATTTTCTTCTTCACATTGATTGACATTCTTTTTAAGCAAAAGCATCAAGTTATTGTCTTATGTTTTGGAACTGATTTTTTTAAAACATATAAGTGAAAATGTTGGCTTGGATGGCTGTGTTGTGGTCAACTTGATAAAAGCTAAAGATGCATCTTTATGCACAAACTCTGCTTTTTCTTTTCTTGATAAAGCTAAAGATGAATCCACCATCAATACAGAGTCATAAACCAAAAGCAATTTTAAAAAAGAAATTAAACCCAATGCCATTCTCATATCAAAAGCATCCAAAGACTCTCTCTCTCTTCCTCTGTGTCTGTGGCAGCTCAGTTGAATTCTTTAAAATCACCACCTTCTTTGTTCAACAAATCTTCCATTAATGGCTGCTTCTGAACCTGATATGAGGCTTCTCACACCTTCTGTCACGACCCAAACCCGGCCCTATGGGTTTAGCACCGTAACTGGCCAGTAATCCGAGATTACCACAGGCCTGCTGAACAGTAATACAGTTAAACAGAGTACAGGGCCTGGCGGAAGCCAATACAGTAAGTAACTAGTGTCTATTGAGCTGTGAAAATCTGTATGCCAAAAACATTTTTCATGCATTCATACAGTTCAGAACAGTACAGTCTATACAATCATTTACAACCATTCAGTACGGGGACCTAATCCCACGATAACAGTACGGTCAAACAGTAAACAGTTTATACAATAATACAAAACAGTCAAGAGACAGGTGGGGAACACAAAAACACCCCAAGCCATAGCATGGCGTCTCGGAACCTCGCATTGAGGCACATAGGCTGGCTTGACAAAACTGGGGACTAACCCACGCTCCTAGCTCCGGTCTGGCTGCTGAGAACCTACATATATATATAAACAGTGAGCTAAAGCCCAGTGAATAACATAATGCGTAAAGAGGTTATGAATGAATGTCCTTACAGTAATGAAAACAGTTCATTAAACAGCATTTCAGTCTTTCAGTATGTCAGTCAATCAATCATATGTGGTACATCATTAGCCTATAAACAGTAGGTCCAAAAGGACCGGGCCTCAACAGACCCAACAGTAGTGATGGCCATCAATCAATAAACAGTATGGTTCCACAAGGAAACCGACAGAGCTCTGTAACAATAACAGTAAGCAATAAGTGCTAAGGATGCCACAGTACAGTTCTGTTCAGTATTCAAAAGATAACCATTTTGAACATATCTTTACACAATCTGTTACTCACAGAGATTGGGCTAATAGCAGCTAGAGCGCGTCCCCGAAGCCAACCCTAAACAGTTAACAAATAGAGAACACACACTAAGTTCACAATCGGGAAGGATAATAATTAACCCTAAATTTCCTCGGTGTGGTTCTATGTCTAAATCCTCATTAAGATGCCTTAAACTAGGCCTAAGAATGCCTAGGATGGGATGAGGATGCAAAAATACACTTGGAAGGCATTTTTCAAAAGTTGCTGAAAATAGAAGCCTCGCTCGAGCGAGCCTTCCTTCGCTCGAGCGAGCTTCCAACATCAAAGGCTTCGCTCGAGCGAGAAATCCTTCGCTCGAGCGGTCTGCAGAAACAGTAAAAGTACTGGATGCTCGTTTTTTACGCTCGAGCCACCAATCCTTCGCTCGAGCGTGGCTCAGAGGAAACCTTGGTCGCTCGAGCGAGGAATCCTTCGCTCGAGCGAAGAAGCCAAATCTGGAATTTCCAGATTTGCCTTCCAAGCTCAAACCAAGCATTCCCAACTCAATACTCGACCTCTTGGGCCCAAATTCTGGAAAATACATCCCAAAACAATGTATAACAAGTTTCAAAAGCCAATTTGAGAATTCAAGCCCCAAAGGTGAGTCAAATTAAGTCCAAATTCAAACCCAATTTCAAGAACAATTTAAAACATGCAATGCATGAGCTTTGAACCAAAATTAAACTTCAATCCTTGCTCAAATGAGCTCAATAGTTGGAAAACAAAATGAAAACATGGACTTTAATATAAACATGGACATGCATGTACATCTCTTCCATGAATTCACTCCAAAATGCACCAATTCAAGCATGCATGCAACAATTCAAGCATAATCCAACCCATTTGCACTAAATCATGGCCTAGCTCTCTAATTGGGCATGAACCATGCAAGATTAAGCTCAAACACTAAAATAAGAAAATGGAATTCTACCTTAGATCTTGAATTATATGATGACAAGCTCAATTATGCAATCCTCTAGCAATTTCTACAAATTCTTCAAGTTAATCCCACAAGATGAACTTCCTCTCTCTCTATCCTCATGTTTGGTCGGCTAGGTGTGTAGGAAAATGGCTGATCAATTGTTTGTTAAGTGTAATAAGGCCCTCCAATAATAATAAACAAATGGGCCACTCACATGGCAGTTTGGTAATTAAACTAGACTTGGCAATTAACTCGTTTAAATCTAATTTAATCATTCCTAATCGATTTTCAGATAAATATACCATTAAATCACAAATATTCTACTGATTCCAAAACTCTAAATGGTTCCTAATTCGGCCACCGATAAGGCCTCCAATTAACAGTTTAAACACATGAATTCAAACAGATAATCAATCAATCAAACAGATGCAATATGCGATTCAATAGATAAACTTATTCAATTTCAGTTTCGATTTCAATCAGTCCATTCAGTACTTCAGTTCATTCAATTATCAGTCACTATCCGTTCAGTTTAACAGTAACCAGTAGCTAATTCAGTGGTTTATTGGTAATCAGTACGAGGGTTGTTACACCTTCCTCATACCAGATTGCATTTTATAGTTTTCTTACTATCTTCTCTATATGTAGATTTTTAAGGTGAGATATATGTAACTTTTCTCCCACTTTTGCAGGCACTACTATTTGGGATTTTCACGGAGGATGAAACCAGGTCATGGCTCAACCAGTCATCTGAAAAGATTGAGAACCATGTGGAAAAGAATGAGAAGCATGTGGAAAAGAAAGAATTGGAAGTTGGTTCTTCAAATGTTGGGACTGGATTATCTTTTGGGTGACAATTTGGATTTAATGTTACCTTGCACTGACATATATTTGGTGATTTTATTTTTTTTTTAATTTTTGGATTGAAGAGTACATATATTTTGTGTAGTACAAATCTCATGAAATATGCAATTATATGGGACATATAAAAATTGTGATTAGCTTAATGCATGGTTGGCATATGGATATGAAAATTTGAGCCATTCGTGTTTTTAGTTAAATTTTGAAGCTGCTATTAAATTCTCTTTTCTTTTTTTTTCTTTTTTTTTGAGGAATTAATTAAATTCTTTGGTTTATATTCTAAATTAAAAAAAAAAAAAACGTGGCGTTTTTTAAAAAATGCCACTAAATGACGTCATCATGATGTCATACGTTATTATGCGACGGAAAAGTAGCGGGCGTCAAAGTTTTTGCGACGTTTTTTAAAACGCCGCCTAATGTTTTTTGCGACGTTTTTAAAACGTTGTAAAGCTATTACGGCGGCCGTATTAGCGACGCAAAGATTAAACGTCACTATAACATATGACGGCGTTTTTGAAGCTTATAGAGGCGTTTCTGAAACGTCGCTAAAAATCAATTTTCCTGCAGTGACATCTATTAAAGAATTAAAGTGAATTCATGTAATTTTTCTGGTGAGGAGCAGACAAAATTATTATTAATTATGAAACATAGACATGCAATGAGTGAAGGGAAAGGTGTATATAGATGAGGAAGCCACCTGTGATATAAGTCTGCGCTCATGAATTGATTTGGTTCAATAATTCTTTTAGCGGTAGTAAAGAAAGTGAAACTGTTTACTCTGATGTTGTCTCCCTAATAAGATGACCATTGTATTAATGTCAAAATATTACTTTTTTGAATCATAGACTGTTAAAATTTTATTTTTATATCTAATGAAGTATATGAAATGGGGGCAGCTTGCCTCCAGTCCGAGATCGGACTGGACGGTGCTGTTCGATTTATGGGGGCCCACCACAGATCCCGTTTTGATAATCTGAACCGTTTAATATGTAGAACTCGTCGAGTACTATATATATGTACAATCACTTTGATCGGATATCGATAGCTATCTCATTAAATCAATTTTTTGTCAACCGTTAATTTATTCACCATCAATTTTTTTATACAAAACTAATTTGATCACATAGCTATCAATATCCGATCAACGTGATATTTTATAGACATATACTCAACGAGTTCTACACATTCAACGATTCAGATTATTAAAACATGACTCGTGGTGGGCCTCCATTGGCTGAACAGCACCGTCCAGTCCGATTTTGGACCGGAGGTAAGCTGCATCCATAAATATCCAACATATCAAATTAAAAAAAGGTACAAAAAAAAAAGAGGAAAAAAGATTACTCATGTTCAAAGTAATACCAAAGAATATTCAAAAAAAAAAAAAAAAAAAGATAAATTATAAATACACCTTCTGAGATTTACTTAAAATACAGATTGTCTCATATGATTTGAAAAATTACAAATACCCCCTTATTAAAAAAATTTATTTGACAAAGTTAACTAAAAAAATGAAATTCATAATTGTTCTCCTATATAATAATAAAATTACCTAAATTATTAATTGAAACATATTTTTTACATCATTAAAAACTGTTAATTGACTTAATGATTTATTAATAAAATGGGCTATTTGTTATGAAATTAGAAAGGGTGCTTTTTTCAGTAAATCCATTATCTAAGAGTGTTGTTCCATAAAACCCATAGTGTTTTATAATATTCCATTAGGTCCATTTCATACAAAAAGACCAAAAAAGCCCTCAAAAAAACACGCGCCTCTCTCTCTCTCTCTCTCTCTCTCTCTCTCTCTCTCTTTGAACCTAATAACCGTCTCTCTTCCCCTCTCTATTCTTGCGCAGGAAATCACGCACAGTACCTCTACAGTCCAGAAATCCAAAACCATATTCCACATCACCTCAATGCCTAGAAGACTGTATTCCTTCCGTCGTTGCATCGTCGCATCGTCTCATCATCTTCTCCGTCGTCCCTACGCCGAGAAGACTGTCCTCGTTCCATCATCACATCATCTCATCATCTTCTTCGTCGTTCGTACGCCCAGAAAACTGTATACGTTCCTTCGTCGCATCGTCCCTTCGTCTCAACATCTTTGTCGTCGAAATGGGCAAAAAACATAAGCATTCTACTCATTCGTGTATTTAAACCCTAAACCTCTTTATCAACAACCAACATTGTGAACTTTTACAAATATCCCCTTTTCCTATGCATACAATATATAGAAGTCCATATTGTTCATACCCTAACATTTATTCTGAACCCCTCAATTGTAATCCCTAATTTTATTGATTTTTGCAGTCAAAAATATTACAGTTGCCATTACATTGTGTTCACAACTGTGAACATTCCAAAATGTTTTGGTTGTAGTTGTTGTTATTGAAAGCTGTGAACATTCACATTGATTGAAAATGGTTTGATAATCAAATTATTCCAAATGTTATTCGGTTGTTGTTCAATGCTATGAACATTCACATGGTTTCAAAATGTTTTAGCCAATTCTGTTTTGTTGCTGTCGATAAAAGATGTGAACATTCACATTGAGTTAAAATGTTTGGGTAATCAGGTATTAATGGTGTTGTTGTTGTATGCTGTGAAAATTCATATGCATTGACACTCTTTGGCCAATTCTGTTGTTGTTCTTGCTGTTGAAATATGTGAACATTCACATTGCCTGAAAATTTTAGGACAATCAGATATTATTGGTTTATTTTGTTCTAGGCTGTGAACATTCGCATTGCTTGAAAATTTTAGGAGATTCAGATATTATTGGTACTGTTGTTCTATACTGTCAACATTCACATTGCCTGGAAATTTTAGGAGAGTCAGATATTATTGGTGCTGTTGTTCTACGCTGTGAACATTCACATTGCCTGAAAGTTTTAGTTCAATCAGATATTATTGGTGCTTTTGCTCTAGGCTGTGAACATTCACATTGCTTGAAAATTTTAGGAGAGTCAGATATTATTGGTGCTGTTGTTCTATGCTGTCAACATTCACATTGCCTGGAAATTTTAGGATAGTCAGATATTATTGGTGCTGTAGTTCTAGGCTGTGAACATTCACATTGCCTGAAAATTTTAGGAGAGTCAGATATTATTGGTGCTGTTGTTCTATGCTGTGAACATTCACATTGCCTAAAAATTTTAGGACAATCAAATATTATTGGTGATGTTCTTCTATGCTGTGAACATTCACATTGCTTAAAAATTTTAGGACAATCAGATATTATTGGTGTTGTTGTTCTATGCTGTGAACATTCACATGGATTGAAAATATTGGGCCAATGAATAGGGATATTTAGATTTTTTTTCCCCCTATTGTGAATATTTGCCTTGTTGGTATTGTTGATTGTTAATGGTGATCCAATAAGTTGATCCATCATTTTATATGTTTGTGTTAACATCCACATGTTCTTCAATGGTGTTCATGGTTGTATAAAAATACATTGTTTTCCACACACTGACACAATATGTACATTGTGTTTGTGCTGACACAGTCAACATACACATTCATGTACAGATGTGAATGTTCACAACCACACACAAACTCTGGTCATTCACACCCACGCACACAACTGTGAACATGCACATCAGTGGAAATGTTGTGAATGTTCACATCTGTTCCACTATGCTAATCACATGAGCCTTCACTTAATTTTTTTTAAATGCTCCATTTTGCAGATGTCGCACAAAAGAAAACCGCAAAGAGAAAAAGAGATGAGTACCATGTGAAGGAAGAAATCCCACAAACAAATACTAGTACCAATGTCGACATGCGCCATGTGAACTACAGATCTAATATGACCGGACTGGTCAAATTAATGAAAACCACCAAGTTCACACAAGCACAGCTTGGGTGCCTTCAACAAACACCTTTTTGGAATTTGTTTGATGCATTGAGAAACAATCAGATCGACCTTGACAAATGCATGAAGTATGATGATGTTGTTGTGCATGTACTACAAATGTACAAAGCTTCAAAAGATGCCTTCTACATTGGGGAGAAGAAGATGAACATACACAACAGCGATATCAAGCTGATTTTTTGTGTGGACTGTGGTAGCAAGCCGATGGACATATCATATGGTGCAAAACCAAAGACTGGCATTGTAAACAAAAGATGCAAAAACGTCAGCCGGTTGACTTCAAAATGGATACGCACCCTTTTGACCGAGGCATTGAAATGCAAAAAGAAAGATGACAACAAAGAAGTTGCCCGACTAGTGTGCATGTATGCTTGCCAAAAGCTTTTTTTCTCAACAAGCGGAGAGACAATAGGATGGGGCTACTACGCACATATGGTCCCATTGGAAAGCATGCAAGAATATGATTAGGCCAAGCAAATTAGGACAACGTTGACATCGTATATTTCCCAAAATGACAAAAATCCAACAAAAGTCACCGACTGTGTCATGTTATTGATGGTAAGTACCCATGTTGTCAAATAATAACATTCACATGTCCTTCGGTGTTGTTCATCTAAACCAACTGTGAACATTCACATCTGTACCACTGATGTGAATGTCCATAGGCAATTATATTTCACAGATGTGAATGTTCACATCTGAATCACTGATGCGAATGTTCACATTCACTCATAATATACTACTGTGAATGTTCGCAACAGTGCCACTGATATGAATGTTCACATCTGAATCACTGATGCGAATGTCCACATTCACTCATAATATACTACTGTGAATGTTCACAACACTACTACATAGGCAATTATGTTTCACAAATGTGAATGTTCACATCTGAAGCACTGATGTGAATGATCACATTCACTCATAACATACTACTGTGCATGTTCACAATAGTGCCACATCACTTATGTTTCACAGATATGAATGTTCACATCTGAACCACTGATGTGAATGATGACATTCACTCATAACAAACTACTGTGAATGTTCACAACAGTGCCACATCACTTACGTTTCACAGATGTGAATGTTCACATCTGAACCACTGATGTGAATGTTCACATTCAATGATAATATACTACTGGGATGTTCACAACAGTGCCACTGTGATTAATATTCACATATGTTGCCATTACTATACAAATGCTAAATAACAATATGTGTTTCTTGTTTTATTGAAGTATTGGTTGTGTGAGCACACAACCATCCTACAACCTCACAAACCCAATGCTTTTCCTCGCTGTGTGAAGTGGGATCTGACTGCTTTACAGAAGAAGATGAAAACCACCTCTTTAGCTTATTTGGGTTTTAATGAGGTAGGGCCTTTAACTACTGATCAAAACATTTATATTATAACACCACCCAAATATATACGTTAAGTAACATATTTTTTTCATTTTCAGGTTAATGCCGGTGAACTCTTTGCAATCCCAACAGAATTACAAAAGTTCAAGCGTAAAACATTGAAGGTGGAGCCTGAAATTTATGAACCAGCCACAACATCTCCCAACCTATCTGACATCAAGGGAGAACAACACAATGGCAGCAACTCCCACTTTTCTGGGGATAGGGTGGAGCTAAAGGACAATAATGAGGACATTCACATTCCATTTAACAGCCAACATTATGACAGAGCTATTGTAATACCAAACACAAACCAACCTGATTTCATTGATGTGCTTATCAAAGAAAATCGGAAGGCTTGGGGCGTCATAAGGCAATGGGAAGCAAAGTACAAACACCTTCAATTTTCATGAGAGTTAAGGGCAAGAGTCATAGCTAATCTTGAACATAAATTGTTCAACCAGTCCAGCCCGCCCAACATGAATATCGAAATAAAGAAGTGCATGGAGCAGAAGGATAAAGAAATCAAACGCTTAACGCAACTGGTCATCGACTTAGAATGCGATAAAACAATTCTTCAGGATCTTTACGATGACCAGTCAGTCCACATTGTCACACAGGCTGTGGCAGAAAAGCAACCCCCTAGCCCAATGCAACACAATATCAGCCCACCTTCTAGGGTCAAGCGTATAAAGGAAAAAGATCACAAAGAACATCGCTTGCTTGACTTCCAGTACCCAGACTTACCTGGCCAAAAGCAGCCCCATCCAGTCGAAATGGTTGAAGATGTGGAGAAACACCCACCAGCGAAGCAGCCAAAAAAATTATCCTTGACCAACAAGTTCAAAGTCTGGAGCAAGATGTCCAAACAAGACAAACAAAAGGTCCAAGCTTTACAAAAAAGTGGAGGCGATGAGTAAGTGACTGTACAAACATCTAATGTTAATATTCACATTCCGTAATAGTCTATATTCATCACTGTGTTTAATTTTTTTGGTTTGTTCAGATCTGTGCAATGTAAATATTCACATTGGTTTGTTCATAATGCACAGGCTGCTGGTGTGGAAGGGAGATTTAAAGGCTACACATGTGTATTTTGATGACATTGTCAACCTTATCAAGGAGGAATCAATACACAGTAATGTATGCCATTACAAACATAATTCACTCTTCATGCATATGCACACACAGACACACACACACTCACAGCCACAAATCTATATAATATGACCCCATGTTTGTGCAGCTCATAGATGCATATGCTAAACTTTTGCATGAACAACAAGAGGTGGTCAACCCAACTTCAGATGAAGCCTCATTCATCTTCACGAGCATGTGTTTGGTAAAATCTATCATTCCATTATTTGTAATGTGAATGTGAAACTTCACAGTCCATTAATTATTTGTCCAATATGTACAGAAAGTGATGCGAGAGTACCATCCTCGCAAAAGGAGTAAACACATTGATGCACATGTCAAAAACTACCAAGGAGAGAGATACCTACTATTCCCATTGCATCATGAGTACCACTGGACGATAGTTGTGTATGATGCTAAAGACAATTTGTGGAGGCATTACAACTCATTACGCCCAAGAATAGGCATACATGACCCGCATATCGACCAAGCACGGGAAGTTATAAGTGGCTATTTTTGAACACAAATATGACTTGTTCTCATGCATTAAATGACTGTACACACACATATGTTTGTTGGTGCCTAATTTGAAATTCCATACACAGAGGAAGTACATTGAGCATGTTGTGAGTGTTATTGGCGAGTCATCACCGCTATACACTAAGTTAGCAGGCCAAAATCCAGCACAACCAATCAAAAGTGTTGATGTCTGTCCTCAGCAAGGCGACGACTCGTAAGCCTCACTACATTTTTTACAAATCCTCCATAACCATTATGCAAATATTCATGTCAACTGCTAATCAAAACCATTTCGCATTTACAGAGTGGACTACGAACCTGCAGTATGTTACATCATGCGGGCGCACATATACCATGAAGAAATTGTGGGCAGCCTCAGTAGTTCAGAATGGTGTGGACTACGAGATTTGTTAGTGCATAGTTTTTTGAATCATAAGAAATCAGAGCTTCATTAAAACCTATAGGTGGGGGGTGTTCACCTACAAACTAACCAACAGTCGATATGAATGTTAATATGGAATGCATTGACATTTTGACACAACAACTGATTGTAAAACAGTGATACAACATCTGTTAATGGGAAAAAGCCATCTGCGAATTTTGAACTACTTTTGGTGTTGTTATGTTTTACAGATGTGAATGTTCACAGCTGCACCACTAATGTGAATGTTTACATTCACTTACGATATCCATACTGCTGTGTTGTTATGAGTGTAATTTCTACAAATGTTTGAACCTGATTGTTCTATAATACACATACTTTGTGCAGGAGTGTACACTTGGTCTACATGACATAATTACGGATCGCATACACATGTGTGAATATTCACATTTGTTCTTGCTCATAACAGTTGTAAATGTCATTCTTCTCTGCCAAATGTGAACATTCACTTATGATATTCATATGCACTAATGTTTACAGATGTGAATGTTCACAGTTGCAACACTGATGTGAATGTTCATACTCACTTATGATATTCATACTGCTGTGTTGTGATGAGCATAATTTCTGCGATGGTTTGAACCCCGATTGTTCTATAGTACACATATTTTCTGCAGAAATATCTCTGTCACATCATTACGGATCACATACACAAGTGTGAATATTCACATTTGTTCTTGTTCATAACAGTTGTGAATGTTTTATGATTCTCTACCAAATGTGAACATTCACTTATGATATTCATATGCACTAATGTTTGACATATGTGAATGTTCACAGTTGCAACACTTATGTGAATGTTCATACTCACTTATGATATTCATAATGCTGTGTTGTGATGAGCATAATTGATGCGATTTTTGGAACCCGATTTTTATGTAATACGCATACTTTGTGCAGGAATGTACACATTGTTTGCATGACATCGTTACGGGTAACATACACAGGTGTGAATATTCACATTTCTTTTCATTCATAACAGTTGTGCATGTTCACACCATGTCAATCTTTATGCATGTGAAAGTTCACATCACAGCTTATATTCATGTCAACATTGACAACAATAAGGTAAAAAAGTTCAACCCATGTGCAAGTTTTCACATAATATGATTCTTTTACGTAAGTGTGAATGTCCACATCATGTATTTATCATTACAACTTTAACAAAATATCAGTTTCATACACAAAAAGAAAATGAAAAAGCACAAATGAAATACTAAGTTTGCCAAACCATTATTTTGCTTGCCAACACAACACAATCTTATTTCAAAAATGAATATAAGAATCCAATGTAAAACACAACGTTGAAATGAAAAATGTACATCCTATATCGGCTCCTTGCATGACTTCCGATTATGGCTCCCCAGCTTATCACATCTCCCGCACCTTATTTGCTTCAGTTTCTCACCCCTTGATGGGATCCTATTCTTTTTCGGCCTTCCGGGTGGTCTTTTTACAGCTGGCGGGTATATAGTGAAGTCCATGGGATCAAAAGGCGGCTTCTCCACCGATGGTATAGAGAATATGGCACCCGAATACGCTGCACGATATGTCTGTACATGAAAGTAATGTTCCACACAATCATTGAGATTGTAGCGGCTCTTCTGAATGGCAACAACAGCATGGTCACATGGGAATCCGTTGATTTGCCATTTGAAGCACGAACATGTACGCCTCGCAACATCAACAGTAACAGATGGTATCGAATGAACTTCAAACACATCCTCATTGGCTTTGCTAACTTGCCAAGACCTGCTGTCATTGAACGAATCCATAAGCCTTGTTTCGAATGTAGGACAAATAAGCTCATTCCATTTGTTTGCTTGGTCACGCCGTGCAGACATTTGCCGCATCAACTGAGTACAAATTGTGTCCACCATTTGAGTGATAGGAAGATTACGTGCTTCTTTAATCCAGTTATTAAATGACTCCACCGCATTGGAAGTTATCTCCCCATAACGCATGTCCCTGCACAATATCACAAACATTTTACAATACGAAATTTAACAGGTCTGAACATTCACGTTGACTGATGTGAACATTAACATCATTCGCAGTGAACATTAACATCAACTTAAACGATAGACAGATATGAACATTAACATCACCTTAAATGACAGAATGATGTGAATGTTAACAACAGCAAAATATGACAACAGATGTGAACATTCACATCATTCAAATCAGTCATCATTATCAGATGTGAACATTCACATCATTGACATTGAACATGAAATACAATTGGAAGATTTTTACAATTCTTAACTGAAAATTCACATCGCTACCATTCTAAACTTGACAAATGGAACACTTTATGAAACTATTATTACCTGAAGTATGAATTTGCCCAGTGCTCAGGTGCCAAGTCCTTGAAAAAATCATGTGCTCATTGTTTACCCTCCTCTTTTAATTTTGCAAGCTTTTCATGGAACCCTACCACAGTTGGCTCATAAGCACAATCACCCAAACTACTTACTAGGTGATCCCTGAATCCATTATCAATTCCTTTCATCCGGTCTCTTAAATTGCTCTTCAAGTGTTGTAAGCAATAACCGTGATGAGCCGATGGGAACACCTTCGGCATAGCTTCTAACAGGCCAAGATTACGATCCGAAATAAAAGTAATCCGGGGCTTACCATCAACAACCTTCCCAAGTTCATGCAAGAACCACGACCAATTCGCCGTGGTCTCCGAATCAACAATCGCAAATGCAACAGGAAACAGACCTACAACACAACACCAATACGCAACTGTTCACAATATTCCAAAGTGAATAAAAAACAATATAAACGAAACAGGTCATGTGAATGTTTATATCTACATTGCCTTATTACTATTGTTATTTCTGGATTCAAGTTCATAAACATCAATGATGTGAACATTCACATTAACGACCATTAATAATTCATTTTTTATTGTTCAGTCATTGATAATGTGAACATTCATAGTACTATTCATTAATGGATCAACTAACAGTAGTATACACTGATGTGAATGTGAATGTTCACATTACTGTCATTAGCAGACACAGATGTATAATAATGTGAATGGATCAGTGTATAATAATATGAATGTTCACATTACTGTCATTAGCAGACACAGATGTGAACATTCACATCAGTGCATACTAATGTCAATGTGAACATTCACATCAGTGCATACTAATGTCAATGTTCACATTACTTATAATTTCTGAATCACTCATTTGTCCATACTATGCATATCAATGTGAATATTGACATGAATATACAGGTAAAAAAAATACTAACCATTGTTTCCATCTTTCGTCGTTGCCGCAAGTAGCTGACCTTTGTACTTTCCTTTGAGGAATGTTCCATCCAAGAATAATAAAGGCCGACAAGAATTGAACCTAGAAATACACGCAGCGAATGACACAAAGAAACGACAAAACTGTTGACTACTCGCATCATAGTCAATATTGACATAACTCCCCGGATTGTACCGTATCACAACATCCGAATACCACCGCAGCTGGTCAAACGATAATGAGTGATCTCCATGAATACCAGCCTTTGCTTTCTCCACAGCCAACCATACGACATGGTAACTCACATCTAGCCCATAATCCCTCTTCAAAATAGTCACCACATCACACGGCCGAGTCAACGGCTTGTCCCTCACAATTTCAGATATGGTACTCGACACCAAATCCGAACTAACTCGCGGATTCTTCGATGTTCAGACATCCGTACCACAAGTATGCACATCACTAAAACTCTTGATGTAGAAAAAATCATTTGCTCGTTGTGCTCTACAATGTATAGCCCACAAGTAGCCCCTCTCCTCCCGCATCGCACACACAGCAGTAACTCTTGTTGTCTCGTTCTTCACGTATGTAAACTGAAACCCACATTGGATGGCATACTTACATAAAACGTCACGAAATTCTTGTGCACCTCCAACAAACCGTTGTCCCACATGCGTAATACCATTTGTCCAAGGGGCTGACAACAACACCTTCTCCTTATGGTAGCAAAATCTCCGTAGTGCATCAATTTCTTCCTCAATCCCCACATGCACCAATCCCAAACTACTTGACTGACCAATATCACTTTTCAACTCAACCACAACTTCTACATGTTGTACCCCCATTGATTTAGCAAGCAGTAACATGTTCTGAAATTCTTCCTCATTGTCCAAATCACACTTACTAATCCCAGGTAGTTTACAGAACAATGAAATAGAACCAGCAGACAACACATCCCATTTCTCACACAAACACTCCACCAAACGAGAATAACACATTGCGCGGGCAACATTTATTATAGTTGTACTGCAACCATATGTACACACCAACAGCATAAAGGTATCCATCTCCTGTAAAAACACAAAAACACAACAATGAACAGTAATAAAAATCGATATAAAAATTCACATTGTGCAAAAAATAGATGACTACGCGTACAGTTCAAGTGCTAAATCCATAATTCACAATACGAAGATGTGAACATTCACATTGATATTAACAAGATGTCAACATTAAGCAAACATCAAAGTAAAATGAGAACATCAACAATCTTCACATAATATTAACAAGATGTGAACATTTACATTGACACATACACTCTGAATTATATGACACACACAGAGCCTCATTCAGCAAACATCAATTTTAAATGAGAACATCCACATTCTTCACATATTCCACATTAACAAAATGTGAACATTTACATTGATTTATATACTGATAATCAAATCATCCACAGAGAGCCTCATTATGCATACATCAAAGTAAAATGAGAACTACACATTTAATCAAAATCGACATGAAAATTCACATTGTGCAAAAACAAAATGACTACGTGTAAAGTTCAAGTGCTAAATCCATAATTCACAATACGAAGATGTGAACATTCACATTGATATTAACAAGATGCCAAAATTGCAAACATCAAAGTAAAAATGAGAACATCAACAATCTTCACATAATATTAACAAAATGTGAACATTTACATTGACATATACACTCTGAATTATATCACACACACAGAGCCTCATTAAGCAAACATCAATTTAAAATGAGAACATCCACATTCTTCACATATTCCACATTGACAAAATGTGAACATTCACATTGATATATATACTGATAATCAAATCATCCACAGAGAGCCTCATTACGCATACATCCAAGTAAAATGAGAACTAACACTGTTCTTCACATAATATGAATGAACTCCCCTCCACAGGACCACGTAAAAAGCATATAATTGAAAAACCAGAGCATCCAATTCTTATCAATCCAAAAACAGAGCATCTGATCCATCATACGAATGAAACCATAAACTGAACATGTATTCATAACCAAATTGATACTAACCTTAATCATGCAATCCTACAATCGTCCAGAAAGTCAAAAACAACTGATTTGAACTACTTATAGTCCGGAAAATGTGACAGCCGAACACCTTCCTCTTCGTCGTCTTCACTCGCAAACCACAGAACCAGACTACAACCGCAAGAATGAAACCCTAGCACAACCAATCCTTGGAACGAGCATGCAAAACATAAACGTATCTCTTGGAATTGGATTGATGATGAAAAGCGTAAAATAGAAACTGCCAAACTGAATCAGCGAGGAAACAGGCACATAATACGTAAATACGTATTAACACTGTACATATATATAGGGCAAAATAGTCCAGGTAAATATATTAAATTAGAAAAATGGACCTTATGGAATAAAAAGAAAAGTTTATGGGACTAATCAGGTTATAATATTCCTTTGTGGACCTAATGGGTTATAACAACTCTAGAATGGATTTATAAAAAAAAAACCTAATTAGAAATTTCAAAGGATATAATATAATTTTCAAAACCACAAGTGACGATTCGTATTTTAATCAAATCTTAAAGAGTGTATTTGTAATTTATCCTTAAAAAAAATAATGGATTATGAATGTATGGCTTAAAGTTTTGGGCAACACCACTTCCCATTTTTAAGGCTCCTAATATAAATGTTGTTTTTTAATTTCCTTCTTTTTACCTAAAACCCACTTAACCTCGGTCATTCTTCTTATTATACTTAGGTCTTTTTAGTAATATCACTTTTTAATTTAAAAATTAAAAAATTACTAAAAAAATTAAAAAATCAATAACTTAAATTAAAAAGTCAAAAATTTCATTTTCTCTCTATTTTTTACACATCTTTTCATAAAAAACTAAAATATCATCCTAAATATACTAGTATTTTTTACATTATATTTAAATAAAAAAAAACTAAAAAATTATTAAAAAGTCTATCCCCAAATGAAGCCTTAGATTATGATAGAGATCCTTACAAAAATTCTCCAATGAGTCCTTAATTCTTTTTTTTTTTCCCACAAACAAACACTTCCCAATGAAGGGTTTTTTTTATTATTATTAATCTTTTATCTTTTTCTCTGAATCCGACATATTGGCTCCCATTTTGCTGATTATACTATGTCAAAAAACAAAAGCAAAACTGTACAAGCACGAAATAATCTTCTCGTATAATCCTGTTGTAGATACTCCATTTTTGACCGACCTTAAGACTCAGACGTCATTGATTGAGCGCTTGGTGATATTGCATATTGTGCTCGTTCAGAAGTCTCAGAGTCTCGGCTGCGAGCCTTGCCTCCGGACTTCCGGACTATTTCGTGTCTTGCCTCGGTTTGCGAACCAAGCTCCGTTTTCTCTTCCCGAAGGGAGGGAGAGGTCTTGTAGATCATCTCTCAGTGGCCGTAGGCTACGTTTCGTTGTCATAGGCCATTTTTCCCGTTTGGAGCCCGGTTTCCGGTTTTTCGGAGCCGACGGCCGTGTGCCTCGGTTCGGGACCGCTTAACCACTTCCGTTTGCTCCGGTTTTTGGCACATACCTTATTTCCTCCCTTTCGAGGGACACTGTAGTCCGAGAGACCGACTTCGTGGTCGAACACCACTTCCGGTGCCTAACAGTCAGTTTTCGGGGCCCCGAACTGCGCGTTTTGGCCCCCGAGCCTTGCTTGCAAGCATTGTTGGGCTCCGACCCAAACTAAAAATAGTCATATTTTGAGCTCCTTTTCATGCTTGATTAAGGACCTTTTGCTATTTGAGGCTTCCATCTGTCACTTGCCGCTTTACCTCTTTTTAGGCCTATTTTTGCACGGTATTTTAGGCTTACTTGTGAGCTGTTTTGGACTTACTCATAAACTACAAAGTGTCTTATTTTGAGCCCCTCTTCAACTTTGTTGAAGGGCTCTCTTCGGTTTGAGAACCTCAGCTACCACTTGCCTCTTTGTCTCCCTTTAGGCCAATTTTGGGGGGAAATTTGAATTTCATTTCCCCCCCATTTTTTCCCCCCTTTTCTCCCCCTCTTTTGTCTATATAACAGACCCTCCAGCTCTGGAAAAAGGGTTAGAAAATTTTGGTGGAGCTCTCACATTAAATCTCTCTCTCTCTCTACATTCTAATCATCAAAACCTTTTGATTCTTACACTATTTTTACACACCAACTCATAGCACAAGACCTCCATCCTCCATTCCAGCACTTTGGAACTCTTTTTAAGAGGTTGAAAGCTCAGATTTTTGAACCAAGAGTTGATGAAAGACTAGTCTTCAAGGGTGAGTCTCATTTTCCTCTTTTTGCTCTTTTCTTGGTCTATATTTTAGCTCCTTATTCTTGCATGTTTGAGCTCCGACCAAAACTGAAATTGGCATTTTTTTGAGCTCTATTTCATCTTTCATTAAGGGTCTTACCCTGTTTGGGACCCCCATCTTGCACTTGCTTCATTACCCCTTTGTATGCCATAATCTTGCATAGTATTTTTGGCCTATGTGTAATCTGTTTTGGAGCATGATGTAAACTGTATATAGGGTTATTTTGAGCCCTTCTTCAACATTGAAGAAGGGCTCACCACTGTTTGGGACCTCCATGTATCACTTTCCATTGTACCCCTCTTTGGTCCCCATTTTTGCATGATTTATTAGCCTATTGAGATTCTGTTTTTAGACCTTGGTCTGAACTGAAAATAGCCCTATTTTGACCCCCTCTTAATGTTTCATTAAGGGTCTATGGCTGTTTGGGACACCCTTTGTATACTTCATGTTATAGCTCTCTTGGTGCCCTTATTTTGCATAGCATTTTGAGCATACTTTTATCTGTTTTTGGGGTTTGTCATAAACTGTAAATAGTCATATTTTGGGCCCCTCTTCAACATTGTTGAAGGGCCCTCTTGTGTTTGAAGTCAGCAGCTGCTACTTGCTTAATCACCCCCCTTTTGGCCCTTTTTTGCATACTAATTTTGGCCCATTTGTGCTCACTGTTTGACTTTTCTCAAAACTGTAAATGTGCTTATTTTTGGACTGCCTTGAATCTGTCTTTAGGTCTCATTTTCAAATAATGCATGCATTGCATAGCTATAGGTCATTCCATGAGCCAAATTTCATGTTTCGGGACTCGTTCCATGCATCGGGTACCATTTTGCCATGTTTTGGGGCTGTTTTGCATCTCATTTTGCCTCTGAAAATTGCATGATCATATGCCATATTCCATGTTTTGCCATGTCTTGTTAGAGTGGCATTCCGTGCCGTAGGTTCGGTCCTCGGTTTGCGTACACACGTGCACGCACTTCGAGTTGTCTCATTTTCATCTTACGGCCTCCTATGTGAGTGTGACTGAGGTCCACTTGTGTTGGTGTAAGTCCATATTTCATTGTGTATGCCATTTCATTTCATAGCATTGTGTATGCTAGGATGTATGTTAGCGCATTGTGTATGCCATGTTACCTCGTGCATCGTGTATGCCATTCCATAACATTTTGCATGTTAGGATATATCTTAGTTGTATTTCATGCATATCATGCATATTGCATTGTGTTCGGGATAGGAGTTAGCCCGGGCACGGGAAACGAGGTACATTCCGCACTCCGAGTGACGGAACGTGTCTCAATTCCCCAGTCACCGACACTCCGGATCATCCATGAGGGAGTTAGGTCTTGTTGTGTTTTCATGTGCATTCATTTCATATTGAATTGTCCAATTTGATTCCTCGGCCATCATGCATCGATATGCGTGATTGGTGGCACGAGGATCGAGGCATGCATACATTTGTGAAAATACATTGCCATGCCCCTTTCCTGCTCTCTGTTGCAGCAAAATCAAGAGTCAGCAGCCTTTCGGAGCTTGGCACGCATTTCAAGAACAAGTGCAAAACAGAGGCTAACTGGGGCATCGCCATGGATTTCCGCGCAAAGGCAACCCGGACATGCATCATTCATCATCTGAAGAAGAGCCAAGGCAGTCCCTGGCTTGCATGCCAGTTATTTATTTTCTTAGTTAATTTGTAAATTAGTTAGGATTTTTGTATTTATTGGGACTGTATTGTTTATTCATTTGAGACTGTATATTATTTTATTCGGACCCTCCGAGTGAGGGCACAATTGTAATAAGTGTGCGTGAGTGTGATGTATGTCTTCCAACCCCACGTCTTTCTTCCCTTTTATTTACCTGCTTATGATAGGTTAGATTAGGGCATATTTCAATTAGCATACAATATGATAGCATGTTTGCATTCATTCATCTGTTTTGCACGCACCGGGCTCGGCGCATCATACTAACTGCATTTGTATTTCAATTCCAAGTTGACTACATGTTAGCTGTAGCATTTCATATGCCATGTTTAGAATAGTCGAGCCTGCTATAGTTTGCATTTTCGCATGTGTTGCATTAGGCATTTCTGTATACTTAGGATCATGCATGATTTCTAATGTAGTTTCTGTTTTGGCTTGGAGTACTCGGTGAGTTTTTATGCTTTAGCATCCTTGCATGCGCGTGAGTGACTGCCATGAATAGCATGCTTACCATGAGGCTAACTGCTTATGTGATATAACTGCTTGAATGCCTGTGGGTGAAGGTTGGGTTATCTGGATTGGAACAATTCATCAAATGTTTGTTTTAAGCCCACTAGATAGTGGCAAAACCATGTTTTCTAAGCCCACCCGAGGGTGGCAAAATCTGCATTTTAAGCCTACCTGCGGGTAGCAAACCATCTTTCAAAAACAAACATGAAATGTGTTGTTCCAATTCAGGCGATCCAGTCTATACTTGTATGCTGTGCGCATCACATAGTAAATCTAGGCTAATAACCGGAATAAGAACACACAATGTTTTCAAAACTAGATATCACGGTTAGTAGAGGCCGGTCTTTGACCGGGCGAGCGGGGGTGCTCACGAAGTGACCTTCCCCAATCGTACCCAAGTTCCCGAGCCGAGGCAACTTTGGTGATGACGGACACGTGGCCTTTGGCACCGAGTCAGGGTTTCCTAAATTTCCCCATAAAAAATATTTAGGTTGCGACTCTGTATCTGGCAAAGCAGTCCATGTTTGGCACTTCTTTCAAAAATCTGTTTTCTCAAAAACGATTTGCCGGATTTGGACTCTTTGGTTCAAGATTTAGAACCATGACAATCGGGTCCTTGAACTGTAGTGAACCCAAATGAACAGAACGGGACTTAACCCTCCCGGGGCGTTCAGGGACGTCTACACCTGTTGATCAAGTTTGCACTCCTCCAAACAATGTTGCTTTGCCACCTGAAAACACAAACGTGAGCTAACCGACGGGTGTGTGCCGGAAACCCCTCTGATGCCTAAGTCAGCAACTAGACAATAGACAATAAACTCTGTGTATTCTAAAGTAAGAATTGGGATACCTGTACATAGGTCTGGTCATGAGCTTTTATAGACTTTACTTGGTACAATCCTAGTAGGATTCCAACTCTCCTTATAAGAGTCTTTCTAGGAATCACACACCCTACTCACTACCAACCAAGTGAAATGGTTTGCACAATCCTAGTAGGACTTTACTCTCCTTAGCAAAGTCCTCCTAGGAGTCACACTCCTACTCACTACCAACCAAGTGAGATGGTTTTCCATAGTCCTAGTAGGACTCTACTCTCCTTAGCAGAGTCCTCCTAGGAGTCTCAAGCCCAAGGATAATGATTATCCCTAAAACACCCTCATCACTGCAAGCCAAGTGAGATGGCTGAACCCTTACCTCGGCTGACATTGCAATCAACCGTGCTCACATAGCTCGGTGATACTTTAAGCACCACTATCAGTCTTGACTCTAAGATGACGCCCTGCTGGGCTATCCTTTAGCTCGATTCTCCCTCCACTGATACCTCGGTCCAGGATAGTTAGGTCAGGTCACTGGTAGCCCATCTCTGACCGACCCGATGTTGAGATGATCAAGGACCGTACTACATAAATAATTACCTCGGCCCATAGTTCGGCCCAAACCCGAAATATGAGATGTCTTCTTGGCCTAAGACCGAGCTACACTAGCCCTTATCTTGGCCCATTACGCGTCCCAACTCCCAAAGAAGACTCTTCCTAGATCGGCCCAATTTGTTTACAAATTACTCTCTCAATTGCCCCTTAATTCCATTTGCGTAGCATGATTGGATTATTTTTCCTCCAGCCGAGCTAAGAGCACCCCACTCTGCCGAGTTAAAAAGTTGTTCGGTTTCATAGCTCGTTCGGCCCCAATAAGCCTTGGCAGTTGCTCAACATGTTCTTCCACTAATCTGTCACGACGTCATTCCCAAGATACGTGGCGTGCCCCCATTACCCTCGTTCTCTTGTTACAACCGTCATGTACCTTCAAAATTTTGAACAGCCCCGCCTTTTGTAATCATCTTCTAATTAATAAAAAATTTCGATCTCTTTGCTCGGTTACTGTGTTTCTTTTTCAATGTTTTGCATCATTCCGACCGCATGCCTAGCCAAACTAATTAGCTTGGCCTTACCTGATCCTGTCAACCTTCTTTGGCCGAGATACGCATCTCGGCTGAAGAATCCAAAAAACTTGTTGGTCAAACCTACCAACCTACTTTGGCCGAGGTAACTGTCATCCCGGCCAAAGAGTGCAAAAGTTTTGTTGGTCATACCTGCCAACTTCCTATAGCCTAGATCCTTATCTCGGCTTAGGAGAGCTAAATGTTGGTTATTCCTACCAACCTTCTTTAGCCTAGATCCTTATCTCGGCTAAAGAAAGCTAAATGTTGGTCATACCTGCCAACTTCTTGCAGCCTAGATCCTTATCTCGGCTTAGGAATGAAAAAAATGTTTGTCAAACCTGCCAACCTTTTTTGTTGCCCCCCCAGTTGGGCAAAGACTTATTTAGAAAGAGTTGGTCAAACCTGCCAACCCACTTTGCCCCCAGTTGGGCAAAGACTTTTGCCCGGTCAGTCCTACTTGTCAGCCGTGTTAACTCTCGCCAAAGGCTTTTTGTCTGATATCACTGTTACGCCGGACTCTGCCTTGGTACGCGTCCCATCTTTCTCTACTCAGATGTGTTGGTGCACTCTCTCCATTAGGGCTTCCATAGTAAGGGACGACGTCATTATCATTGAATCCCTCAACTTATTGCCAGCCGGCAAACCTCATTTGTACTGTGCGATAGCTAGGTTTGTAGAGCAATCTCCAATCTGATTAAAAGTCTCCCAATACCGGTTATTGTAAGACCTCAATATTTTTTCTCGCCCATGTCTATGGAGAGAAGCTGGTCAATCTCCACTGGTGTCTTGGTGTTTGTTCTGAATCTGGTCACAAATGCCTCCGCTAGTTGGGCCCACGAAGTTATGCTACCTTTTGGCAACCTTTCAAACCACGTTAAACCCAGGTCACCAAGGTTGGAAAGAAACAGGATACACATTAGAGCCTCGTTTCGCCGATACACGGCCATAACCTGGTAAAAGTGGCTCAAGTGTATGTAGGGGTCCGACTTCTCCTCATAAGTAGTGAATTTGGACTGGTGGAAGCCTAAGGGTAATGGTGCGTTCTCTATTGTCGGAATGAACGGTGAGCTCTGTAACCTTGCTAACGCTTTGTCTGCTGGTTCATAGGCAAGGTGTGGCTCTGAAATTCTAACCTCGACACTCCCATGTGTTCTGAAAGCCAATCGCTGTATTCCAGAGACTCTGCGGGGGTCGTGAGCCTAAGTGTCTTCTCTCCTTCAAGCCTTTTTAGTCCTCATTTTCTCAAGCCTAGAGTAGCGTGTCCTAGAAGTCTTTGATTGTGTATCGCCCGACCTGAGGTTTCTACTTTCAGCTTGTGATGGTGTGACTTGTCTGTCACGATCTTCTGAGTGGCAAGAGTGTGTGTTGCCTTTGCGCCCCTCTTTTGCTGCCACCCCTTTGCCTTTTATCTGGCTCTTCATAGACTCTATGTCAGCCGCCATTCTTCTTATTACTTCGTCTTGCTCCCTTACGCGATCTTCGAGAACCTCAGGATCCATCTTCCGTCTCTGTCGATCAAGGCTTTGAGAGCGGTGTGGATTTGAGCCCCGTCTTTCTCTCGCTTCTCTCTGCAGATTCCTTCGCTGGGGATCTAATTCCGCAATGGGTGGGATAGAAGGTAAAACTTCGCGCCTCCCACCCCCTTCCGGGGTCTGCCCATCAATGGCTGATTGTGGCAAGTCTTCATTGTGCGCCATTGCTTCCAACTAGAGAGGAAAGCTTGATCAAGAGGTTTTGTTCTTTGTGAAATTCCCATAGACGACGCCAATTGTACGAGTGCGAAATAATCTTCTCGTATAATCCTGTTGATCAAGTTTGCACTCCTCTAAACAATGTTGTTTTGCCACCTGAAAACACAAACGTGAGCTAACCGGCGGGTGTGTGCTGAAAACCCCTCCGATGCCTAAGTCAGCAACTAGACAATAGACAATAAGCTCTGTGTATTCTAGAGTAAGAATTGGGATACCTGTACATAGGTCTGGTCATGAGCTTTTATAGACTTTACTCGGCATAATCCTAGTAGGATTCTAACTCTCCTTATAAGAGTCCTTCTAGGAATCACACACTCTACTCACTACCAACCAAGTGAAATGGTTTGCACAATTCTAGTAGGACTTTACTCTCCTTAGCAGAGTCCTCCTAGGAGTCACACTTCTACTCACTACCAACCAAGTGAGATGGTTTTGCATAGTCTTAGTAGGACTCTACTCTCCTTAGCAGAGTCCTCCTAGGAGTCTCAAGCCCAAGGATAATGATTATCCCTAAAACACCCTCATCACTGCAAGCCAAGTGAGATGGCTGAACCCTTACCTCGGCTGACATTACGGTCAACCGTACTCACACAGCTCGGTGATACTTTAAGCACCACTGTCAGTCTTGACTCTGAGATGACGCCCTGCAAGGCTATCCTGTAGCTCGGTTCTCCCTCCACTGATACCTTGGTCCAAGATAGCTAGGTCAGGTCACTAGTAGCCCATCTCTAACCAACCCGATGTTTAGATGATCAAGGACCGTGCTACATAAATAATTACCTCGGCCCATAGTTCAGCCCAAACCCGAAATATGAGATGTCTTCTTGGCCTAAGACCGAGCTACACCAGCCCTTATCTCGGCCCATTACGCGGTCCAACTCCCAAAGAAGACTCTTTCTAGCTCGGCCCAATTTGTTTACAAATTACCCTCTCAATTGGCTCCCATTTTGTCTTTTTCTCTGAATCCGACATATTGGCTCCCATTTTGCTGATTATACTATGTCAAAAAACAAAAGCAAAACCAAGCCATTTTTTAAGTTCCATATCCACTTCCTTTTAGTTTATAAAATACTGAAATGAGATATATATATATATATATATATTTGTAGTGCTTTTTCTTCTTAGTTACAGATTGCTAAAGAATGGCCACCGAAAGGCAAATTTGAAGTTTAGATTCCCATTATCACTATAGGAAAATACACCTTTAGCGTCTAAAAATGTTGATTAAAAAAAAAGTTAGTCGTCAAAATTACACACTGTAGCTACTAAAAAATATTTAGTCGGCGAAGGTACACACTTTAGCTACTAAAAATAATTTAGTTGATATTTATTTTACTTTTGGTGACTAATTGAGTTTTAGTCGTAAAAAAAAGGATTTTGGGCGACTAAAAAAAATTGGTCCCTAAATGTACAATCTTTAGCTACTAAAAAAAAATTTGTCGGTATTTATTTTACATTTGGCAACTAATTAATTTTTAGTCATTGAAAATAAGGTTTTGGGCAACCACAAAAAAAAAAATTTGTCTCTAATTGTACAATCTTTAGCTACTAAAAATAATTTAGTCGGTATTTATTTTACTTTTAATGACTAAATTTTAGTCAGAAATAAGTAAAAGTTTTACAGAGAGGAATTCAAATTTTGGAGAGATTAATGAAATTAATAAGCGACTAAAGTATTTAGTCGGGAAAAAATACCTTCATTTATTATTGGCGACTAAAAAAGTTAGTCGGGAAAAAAAACTAGGGTTTAAAAAATACACTCCACATGCTGATTCTCTAACTCCCTTATACGTCTATCTGTCTCTCTCACTCTGTGGCTCTCTCTCTCATGCCTCTGCCCTCTTCTAGCTATCTTTATCACTTTTGTCTCCATCACCGTCAGGTACAGGGGCATCACCGCCATCTCACATGAGCACCACTGTCGATCCACCATTAGAGCATTACCCCAGGTATGTCCTCTCTATTTTGCCCTCTCTCTGTCTTTTTGTCTCTCTTCTCTTAATTTTAGCCTCTAGGGTTTTCTTCTTCCATTCGCATAGCTTCACACAAACCCAACCCCAAATCGACCCACTCATTCCCAATGACGAAAGACTGTGATTTTGGGTTTTTTTGTTTTTTTGATGGTTTGATGATATTGATTCATGATTAAAAAAAATTAAAAAAGTAAAGAAAATGAAGAAAAGAATTTGTATGCATATGTATATAAAATATGAATTTGGGCATTGATTTTGATAGGAATGAAGAGGTTTTCCATAGAGAAATTGTTGAGATAGAGTTGAATAATAAATCAAAGTTTAAGAAGAGCAGTCGGTAACAAAGTTGAAGCTTTACTTGCTGCTCTGTTTTGATCTCAGGATTGTGGATTTGATGGCTGCCTTTGTCCTTGTTTATCATTTACATTTTTTTCTAGTGTTTTTGTTGTATTTTGGTGCTTCTGCTGTATTTTGCAGCTTCATTTGCTTATTTGTTTGAAAATCTAGTCTAAGTGAAGGTAGGTAGCATGTGGTTTTGGTGACTGGTGTGTTTTGAGAGTGGTTACCAGGGGACCCTTTTGTTCTTTCTTCGTTGCTTTGTCTGCTGGATGGCACCTAGAAGCATTTTTTGAAGGTAGCATGAGGATATCCAAAAGCATCATTGCTAGTGTGTGTGTGTGTGTGTGTGTGTGTGTGTGTGTGTGTGTGTGTGTGTGTGTATAAATTATTTGAATTTGTATGGTTATTGAATTGTTCTTCTAGTAGTAGTAGCCATCATCTTGCACCAATTAGCACCCACTGTAAAGATAACAAGGGGGGAAGTTTAATAGGTGTTTGGGGTAAACTAAAAAAGTGCACTTTTTTTTACCTATATACACTTATTTGGGTCACATCAATCAACATCTATCAATATCTATCATCATCTTCTCTCTAATTTTCTAACCACTCTCTCTACTTTTCTACACATTTTTTTTATAAAAAGTCAAAAAGTGTACTTATTTAGAACATCCCAAACCATCCCTTAATTTAATTCACATGCAGATGAATCTGAATATGAACAAATCATATATATACATATTTTCTTGATGCTTGCAATCCAACTGTTTACACTTCCCTTGTAATTTTCTCTATTCTAATTAACACATTTAATTGTGATATTCTTGGTGAATTATTTGGTTATGTACGGAAGAGGCATGTGAGACCCCTAACTTTTGTAAACCTTATTAGGTCCCTAAATTTTGAGTTATTATAATAAAGCCCTTAATTTGTTGATTATTTGCAAATTAAACCCTAGAACCGAAAACGCATCACAGACGAACCCATACAAACCCTAATCGACCCTGGAAGCTTAGAAATCATTTCTAACACTCTAATATTAATTATTTAACTCTCAAATTTTAGATTAATCGCTCTAAACCTTAACTTCCGGTTTTTACAATTTTCGTTCGGTTATTTACCTTTAAATTCAAAGCAAGATAATATAAATCGAATTATTTTTCCTAACACTAATTTATTAACTCTACACTTGAAATAGATACTTTAATTGAGCCCAAGCCCTCACATTTTTATTAAATCACAAAATGATCCTAAACAAGTACCATTATATATTTATATATACTCTTGTATCCTAAAATCTTTTTTTAAAACATTTTATTTTACAAATTCCAACAATTGTACACAAAAATATATATATATATATATAAAACAAGTCCATCAATTCACCATCACATGGCTAGCCATCACCATTGTAGGTGTAATGAATGTACTATGAGACAATTTTCCATGATTTAAGGAAGAAAAATCTTTGACTTGGTACAAACTTTTATATATATGTATATAAGCAACTAGGTTGGTTTGATTAGGAGGAAAACCCTGCCTAGATCATATTTAGGAACCTAATTAAGACCTTTAATCCTCCACTATTCCATTGAATTCAAACTAAATCCAAGCTATCCAATCCAATTCCAACCAAGGGGCATTTAGGACCTTTTGCACCAAATTCATTATATAAACAACCCCTCCCCTAGCATTTTACATACAAGAACAACACTTATACACACTATATTCAGCTGAGAGAAAAGAAATGAAGGAGGGTGAGCTTGGTAGAAGAGAGGAGAGGAAGAAAAAGTTTTCTAGCAATTCCAACAACCCTCAAGTAAGCCACAACACAACTCTCTCTTCCATTTTCCTTTTTCAAATACATGTTATTAGAAGTTTAAAATATTATTTTCAGATGTGTTATAATGGTATTCTTGTGTTAAAAATGAAAGGAGTTGAGCCTTGATTCTACCCTTCTTCTATTTCTCTTAATCGGTATAAGACTACATTTTTTCCTATTAATCTCTTAAAATTCTCAAAGGCACACCTTCACCTTAAATTTCTGAGTTTAATACATATTATTTAGCATGTTTTCATCACAAGATAAGTGGAAAATTTCCCCTAGCTGACCTCTTTTCTCACCAACTTTCTATTTTCAAGAACTGTGCCAGAAAAATCTGTTTTACAGCCACCTTGCGAAAATTGTAGAAAAATGTATAAAAATATACTGGACCTCCATTTTATGTCAAAATCTTTCTTAAGGAGTTATCTTTCAAGGAAAATTGATTTCATTGAAAACGAGTAAGTGGTTTGTGAGAAAATTGGATTTTCGTAATGGTCGACGAATCTGGACAGAGTTAGAGTATTTCTGAAATAACTACAAATCTAGAAAAGCTATTCCATTTCCAAAAAATGTTCTGAAAACTAGATAAAATTCCCTACGAACCATAGGAAGGCCGGGCTCTGGAAAAATCTGAAATAGCCTTTTTGAGTATAATTTTTAGCTAGTACTGAATCTGGAAATTTTGTTTTCATTAGTGTTTTATGCTCTTGTGTTCATGAATATGCTTATTAATTTATGATCATGTCTCGATATGATATTTCACATGTCATAGGTTTACGTATTTTATTTTAATCCTTCGATGGTGCTCACACTTATGCAAATCTGGAAATTATATTCATGTGCGAATTTATTCCCTTAACTACTTGAATATGCCTAGAGCTACTTGTGCCTATCTTCATATGTGAATCTCATGTGTTGTAACTTTATTTCCTTCTATTTGTACTATTTAGTTGTTCAAACTTGTGCAATAGATGCTGTTTCAAAGCATGTCCTAACTCTAACTTAAATTATCTAACTCAAACGGGAAACTTAATGGGTGGTAATGGGTTATGAATTTTTGGACAAGATTACTAAGATATTGATTAGTTGACGGAATGCGTTCCCCATTTGGAAGTTAAAATCTTACGCAAGTGGTTTTCGGAACCCTTGAACAGAGCGGTTGTACTCGGACCCTAGGTATTTGGTGTAAGGAGGGATTTGGGCAAGGCCCATTATTATTGTCTCTTTTGAGGCCCTGCAGTTGGCGCTACACAGTATATAATCGTTAGTAGGCATCCGAGGTTAGTTCTGCAACAAAGCAGCAAAAGAGGGGGCATACCGAATAATCCGCGTCCAATTCTTGTGGTTGGGAGGACGAAGTCTCTTTGGGGAATTTCTAGATTTCTAACATCTAACCTTGTAATCCTTTATTATTGAATGATTATCATGCTTCATTACTTGCTTGTTATAATTGTGATGGTGTATTGGATTGGGAAAAAGGGATGGGATGTGTGTGCGTTTACTGGGCATTCAAAGCTCATAGCGTTTCATATCAGGTATCGAAGAAACGTACGAAGCCAATGAAAAGTCAAAGACATTTGAAGACTTAAGTTTTCCTTAGAGAAAATTTGGAACCATTTCGCTCATTAGCCTAATTGTGCTTTTATTTGTTCTTTTTGGATTGTAATAGTAATGGAACTTGTTTTGTAAATTTAAAATTTCAGACGCTGTAATTATTATTTACTTTGTAATCCCATGCCTATATCTGCGTTGCTTATGAGACCTTGCGTCAATGCCTTTTAAGATCTATCAAAAGGGTGGTGCGCTACCTAAGAAAGCTGGACTTAGAAGGGAGGCTAACTTGACTCGTCCAGCGATCTAGGATCTTACTTGATTATTGGCCATAGAACTCATTAGTGCCGTTTCCTAGACTCCTAACCTTAGATAAACCCTGTATTTAATTGATAATATATTCTCTAAAGTTCACGATTTTTGGGGTGTCACAAGGCAGCCTTGAGCTGATCCAAAAATTGTCAAGGTAACATATATGTATAGTAGTATATATATTTGATATGAAATGCTTTTCTTAGTTTTTAACGAATGATATAATTTTAGAGGCTTATTGAGGTATTTCAATAATCTTTTTAGTTACACTTCTTTGTTGTCTTTTGGAACAGCAACTCATAGATGCAAACTTATATGCATTACTTGGGGAAAGGATTGCAGCAGATGATGAAAATTCTATTAAAAAGAAGAAGGAAAAGCTTGTTAAGGTTGAGGTGAGCACAGCTGCATGCCTCTTTGTTGCCCACATATATTACTTATCAGTTGATTTAAAGTTTTCTCATGTCTTTTGATCTATTTTCATATATCTAGGAATGTACTATTGCCCTGGATACTCTGCCAAAACCATCTGAAGAAGAACTCAATCCCTATTTGATATTCCCTTCACCAGAGGAAAATTATAAGGTAGGTATCCTACTGTCTAATCTCCATATCAGTTTGTTTTAACACTTTTTGTTTGTTAACTTAACATTTACATCCTTCTACTTTTACCCACCAAACAAAAAGATCCTTCTGCGTTTTACCTTTTTTAAAGACATCCTAGTTTTACTATGCATGAATATTTGGAAACTTAATGGTAAAAGCTATGTATAGTGTTTAGTTTTTGAACTTCTCATCTGATAGAAGCATGTAAAATCTTATTGGTTTTGTGTTGACTTTTTGCCTTATCTAACCATTGCTTTATTATCCTAAATTTCTCACTATCATAGGATTTTGTTAACATGTATGACCATCTCATAGGTCCTCAAAATTTTGCACCCTTGGCCTAGAACACTTTCTATGAAAATTTGTGTGCCTATGCTTGTGTGTATATTTCTGTTTATTGGAATATTACTTGCAAATGATCATGAGAACTCCTCTGTCTCGTCTCTTGGCTGAAGTTCGATGTGAGAAAATGGATGATGAAATCGATGTATCTAGTATATCTATAAAGAAATCTTAAGCTTGTGCTTAGATTTGCTTAACTTGCAATTCTTGTACTTTCTTAGGCAAATACAGTGAGATAAACTTGTGTTTAGATTTGCTTTCTATTTTCAAAAGATAGTGTATTAAATGCTATTTCTTTTTCTTGTGATCTTAAATTGCAATTCTTGCTCTTGATTAGGCAAATACATGACAAATTTGGTAAACTTGTGTTTAGATTTGCTTTCTATTTCGAAACGATAGCGTATTGAATGCTATTATTGCTATACTTTCTCTTTGGCTACCATGTATTGATTTTATGTTAAAGCATAGTGGGAAAAGAATGGCTTTAGTGGCTCTTTCCAAGGGAAATTTGTCATCATTAACATTACAAATCACAATATTAAGGCAAGCTGAAATGTCGCTCTTTGATTCCTCACTTTTGTCACTGTGTACTTATTTGTATCCAAAAATAATAAAATAAGCAAAAAAGAATTGGTCACATGAACATTTTGCTTAGTCTTGTCTACTAAGGTTTCTCACTTTTATTTATATCTAGAAAAAATTTGTTACATAATAAATTTGCCTTTTGTCTTTGTGCCTGTGGACACCTTACTTCTGATACATTTTTGCTTCTTGTTTTGTAGGTTACCTGAAAAGTTCCCGAGTGATCTCGAGTATTTATTGCAGATCCCATGCTGGCTTTAGGTATTTTTGATTTTATATTAGAATTGCTTTCTGTGATCCCAAATGCTTAATTACTACAAGAGAGGAACATATGACTTGAAAAAGGTGTTACTTTTTAAGCAAGTGAAATCTCCCTGACCACCTCTCCCAAAACCTGAACTCGGCACTAAAAAAGTGGACCTCGACTGTGCTACTTGGGACTACTATGGGGTAGGACCCCTCTACGTCTTACTGTCCCCTTGAACATCCTAACTCCTCCTGGAGCCCCTCATCCGCTCCTCTTTCATCTGCATCACAGTCTCAAGATAAGCCTCAGCCTCCGCCTCCACAAGGCGTCCATAATCTCTAATCATTGACTCGGCCACTTTGAACATGAACCCGATCCTCAACCTCTTCTCGAACTCTAAACAACGGCGCTCCTCAGTCACCACGAGTTTCGGTGCAAACCTCAACCGGCTAGTAAATGCGGCCTCAAACTTGGCCACAGGTGTGCTCAATTGCTTGAGTTGATAAAATTGATCCCTCAACTTCTCCCTAACAGTGGGAGGCAAAAACTTGTCCTAAAAAGCGTCGACGAAAGCCTCCCAAGTCACTCTAATGCGCCTTCACGCATACTTCCACCATTAACCTGTATCTCTCTTCAGCTGGAAAGATGCCAAGGTCACCTTCAAACCTCCATCTTTGATGCTAAGCATCTCAAATGTCTTCACCATCTGCTCTAGCCACTCATCCGCCTTTAGTGGCTCCTTAGGGTCACCCAAAAACTCGTCCGGATTTGATCGGAAAAACTCTCGCTTCAAGAATGACGGCCCTGCTTCAGCTACTTGGGCCTGGACTTGATTCTCAGCCCTGAGCATGTCCATAGGTTCCCATAATGCTCTAGCATTTCACAAGCTAAGGTGCATATAGCCTACTGACCAACTAGTTCAGCCATATTGGCTTGACCAACCTCTTCTTCTTGCACCAGAATCTCATCTGGTAAAGGTACCTCATACCTTCTAGGCCTACCACACCTACCATCACTACGTCCATGTCCTAACATCCTAATGAAGGTAACAAAGGAGATTATCACATTTACAAATGTGCCGAAGCTAACTCACTCACGTCCTAATGTAATGAAAAACAGTAATTCACTCCACGTAAACATGTAGTCACATAAACACATACAAATTTCTTTCCTAGATAATGACCGTCCCACGGCGTTACCAGAGTTCCAATTAGAAACAACAGTAATCAAGTGCTCTTCTAACAGGACTTCTAGAAACCCGTAGACCCAAGCAATATCTTAGGAACTAAATCTCATACCCATATAATCATATAAGTATGCTATCACATAGTATATCATACATACTAATGCCTCTATCAAGCGAGACAAACCCATTGTGGTAATAACCACTTCCCACGTACCCAAAGTATTCAAACCCAGTACACTCTGATACCAAGTTGTCACACCCCAAAAATAATTATAATAAACCAACCGTAACCAAAATTAAATAACAACATGAATTAGAATACGATATCCTTTCATTACATAAGATACAATTGTACAAGAGAGGTGACACATGCGATATACATTCATAAATGGTACATCCTGAATCTACAACATGTGTTACAAAACAGTAAAGAAGAAATAAAAGAAACAGATAATCATATTGCCTAACAGCTTACATCTTTCCAATTCAAGGCTTGATCACAACAAAAGTGAGTCTTAAGCTCAATTAAAATAAAGCCCTAAACTTGTACAAAAGTAAATATAAAATAACAAAATTGAGCCTTCAGCTCCACAGGCCTCCCAAGCTAAGTGCTTGGTGGAGGCATATCACCAGCACCTAAAAATATTTTCCCTAAATAGGGTGAGCCAAAGCCCAGTAGAAATAATCCAATGAAACATATAAAACTTAACAAAGATATAAGGGTAATATGCATTACAATTCCATTGATAAACCGTTTTATAATTCTTTTGCAAACCATGTAGTACCAACTATATATTTCAAATCAAGAAATCAATTCCATCTTGTTTAGACAACCAAACTGAGAATACAACTTAATAGGTCTTTAACCAGTGCAATCATCATATAACCACCTTTATTTGCCATTTTACGGATATTTCGTCCGCGAGAACCGGTACCCATGTATACGCACGATTTTCAGGACTTTTACCCTGGACACAAAGGCCAACTTAATTCAATGGAGTACATCCACTTTCTTCTTCTACACATGGAGTGCATCCCCTTTCTTCTCCCAAATATCATACATTTACAATGTATTAAAGACATAGTCATATTCAATGACAACAAATGAGAGATTAGTTTCAATTCGCCTAATCCTCATGCAATTTCTACAACAATTATAGTTATCCTCCACCAATAGCCCAAAACAGATATTTCTAAACAGATATACAACCTCCAAGACAGATAAACTATTCAAATTTCCATAGGTGAGAGGTAATACATATCCAACTCCACCATTTATATAAACATCCATCCAATTTCACATTTTCAATACCAGTTTCATTTATCTGTACAAAACAAATGTTTGAGACATTTTAGGGCAAACTCTTCTTTTTTCCAAAATACAACCCAGGTATCGAAATCAACATTTTTACTACAACACAACCTCATATTCACTCTCATATCCATTTTCAATACATCAATTTGTAAACCTCTCTTTTGATTTTTAAACCAAAATCTTAGATTTGTTCAAAATCCTCCAAATTCACAATAGTATATATACAAAACAAATAACTAAGTTAAGTGTCATAAAGGAGTATAGAAAATCCCTACCTCAAAGCTAGAAGACGAGCAAAGCAAGGAAGAAACTCGAAGAAAGCCGAAACCCAACTATATTCGAATGGAAATGTAGCCCTTGAGATATTCTATCTTTTTAACAAAGGCACACGGGTAGAGAAACCACTAAATTTAGATGAAAACGTAAAGAGAGAGAGAGAGAGAGAGAGAGAGAGAGAAAGTTTAGAGAGAGTGTGTCTCAACTTTTAGAGAGAGGAAGAGATGAAAAAGTGATGTAAAAAGTGATATTCATGGACTGATATACGCACAGTCCGCTCAAGCACGAGAAGTGATGCTCGAGCGCGAGAAGTGACACTCGAGGGCCCAAACACAATAAGTTGTTCTGCTCGAGCGCAAGAAGTGACGCTCGAGCGCAGAATACACACTTCCAGTAGTTTTGCTGACAGCAGACCAACGCTCAAGCTCAAAAAGGGCCGCTCGAGCTGAGATCGCGCAGAAAGCACCGCTCCAACGTAGAATACACTCTCCTAGTAGTTTTGCAGACCTGCAAAAGTACTGAGAGTTCACAAAGCCCGCTTGAGTGCAAGAAGTGATGCTCGAGCGGAGGTGTAAAATTCTGGGTAACAAAAGTTTGAAAACCAAGAAACCAACCTGTTTCAAATGCAATCACTACAATTCAATAGCCAAATTCAAGGACGTATAAAGGAAGTAAGACATGAACAACTACACAAAAGCACGAAACCCTAGTCCAAAATCGCTATAGATCACTTATGCCAGTGAGTATTTCCAAGACCTTTATGAATTGGCGGTGGAGCTAATACAAAGGGGCCATGTTTACGTTGATCATCAAGTTGCTAATTAACTTCATATCAATATCATTTGTCTAAAAATTTATTTCATACATTATTTTAACACTTTGAGCTTTGTCCTTCAATGCTTTTTAATACTAATGCCTCTTTAACTGCTCCTCATATTTTTGAGCCAATAATTCATTTGAAAAGATTAATTACATTTGAATTTTATATAATTTTAAAAGATTACTGGTTGCCTTATATACATTCGAGTTTTACATAATTTTATATATATATATATATATACATTCGAGTAATGATTAATTTGAAAAGATTAATTACTTTAGAGTTTTATATAATTTTCTTTTTATATTTTGAAATATGCCAATGTTATTCAGTCAATACTAATAATTAATTTTATTTTTACAGATGATTTTTGGCATGGAAGTGTGGATATTCTTTTCTTTTTTCTTTTTCTTTTTTTTTTGTGTCTATGGTGGACATTCTTTTTGTGTGAATTACTATTGCTCGTGCAGATAACTATTGGCTCGATACAAATTACTCTTGGTGTGGTATAGATTACCTTTTTGGCATGGTACAAATTACATGATATTGTGGATGTTACTTTTTTTCTTCTTTTTTTTTTTTTTTTTTGTGCAGAGGACATGATTTTTATATAATCCTCAGTTTTGTATGAAATTACTATTTTAGATTGGATTATACTTCATTTGTATGGAATTTTTCTTACAATTGGAATTTGACGTTAAATATGAATTTTTTGGATGGTTGAAAGTAAAATGTGTGCAAGCTGTGGAATGATTGATAATATAATCAGCATATTTATTGTTTTGTTTATATACAGGGTACAAGTTGCACTAATAATGAAATAAATATAGGTTGTGAAGAAATTAATTAAAAAAATAGTAAATAAAGTATTTGGGACTAAATATTTGGTAGCTAAAAAAGCAAGCAAAGGTTTTTTGTGACTAAATATTTAGTAGCATAAAACAAATAGACTTTTTTCCAACCAAATAGTTAGTAACCAAAACAAATCAAAATGGGGAAAAACCCCTTTGCTGACTAAATATTTTAGTCACGAAAAAACATGACATCCTGTGGTAACTAAAATATTGTCGTAAAATATAATGCAACTAAAATATTTATTTTTGGGCGACTAAAATGTTTAATCGTAAACAACGGTGACTAAAATATTTAGTCACTAAATGTAATACTATTTGTGACAAAAATTTATTGGCGACTAAAACTTTTAGTCGCCAATAGTTGAATTCATTTTTATGTGGAAACTTTCAGCGACTAACATTTTACTCGCCAAAAAGTTACCTTTGGTGATCAATAAATTTTTAGTCACCAAAAGTTGTAAATTAGCGACCAAACAAATTTTAGTCGCCAATACTATCGCCGACAAGGTAACCCTAACTAACTGGTGACTAAAATTTTTGTCGCCATTAACTTTCAGCAATAAAAAATGAGGCTTTGATAGCTAATTTTTTAGTAACTGAATGTGTATTTTCCTATAGTGTACCCATTTAGGAATAGAGCCAGGGTTCGATCATTGGGGAGAGCCAAAATAATAGCAGCGAGATAAGTCCCATCAGGTATACGAGTTTAGCTAGATCTATTTTATCTGTAATAAATTTTGAATCAAATAAAGGTAAATTAATATAAAATTTAATATGGCTGTTATATATCGCTTAAATGTTTTATCAAAAAATTTTACTTTCATGTAGCTTCTCATGTGGCATGATGGGTTTTATCATACGCCTCACATATATACAAACATTTATTGTGCACATGCACATAGAAAATAAAATAAAAAAATCAACATAAATGTGGTGATAAATAGCGTATGGCTTGAAATTTAAAGAAGTAATAACAACATAAATCAGTGATAAATGAATGAAAGAAATATGAATGTAAATCATAGCAATATCAAGATGTGTTGCTAAGTGAAAAGGAAAAGACTGAAAAGGGATAGAGGTAAAGAAAAAAGAAAAGAAAGATGTTATGAATCATGAAAATTTATCTTCAATTTTATCCCAAAATTGTATATGTGATGTAGATTTAAAGTTAATGAGGTGTGAGTTATACTTACAATGAACATAAACCATTGATTTTTTCCTAAAAAAATTTTTGAGTATTTTTTTCGGACTTTGTAACATTGCTAAACTAATTAAAATGCAAGAAATGAATTGTATTATAAAAAAGGTTTAAAGATGCTCCAAAAGTACATGGAGAACAAGTTGTTTAATAAATTCCTTTGAGAGTACAAGATACCTACGAAATACAAAATAAATAGTAAGATAAAATGGAAAGTTGAGATTATTTGGACTTTACTTAGAGACAAGGAATGGATGGCCAAAATAAATTTGGAGGGGCCATTTACTACAGTGCCATGAAAATATATAGAAAATGCCTAGTATATGCAGTGTATTCTCAAAAATTTGCAGGGGCCAAATCCCCTGTACCCATATAATAAGAGGTGGCCCTACAAAAATGAAACCAAAATGCAAACTACAAGGAGGGGAAAAATTAAAAAACAACCTTTGTTAAGTTAAATAAAATGAAACATTATTTTTCATACAACAAACAATAAACTTCAGTACAAAACCAATTCCGCATAATTAATGTACAATACATAAAAAGAATTTAAGACATCCTAAATTTGTTCAATGAGATCCCAACAAACTTCTATGGAAAATCAATTTGCAAAAATTAATTTTGTTGAGATTTAGAGTTTAAGTTAAGCTAAACAGCAAGAGGAAAATAAAAAATAAACAAGAAGAAATCAAGTGAGTCTATATAAAGTTCAAAACCAAAGATAAAGTTCGAAACTTTGCTTCTTTTTTTTTGGGTACAAACATAGAGGAAAACCAGGAGGAAACTCAAAACAATGAATAAAAAGTGAAAAAAAAAACTAAAATCCACACAAAAAGCTCAACGAAATTAAAATCCATCACTCTAATCTACCTCTAATGATGATGAAATCAGGTAGATAGATGAAAAAAAAAAAAAAGTAAAAACACAAACATAGGGACAAGCAGCATAAATAAATTGGAATTGAAAAGAGATCTATGGAAATAAACCAAACCTATAGTGTAGAGCATCTATTTGCATAGCAAACAGAAGAGAAAAAGCAAGAGAAAAGAAATGAAGAAAATATGAAAGGAAGATGAAAGGAACATATCAGAATCAAATACTAAAAAAGAGAAAGAAAAAAAAAGGTGCACAGTGTACTTCGGATAGTTATTCAGTAATTTCGAAGTATGGATACGTAGTATTTCATATTATTATAATTGGTGAAGAAAGTATGTAGGTGGGTATTGTGTTGGTAATTAAGAAACACGAAAGGGCATATTGAATAATAATTGATTGAGGAATACAGATACGTGGTAATCTAGAAATATTAAATAATTTCCAGTGCAGTTCTCTGTTTCATGATGATAACAGCATTCTTTTGAAATTTATGTTCCAAAATTACTCTTAAATACATGGACACAATTCAAAGATGACCAGAAAGCAAGGGCAAGCAAGTAATTCGAAGTTGCGCTCAGTTCAGGCTTTTGTCCATTTTTGTACTGAACTCAACAAATATTACAATTTCACTTTTACCCTCTTATTCGTTTATTACTACTACAACAGTTGAACTTGTAAGGTAAAATAAAGAGTAAAATGGTGATTCTACTAGGGACGAAAAAATCATTGTTCATTACATCGAGGCTTTATATACATCATATGAAAGGTTTAAGCTTGGGTGTTTACCTAGATTTGAGTGTGTTTTGGATAGTGTATATACTTTTATTTGTTAACGCATATTTGGAATAAAAATATACGAAAATGTTACTATTAGTGCCCTATGAATTATTTTAGACTCCTCAATTTTTAACTCTTTTTTTATTACAATAATAAGCTCAAATAAAATTACTAAAAAGAACATTATTAATTTTGAGACACCTCATCTCACAATTAAACCCACACACCACTACATCATCAATTAGGGTTTATAAGAGCACTCACCGCCGTTACCACCCATCCATCTTTCCCAAATCTCACCTTCAAAACTTACCCACCCTCAAAACCTTGAAAACCCTTTGGTGGCAATATTTTGGTGATAACGGTAGCAACCATTTGATTACCCACACTTCTCCGGCAATGATAAAGAGTGAAAGTTTTTTCGGCAACCACAACTCTATGAGACGAGAGGAGTACAACAATAAAAGTTCAAAGGAAGTTCATAACTTTGATGGTATTCTTAGCACAGAGGATATTGGCCTTGTAGGGATAAGTTTTTTTAGAAAAAATAGCAAAAATAATAAAATATGTTAATCATTTTTTCGGGACTGAACTCTCGAACATATGACCGAAATTCGATAACACAGGCTTGAACATTGTTTATTTGTTCAGGAACCAGTAACCGAACATTTATTATTTGTTCGGGAATTGGTAACCGAACATTAATCACCGAAGAAAATGATAAGGTGAGAGAGAGAGAAAGAGCAGAGCCGGAGAAGTAATTGTGTCGTCCGAGGCTTCTGGCCCAGGTGATTTTTCCTGTTCTTGAGGGTCCTTCAAGGTAGAGGGAGACTGGGCGGATGGGCCTCTGTTCTGGTTCCTGTTATCAGATGAAGAGGAGAGTTCTTCGTCAGTATATAAATGGTTGATATTATTTTTGTGTATCCCTAATCTAAGGAAGTCATCTTCCCTCCAAACGGAGAGACAACAATTTTGACATAACTCTTATTGAACGAAATTTTGACTTACAAACAAAATATTATTTTCTGCCCATTTTTTTACTTCTTCATTTAAGAAAGGAAATGAATTAAAGGGGCTAGTATATGGGGGCCTCTCCTTTTTGTAATGATCCCTCAAAAAAAAATTTAATTGGGGGTATTTTGTTACGTAATCGGTGGGATATCTTTCTTAAAGTGCAAAGAATTGTTCCTCCGTTTCTGCTGCTGCAAGTATTCCCCTCCAGAGTTCGTCTCTGTTTTTCGAAGGACTTTTTCCCTTAGATGAAAATTCTCCCCATTCGATGAACTCGCCCCCTTTCTGTATACACTATCGACTTGCTGTTGGCGAGTGGAGTTTTTCTATATTTGGATGATAGATTCTGGCGTTGGTTCCAGTGAGATCAAAAAATCTCAGGTTGGAGGTTTGGATCTTCTTCGTGCATTGAACCATGGCATGGAGGTGAGGGTTTCTATCTTCGTGGAGCTCTCTTGCGACAAGTATGTAGTATGGCTGACAAGCTAGTTGAAGAAGGGATTGGAGGAGTTCTAAGAGTTGTTCTTTTGGGCATGGGCATTGTGGGTAGGTGAGGAAGACATTCTTGGCATAAAAACAAAAATAGGCTTGGCGAGGTATTTTGTAGTGGTAAACAGTGAACTCACACCAGTCGTACAAGGCCTCCCTATTAGTTAAAAAACTTGGCGTAAATGGTGTGAGTGGTATGACTGGGGGGGCGCTGTATTAATATTACCAGCGCCCTCCCTCCCACTGATTTGAGCCGTCTATTGCTATACTTATGGACACGTGTATGGATGTGGTTAAAAGGTAGTCACACCCGGGCCCAGGTGTGAGTGGTGTGAGTACTTTTGATTCCTTTGACAGATAGTGCTATACACGTGTCGCTTTTCTGGTGGTTTGCGTGGCTGTAAAGCAAATATTTTTGCAGAATGATAGACATAAAGCAAAGGCGAGAAAATAAATGTGTTTGAATTATTTTGAATGGGGAATCTTCATCCTTACACGTGGGCCATTTTTGCTATATATTTGGTACTAGAAAATATTTTATGGCAGAGAGGAATATGCTTTTGCAGTAGGATAGCTATTATGGTGAAGTTGTTTTCTGGTACCTTGTTTCGTCCCTCCTTTTCTTTTTGTCTTTTTTTTTGATTTATTTGGTATACAATGTTGTACTCCTTAGAAGAGTATCTTGAGAATTACGGGCAATTCACTCAAATGTGTGTAGATCGTTTTTTGACGTAGCAAATAGGACTGTGGGAAGAGAGTTGGCGGTCAGCTCCGGTGAAGTTTGTTCCGGTGTACGAGGAGCAGAGGGCAAATATATCAAAGCTAAGGTGTCTGAACAGAAGGGTTAACAGAGGTAAGAGAATCTGTAGAATTTGTAGGATAAAAGATTTGGAGTGTTTTATAAAAAATGGAAGGAATAGTAAGCAGCCAGCATCGGACCCCCCTTGCGTACCGGAGGTCAAGGACACCAGCGGCCAGTAGATATAAGCGGAGTTACCGTGGTCGTGCACCTTTTAAGGCAGCGCATGTTCGCCGATGGTACGTTCAGAATATTTCCCGATATATTAAGAAGACTAGGAGGGGAGTAAGGAAGTTGCAGCTGTACGATGAACAATTAAGGGACATTAAATTTGATAATAAAGGTGTGGTGAGATTGCTTAATTGTATTGAGCTGGGTAATAAGAGATGTGACCGCCAATCAGACAAAATCGTAGTTAAAGGTATAAAATTAATTAGGAATGTTCAATTGGGACAAGATGCTAAAGACGAAGTTGTGGTCCACCACGTTTTGTTTTTCGTCATAAATGATAATAGTCTGTCGGATTCCGTCCCCACACTTGACAAGAAATTTATTGGAGTTGGCGAAGGTAATCCTGAGACCTAGATTGTTGATCCTGACCAGTCCCACCGGTTTTGAATGCTAAAGAAAATGAGATTCAAGCTCGTTGGTGGCAAGGACAAAGAGTACATTCGTCACGAGATAGAAGTTATGGACCGGTTCTTCCCAGTTGATGTTTGGACGGACTACAAAGATACGCTGTTGGGAAATATTGGAAGTATTCAGAAGGGTGCCATATATTTAGTGGCTGCTACTGTTAGTGAAAAAGAATGCAATTACTTTAAGGAGTCAAATATACTTTAAGACTGTTTAGAATTATAATTTATGTTTTTTTATTTGTAATGTTCAGGTTTTGAATAGAGGTGGACGATATAAAAACTGATGTTGTTGAAGGTGTTTCAGCAAGTGATTTCAGTTGTATTGAACTTGCGTTGCCTAATTTATTTTCTCAATTGAGGTTAAGATACAAACAAAAAAATATTAAGGTTGATAAAATATTGATAAAATATTCACCCATTTGCGCACCCAATGCCAGTGGGTTGGTTAAAGTAAATGTTTATGATCGGAGGTTAGATGGTAATAACAGTTTGCAGGACATAATCCCCCTTTTAATATTTGAATTTTCAAGTCGATACTTCACCATCCATGGCATCAGTTTGTCATTAATTGAACAATAACCATTCTCATAATAGACTAACTCGCATTGACAATCCACCGGGAAAATAAACCACGCCTGCAAACTGTCATTACCATCTAACCTCCGATCATAAACATTTACTCTGACTAATCCACTGGCATTAAGTGCGCAAAGGGGTGAATATTTTATCAATATTTTATCAACCTTAATACTTTTTTGTTTGTATCTTAACCTCAATTGAGAAAATAAATTAGGCAACGCAAGTTCAATACAACTGAAATGACTTGTTGAAACACCTTCAACAACACCAGTTTTTATATCTTCCACCTCCATTCAAAACCTGAACATTACAAATAAAAAAACATACATTATAATTCTAAACAGTCTTAAAGTACATTTGACTCCTTAAAGTAATTGCATTCTTTTCCACTAACAGTAGCAGCCATTAAATATATGGCACCCTTCTGAATACTTCCAACATTTCCCAACAGCGTATCTTTGTAGTCCGTCTAAACATCAACTGGAAAGAACCGGTCCACAACTTCTATCCCGTGACGAACGTACTCTTTGTCCTTGCCACCAATGAGCTTGAATCTCATTTTTTTTTAGCATTCAAAACCGGTCGGACTGGTCAGGATCAATAATCTAGGTCTCAGGATTACTCTCGCCAACTCCAATAAATTTCTTGTCAAGTGTGGGGACGGAATCTAACATACTATTATCACTTATGACGAAAAACAAAACGTGGTGGACCACAGCTTCGTCTTTAGCATCTTGTCCCAATTGAACATTCCCAATTAATTTTATACCCTTAACTATGATCTTGTCTGATTGGCGGTCGCATCTCTTATTACCCAGCTCAATACCATTAAGCAATCTCGCCACACCTTTATTATCAAATTTAACATCCCTTAATTGTTCATCGTCCAGCTGCAACTTCCTTACTTCCCTCCTAGTCTTTTTAATATATCGGGGAATATTCTGAACGTACCATCAGCGAACATACGCCGCCTTAAAAGGTGCACGACCACGGTAACTTCGCTCATAAACATTTACCCTGACCAACCCACTGGCATTGGGTGCGTAAAGGGGTGAATATTTTATCAATATTTTGTCAACCTTAATACTTTTTTGTTTGTATCTTAACCTCAATTGAGAAAATAAGTTAGGCAACGCAAGTTCAATACAACTGAAATCACTTGCTGAAACACCTTCAACAACACTAGTTTTTATATCGTCCACCTCCATTCAAAACCTGAACATTACAAATAAAAAAGCATAAATTATAATTCTAAACAATCTTAAAGTACATTTAACTCCTTAAAGTAATTTTGCATTCTTTTGTAGTGGTAAACAGTGAACTCACACCAGCCATACAAGGCCTCCCTATTAGTTAAAAAACCTAGTGTGAAAGGTTTGAGTGGTGTGACTGGGGGGGGCGCTGTATTAATATTACCAGCGCCCTCCCTCCCGCTGATCTGGGCCGTCCATTGTTGTACTTATGGACACGTGTATGGATGTGGTTAAAAGGAAGTCACACCCGGGCCCAGGTGTGAGTGGTGTGAGTACTTTTGATTCCTTTGGCAGATAGTGCTATACACGTGTCGCTTTTCTGGTGGTTTGCGTGGCTGTAAAGCAAATATTTTTGTAGAATGATAGACATAAAGCAAAGGCGGAAAAATAAATGTGTTTGAATTATTTTGAATGGGGAATCTTCATCCTTACACGTGGGCCATTTTTGCTATATATTTGGTACCAGAAAATATTTTATGGCAGAGAGGAATATGTTTTTGCCGTGGGATAGCTATTGTGGTGAAGTTGTTTTCTGGTACCTTGTTTCATCCCTTCTTTTTTTTTTTTTTTATTTGGTGTACAATGTTGTACTCCTTAAAAAAGTATCCTGAGAATTACGAGCAATTACTCAAATGTGTGTAGATCACTTTTTGACGTGGCAAATAGGACTGTGGGAAGAGAGCCGGCGGTCAGCTCCGGTGAAGTTTGTTCCGGTGTACGAGGAGCAGAGGGAAAATATGTCAAAGCTAAGGTGTCTGAACAGAAGAGTTAACAAAGGTAAGAGAATTGCTCGTAAAAGATTTGGAGTGTTTTATAAAAAATGGGAGGAATAGGAAGCAGCCAGTATAGGACCCCCCTTGCGTACCGGAGGTCAAGGACACTAGCGGCCAGTGGATATAAGCGGAGTTACCGTGGTCGTACACCTTTAAGGCGGCGCATGTTCGTCGATGGTGCGTTCAGAATATTCCCCAATATATTAAGAAGACCATGAGGGGAGTAAGGAAGTTGCAGCTGTACGATGAACAATTAAGGGACGTTAAATTTGATAATAAAGGTGTGGCGAGATTGCTTAATTATATTAAGCTGAGTAATAAGAGATGTGACTGCCAATCAGACAAGATCGTAGTTAAGGGTATAAAATTAATTGAGAATGTTCAATTGGGACAAGATGCTAAAGACGAAGTTGTGGTCCACCACGTTTTGTTTTTCGTCATAAGTGATAATAGTATGTTAGATTCCGTCCCCACACTTGACAAGAAATTTATTGGAGTTGGCGAGAGTAATCCTGAGACCTAAATTATTGATCCTGACCAGTCCGACCGGTTTTGAATGCTAAAAAAAATGAGATTCAAGCTCATTGGTGGCAAGGACAAAGAGTACGTTCGTCACGGGATAGAAGTTGTGAACCGGTTCTTCCCAGTTGATGTTTGGACGGACTACAAAGATTCGCTGTTGGGAAATGTTGGAAGTATTCAGAAGGGTGCCATATATTTAGTGGCTGCTACTGTTAGTGAAAAAGAATGCAAAATTACTTTAAGGAGGAATTCCATGTATTATATTAACTAATGGGGACAGTAGTTGGTTAGATGCAATGTCTCCAAAAATGAGAGAATGGTTTGATGTTAATGTAACCACTGTCATGATTAATGAAAAATTTTATTAGTTTTATTTATGAAACCACTCAAAGTTTTATTTATTTACTGCATTTCCCTTATCATCAACTATTACATCTTGAGTCACATCACTATTTTTTTACACTGATGATTACATTTCGTAAAACATTAGAAAATTCAACGGGGTCCATAACGACTGATCCTCTACAATCAACTTCCTCTTTGCTAACACCAACCTCCGAAATCGACAGACCAAGATCAACATCACTAGTATCATCACCACCTCTGCGTACATCAATCTCGGACAAACTCAGACGACCTCTGTATTCATGAATAACTGAATCACTTTCCCCAAAACCTCCTAACAACAAATCTCTTCGCTTCTTCGGTAAACCCACAGACTTAATCCGTGTCAGAATTGGAATGGGCTTCGTTGGAGGACAATGCCAAACATCAACATTATCATTAGTATATTTTTTAGATAACACAACAATAGAGGGGGCCCTCATTTGCGAATCTTCTGGCATGTCACTCATAGAATACTTCAGATACTCCTTCATTTTACAATACGTAATCCCCCTTTTAATATTCAAATTTTCAAGTCGATACTTCACCATCCATGTCACCTGTTTGTCGTTAATTAAACAATAACCATTCCCATAATGGACTAACTCGCATTGACAATCCATCGGGAAAATAAACCACACCTGCAAACTGTCATTACCATCTAACCTCCGATCATAAACATTTACTCTGACCAACCTACTGGCATTGGGTGCGCAAAGGGGTGAATATTTTATCAACCTCAATACTTTTTTGTTTGTATCTTAACCTCAATTGAGAAAATAAATTAGGCAACGCAAGTTCAATACAACTGAAATCACTTGCTAAAACACCTTCAACAACACCATTTTTTATATCGTCCACCTCTATTCAAAACCTAAACATTACAAATAAAAAAAACATAAATTATAATTCTAAATAGTCTTAAAGTATATTTGACTCCTTAAAGTAATTTTGTATTCTTTTCCACTAACAGTAGCAGCCACTAAATATATGGCACCCTTCTGAATACTTCCAACATTTCCCAACAGTGTATCTTTATAGTCCGTCCAAACATCAATTGGGAAGAACCGGTCCATAACTTCTATCCTGTAACGAACGTACATTTTGTCCTTGCCACCAACGAACTTGAATCTCATTTTCTTTAGCATCCGAAATCGGTCAGACTGGTCAGGATCAACAATCCAGGTCTCAGGATTACCCTCGCCAACTCCAATAAATATCTTGTCAGGTGTGGGGACGGAATCTGACAGACTATTATCACTTATGACGAAAAACAAAACGTGGTGGACCACAGCTTCATCTTTAGCATCTTGTCCCAATTGAACATTCCCAATTAATTTTATACCCTTAACTACGATCTTGTTTGATTGACAGTCAGATCTTTTATTACCCAGCTCAATACCATTAAGCAATCTCGCCACACCTTTATTATCAAATTTAACGTCCCTTAATTGTTCATCGTACAGCTACAACTTCCTTACTCCCCTCCTAGTCTTCTTGATATATTGGGGAATATTAATCACACTTGGTTGTTCTTCTTCTTCGTGAGTTTTGTTAGGTTTTTTGGAAAAGATATTTATTTGAGGTGTGGGAGGTGTGCATTCAATTGAATGGATGGAATATTTTCACAAGTATAATTTTGGTATTATTTGGGGGAAGAAAAGAAATTTTTAAGGGTTTCAAAATTTATAAGTGGGGGTCCAAAGAAATTGAGGGTTCAAAATAATAGATGGAATGTTAATAGCACCACTTATTACATATTAGCGGTGTAGAGCACACGCGATACTTATGTATTTTAAAAAAATATATATATATATAATATTAAAATAATAGTAATTTTTCTTCAAGTATATTTTTAAGTTTTGTTTTGTAATTTTTTAAGAACAATTCAAATAACGTTGTGAGAAAAATCATGCAAAAAAATAAATACCTATTTTTAATTTTAATAACTTTTGGTATCCTCCTAATCTATTCTATTATTTAAAAGTAACACCTACTTTGGATATTTTATTTGGGTTTTTCTTTATTCTCAAATTTGTGTGTGTGTTTTTGAAAAGAAAAAAAAAATACATAAATTTATGAATTTATTATCTATTAATTTATTTGCTTAATAAAATTTAAAACTACATTTGTACATAATTTCTCAAGTTATCCTGTTTTTTTTTTTTTTAATTTTTATATTTTTTTGGAGTTTTCTTATTATCTACAAATAAAATATTAATCAATAAATATAAAAACTAAACAAATAAATTGAACCTTATTTGATATAACAAACAAATTGAAAATTATCTGTTACTCATACATAATTTTATAGCTATCCTATTTATTTTCTTTTGTTAATTTTAAAATCTTTTGGAATCTCCTTATTATATAATAATGAGTAATTTTTTTAAGATCCCTCATATTACGATTTTATAGTATAAAAGACATGAAATATTTTCGTAGTAGTTGGGATCCCTTAAATTTTGATCCAGACAAAATTTCGAAGCAGAAAAATTTCAATCCAGAAAAATTTCGAGGTAGAGAAATTTCAATCCAAAGAAATTTCAAAACATAGAGAAATTTGTCTGAAATTTCTCTGGTTCGAAATTTCTTTGGTTTGCTCACAAATTTCTGTGTTTTGACCAATTTTGTTTGATTTACTCATAATTTTCTCTATATTTTGAACAAACTAGAGAAAATTGAACTACTCACAAACCAATTTTTCTATAATTTTTACAAGAAAACAATATGCTAAGTTCATCAAATAACTTAAATACAAAATCTAATTACAATTTAAAAAACATCAAACACTTTCCAAAAGATCAAAAATAAAATTCAAAGTTAGAAATCTAGTGAAAATCAAACAATCAACATAAATTAGTGGGAGCTTAATGTAGGCAGGAAAAATTCAAATACCAGAGAAAATTCGAGAGAAAATCAAAGAGACAACTAGCCAGAGAAAATCAAGCAAAGCACAGAGAGAAAGTGAGTCCAAGTGTTCACAGATAATTAATGTAAAAGGGATATCTTGAAAATTCATCTCAAAGGAAAAGTTACACACAAGGAGATAACTAATCAGTGAAAATCAAACAAGTAACCTAAATTACTGAGAGTTTAATATTTTTAGGGAAAATTCAAATGCCAAAGAAAATTTAGCTCAAGGAACAACTAACTAGTGAAAATTAAACAAATAACACAAATTAGTGGAAGTTTAATGTGGTTAGAAAAATTAAAATGTCAGAGAAAATTGAAGAGAAAATCAAAGAGACAATTAGCCATAGAAAATCAAGTAAGGCACATAGAATAAAGTGAATCCAATGTGTTTAGAGAAAATTGTGATGCTAGAAAAAATTCATCTCAAGAGGAAAATTACACACAATGAGACAACTAACCAGTGAAAATCAAACAAGCAACATAATTTGATAGGTTAGGAAAAATTCAGATGCCAGAGAAAATCAATCAAAATTTTGGCCCAAACTTTGAGAAATTTACACCCAACTCGGAGAAATTTCGCCTATGTCAGAGAAATTCAGAGAAATTTCTTTGATTTTCTCTGTGTTTTGGAAATTTCTCTGTATATTACACAGAGAAGAGAAAGAAGAAAAAAATGGAATAGTTTATTGTCAACCCTTTAATTCTTCCCTCTATAAGGGAAGTAATTCAACAAGTGATGTAAATATGTGTCTTTCAAATATATATATCGTCTGTACATAAAACAGGGACATGGTCACCAATATATTTGTTATTCAACTTTATATTCGTTTTTAAGTACAGTAGAGTCAAGAAAGAATATACACACAGATAGCTATGGAAGCTTAAGAATGTCAAATTGTAGAAGAAGAGGCAGATAGCATAGATATCATCCACTGCTATACCTAGTTTCTTACGTTTCCAAGCACAAACCGCGTGTTAGACTAATCTTTTAACCGATTCTTCCCAAAATACCAACACAAACTTCAATCCTTTATATATATATTTATAGAGAGAGAGAGAAAGAGAGATGATGGATATCACCCCATGTAAAAGGTGATTCTCTTCTCCATGAAAAGCAGAGCAGCAAGTCAAGGAAGAAGGTTGTCAACCAACAGGCTGCAAAGGTGAACGGCCACCGAAAGGAAAAGAAGAGGGCTAATAGCTAGCTCACATGAAAGACTCTCTCTCCTATCATTATGTGTATAAATGAAGAGAGTGAGGGAGTGAGAGTGAGTGAGCAGCCAAGGAAAATGTAAAGAGATGTGATGTAGAGACTCTCTCGGTGTGAGAAAGGGAGACGGGTGAGTGGGTGAGTAAGGATGGTGTGAGCTTCTCCTCTATTGTAATCTCTCCATTGTTATAGTGATAACCGGTTACTCTCCCGTGGACGTAGGCATTGAGGCCGAACCACATTAAATATGGTGTCTCCTTGTTTTTCTACTTGGTATGATTTCTGGAAAGTCTTGGGCGGGATCTCGGATCCCCAACAAGTAGTATCAGAGCGAAGTTATGAAAAATAGTGTGTTTTTCCAAAATGGCTAAGGCATCAAGTTGCTCGAAATTAGGTTTTGAGGATACTAGGATGAAGGTCTCGATGAGAGTAATCTAGACCCAGAAAAATGAGCCCAAATGAAGACTGTGGTGGGACTCACGTGCCCTCTGAAAATGGCGAGTGAGGACCATTTTTGGACACGTACCACATTCGCAGCGAGAGGTTGAAAATGACCACTATTCACTATAGCTGCTATGTTTAAATATTAGTTGAGGAAAATAAAACACAATGCGTGGTTCTGGCGAAGTAGATAAGGTGATGTGGTGTGTATATAGTCAAGGGTTTGGAACCCCCTAGTTGCATCCTAAGAATTTTTTTTTTTTTTAAAGTGGAGGATGATGCAGCGTTGATGAAAGAATGACATCTGCAGGCGGGTAGGTCACCCAAATCCAACTCGACCCAGGAGGGTCCGACCCAGATAACGTCAGCAGCCCAAGTGGGCGGGTCAGAGCTGACCCAAAAGAGGTCTCATGTAGTGACATCAACATGACGCGATGGTGACGTCAGCGGTGGCACGTGGCAGACGACGTCAAAATAAGGAGATGGAATATTTTCCTACAGTTTTGAAAATTGCAATTTGGCTCAGAATTTTCAAAAAATTGTGGTGTGACCCAGCTTTTTGGGAAATTTTTCAATAAGGTCCTCAGAAGTGAAGCAAAGGTTGGTCCTAACTAAATGGACCGTTCTGGACGCAACTGAAAGGTTAGAATGGTGAAATTTTGAGCGAATTCTAAAGATTGCCAAAAATGTGAGTTTGTCATCTTCAATAATTGGAGAAAGGTTGTCGGATATTTGTGGAAATGTTACAGATTCACTGAAGAGGTTAGAATGGTGAGATTCTAACCAAATTGGACAACTAGATACAAATCGAGGGAGATCAGGATTGATCAAGGGCGATCAAAGGATTACAGATGGTTATCTCTGGAATTGATCGGAAGATCTGGTTCAATCAGAAGAGAAGACCATTCATCGATAAATAGATGATTTGGCAACCAATACGGGCTTAGGGAAATGCTATGGCAGTTGGAGCTATTATATACGATTAGGTACTAGTGGTATGTGGATAAGTAGAACAATAGTTGTAGAAGAACATAATGTGCTCAAGCATAGAGGTACAAGAGCACAGATGACTACGCAAGAGTGTCGTGCTAGGTGCAGATATACAAGTGCAGAGAAGGCGCGGGTAGAGTGTACAACAGCGGGTTGTTGAAAGTTCACAGGAACTTCCAGACAGAGAAATTGAGATGAATAAAACGCAAGAGTACGCGCCAAGGAGTGGCAAGTCTCTTTTATCTATGGTGGTTTCTTTAGTTCCATGGCAGCAGAGGATAGAATTGATATGGATCTTTCAACCGAGCTCGAGCGTAGGGAGACCAAAAGCCATATGTGTGAGCACTATGCAAGAAATTACATAACTGACGATGTTTTGACAGATGGAGCTACTGTCAACCATCAATCTACTGAACAACAAATTAGGGATTGCAAAGGCACAAACAACGAGCGTCTGTGGAAACGTTAGGATGTTGTTTAGGAGTATAGAGGGCAAAGGCTGATAGTTTAAAAGAAAAAGCTTTGAGCAAAGAAAACCAAGGACGTTGATGAGACAAACGACGAGTTTTCTGTTGCTCCAATGACTGGTCATACGAGGTGATACATGTTAGTCAAAGGCATCCTAGGTAGGAGGTACAGGGCATCTAATCAGGGGGTGTCGAATATCTTGGTTACACAAGTTCAAGCATAGCAGGTGAAGATATCCGAGCCAATAAGCGTGGAAGAGATTTGTGGGAGATAGGAGTAGAGGCTATCTTCAAATCAGAGAGTGGTATGAGTTAAGTTGAGGATATAGGATTCCCTTTTCCTCTTGCATCTCTGGTGTATTATCTCTAGCTTTAGGGGATGCAGACGTCTCATGAGGAGATATAAAATATGTTAATTTTTGGGTGCAACAAGATTAGGAGCAGTGTGTGTAGTGGATCACTCATATAGGTTAAGGGGGTGATTTGTTGGACATCACCCTATGTGAGAGGTGATTCTCTTCTCCATGTGAAGCAAAGCGGCAAGTCAAGAAAGACGGCTGTCAACCGACAAGCCGCAAAGGTGAACGGCCATCGAAAGGAGAAGAAGAGGGTTGACAACCAGCTCACTGGAAAACTCTCTCTCCTACCATTATGTGTATAAATGGAGAAGGTGAGGGTGTGAGAGTAAGTGAGCAACCAAGGAAAATGTAGAGAGATATGAGGCAGAGAGACCATCTCTCTCGGTGTGAGAGAGGGAGACAGGTGAATGGGTGAGTGGGGATGGTGTAAGCTCCTCCTCTATTCTAATCTCTTTGTAATTTTTCTATTGTTATAGTGATAACCGATTACTCTCCCGTGAACGTAAGCATTGAGGCCGTACCATGTAAAATATGGTGTCTCCTTGGGTATGTGTGTGTGTTTTTTTTCTGCTTGGTATGATTTCTGGAAGGTCTTGGGCGGGATCTTAGATCCCCAACAAGAGAGAGAGAGAGAGAAAGAGAATAAAGAGACGAAAGAAAGAGAAGAGACGAAAGAAACGGAAGAGAAAGAGGAATAAAGATTTGGTATATTTATATATCTATATAATAAGGGAAGAGGGTTTTTGAATTTATCCTAGAGATAATTGTCCTACTTGGACATTTTAATGGTCAGGATTCATTTTAATGGACGGCTGAGATGACCCTTAACTTTCATTTGTCACCCACGTTCTCTCTTTGCCAACCCAAGACAAAGGCTTACAAACCCCAGTTTCATCTCATCATCATCAGGCATCAGCAGCCCCATTCACTACCCCACGAAGCAACGCAACCTTCGGCAACGTTGCATGAGAGAGCAAACATTGCATGTTTATTCTCTCTCTCTCTCTCCAAACTTCTCAGGTCTCAAACTCTCTCTCCTCAGAGATCTCTCTCTCTCTTCCTCTCGCTCCCCATCTCCCTCCGCTACCACCGACAGCGACTCTCCACAGCCGCGCCGCTTTACGTCGCCTCCACCACTGCGTCACCTCCGATCTCCACCGACAGCAACTCTTCATCTCTTCTCCCGCCACGGCGCCTTTGTCCTCCACCGTCAAAATAATCAATTGGTTTTGAAATGGGTTTGGACTTGTGTGTGTTTGGATTTGTTAAAATAGTCAATTGGTTTTGAATTGGACATGGGGGGTTTGGATCTTTACTTCTTTTTTCCCTATGGGCAACACTGTTGTGAAAGGTAATTTCAATGAATAAAGCATATTTTTTCCTCCTCAAACTATCTCCATAGCCACTGATTGGACATGTGGATTGATTTTTAAAATTTAATTTCTTTGGTTATTTTGTGGATTGATTTTTATTTTGTTGTTCGGGATGTGGATTGATTTTTAAAATTTAATTTTTTTGGTTATTTTGTGGATTGATTTTTATTTTGCTGTTTGGGATGTGGATTGATATTTAAAATTTAATTTTTTTGGTTATTTTGTGCATTGATTTTTATTTTGCTATTTGGGATGTGGATTGATTTTTAAAATTTTAATTTCTTTGGTTTTTTTGGTCCGGGCTAAAAGCCTCCTTTTGGTACCCCACGGGGCATAGATGTTTGAGAATTTCGATTTTGGGGGATGTTTGGGTTTGTGTTTCTAGGTTTGGATCTTTACTTCTTTTTTCCCTATGGGTAGCACTATGTGCAGCACTGTTGTGAAAGGTAATTTCAATGAATAAAGTTTATTTTTTCCTCCTCAAACTATCTCCATAGCCACTGATTGGACATGTGGATTGATTTTTAAAATTGAATTTTTTGGTTATTTTGTGGATTGATTTTTATTTTGCTGTTTAGGATGTGAATTGATTTTTAAAATTTAATTTTTTTTGGTTATTTTGTGGATTGATTTTTATTTTGTTGTTTGGGATGTGTATTGATTTTTAAATTTTTAATTTTTTTGGTTATTTTGTGGATTTATTTTTATTTTGTTGTTTGGGATGTGGATTGATTTTTAAAATTTAATTTTTTTTGATTATTTTGTGGATTGATTTTTATTTTGCTGTTTGGGATGTGGATTGATTTTAAAATTTTTAATTTCTTTGGTTATTTTGGTCTGGGCTAAAAGCCTCCTTTTGTACCCCACGGGGCATGGATGTTTGAGAATTTCGATTTTGGGGGATGTTTGGGCTTGTGTACTAGGTTTGGATCTTTACTTCTTTTTTTCCTATGGACAGCACTGTTGTGATAGGTAATTTCAATGAATAAAGCTTATTTTTTTCTCCTCAAACTATCTCCATAGCCATTGATTGGACATGTGGATTGATTTTTAAAATTTAATTTTTTTTGATTATTTTGTGGATTGATTTTTATTTTTCTGTTTGGGATGTGAATTGATTTTTAAAATTTAATTTTTGGATTATTTTGTGGATTTATTTTTGTTTTGATGTTTGGATATGTATTGATTTTTAAATTTTTTATTTTTTTGGTTATTTTGTGGACTGATTTTTATTTTGCTGTTTGGGATGTGGATTGATTTTTAAAATTTAATTTTTTTGGTTATTTTGTGGATTGATTTTTATTTTGCTGTTTGGGATGTGGATTGATTTTTAAATTTTTAATTTTTTTGATTATTTTGGTCTGGGCTAAAAGCCTCCTTTTGGTACCCCACGGGGCATGGATGTTTGAGAATTTTAATTTTGGGAGATGTTTGGGTTTGTGTTTCTAAGATTTGAGTTTCTATTTGTTTTTCTAAGATTTGTTTTTTTAAACATTAAAACTGAGAAAGAGACGAGAGAATGAGAAAGAGAGAGAATGTGTGTTGATTAAAACGAGAGAATGAGAAAGAAGACCTTTTTGGAGAGATTAGAGAGAGAAAAGGGGGAAGATGGAGAGGGAGAATGAGTGGGAGACAGTGAAGAGAGGTTAGGGGGTCACTTGGCACAACACCACACAAAAAAAAATAGGTTTAAATTTTTTTATTTATTTTTTAAATCCACTATTTTTGAAAAATGTTTGGTTTTTTTTGGTGGATTAATTTAAACTCAAAATTTAAATAGAGTTTAAATTGAGTTCTGTTAAAAAAATGGTGAATTTAAATTTGTATGAAAATTGAGTTTATGAGTTATGTTTATGTAGAAAATGTTTTTTTTTTTAACTCAAAATTTAAATTAGGTTTAGATTGGGTTATGTTAAAAAAATGATCATAAAAGTGAATTTTGAGAAAGAGAGGAGAAATAATTATAGTAGTGTGATTTGTTCAAAAACTGAAAAGAAGAGTTTTTCTTATAATAAATTATATTTTTCAATTTTTACTTTAATTTTATTGGGGTGTATTTATGTTGAGTACTTTTACAAAATTCATTTCAAAGTCAATAAATTTGATAAATTACATTTTAAATCAATACTTTTAAATTTAATTATATTTTAATCTTATAATTAATTTAGACACGGATGTACATTAGGTGACACATTAGTTTTATGGGTGATACATTTTTAAACCTTCAAACCAACCCTGGGCACTTGCCTGGTTAGAAACTACTTTACTATAATACAAATTTTAAACTCATCAAACTTACCATAAATTAGATTTGTATTATTTATCAGCCCATAAATCAATAGTTTGAAAGTGTTAAAATCTGAATGTGTTAGAATCTATTGCCAGATAAATTATGGTTGTTGCCAAGGATAGTTAAACTTTTTAAGCACTTTCAAGATGTTGTAAGCTTTGAAGGCTCTAGAAATTGGTTCATCAAAACGAAGACTATGCGGGCAGAATGTCATTGGCTAGATGGAAAAAGCAAGCAAGAAAAGTGATAGAGAGTGAAGTCTAAAGGAAAAAAAAAAAAAAGCTTTGGGTGACCCACTACCAACCAGGGAAGGGGGTCTGAAAATTCCACGATTTTTGGGAAATTACAATATTGTATTTATTATTATTTTTATTTTTAGAATCTTTATTTATTTAGCTTTTATTGTTTGTTGGACAAACCACTAAATTGAAATTCTTAAACAACATAATAATTATTTATTTTGGTAGTATTATATATATTAATGGATATAAACAACAGAATAATTATTTGTTTGCCAGCAGTGGGAGTATTTCGGTGCATCTTTGTGGGTTGCATCACCGGAGTTTTGGACTATTTTGTTGTTATTTTATTCGAGTTTTATAAAGCGTGTAATACAAGTAAAATTGTTACAATTTTTTAAAAAGAATAGTATTTTTTTTAAAATATTTTTTCAATATTTTTGTCAAAAAATATTACGGACTTTATAAATTTTAATATGATATGTATGATTTACAACTGTATTTTGATCACAATATTATTTATACCGTGCCTTTAGGCACGGGCATACGCTAGTGTATACATATAGCGAGAGGGAGAGAGAGAGAGAGAGAGAGAGAGAGAGAGAGAGAGAGAGTGTGTGTGATATATTGGTGTGGGTGAGAGGCCTTAGGCTACAAAAAAAATATATATTGTGAATCTCTTCCATTATTAAAAGTTGGAGAGGGATGTTAGACCAATTTTTCCTATAATATAACTTCTTATTATATATCATAATAAATAAAAATGAAAAAAAATAAATAAATTGAGAGAGAATTGGGGAAAATGTTTTGGTTAGCAATACATACCAAATACAAATAAACAATTGAAAGAGGGAGAATTTGGTTAATCACAATTGATATATCATAATAAAATAATATAATATAATAAATAAAAAAAATAAAAAGAAATTGAGAAAAAGAACAAAGTTTGAGTAAAAAAAATTGAAAGAAAGAATTAGGAAAAATAGGGGAGAATTGATTCATCACAATTGATATATCATAATAAATAAATTTAAAAAAATTGAGAGAGAAAAGTTTCAATCAAAAAAAATTAAGAGAAAGAACAAGAGAAAACAATAAAGAATTGATTCATCACAATTGATATATCATAATAAAAAAATAAAACAAATAAATAAATTAAGAAAAAAATTTGAGAGAGAAACTTGGGTGAAAATAAAGCATACTTAACTCTATATTGAAAAAAAAAAAAAAAAACTCTACAGTAATCCATCAAAAAAGATAAAAGCAATTTGAGAAAGAGAAAAAAATTCAGTTAAAAGAAAGTTGAGAAAAAGAAGTGGGAAAAACCGTGAATAACTGATTGATCACAATTGATATATCATAATAAAAATAAAAAATAAAAAAATGAGAAAAAAAGTTTCAGTTAAAAAAATTGAGAGAGAAATAGTAGTTTGTTAAAAAAAAAAAAAACTCAAATAATCAATAAAATAAAAAGAAAACTGAGAAAAAGACAAAAAGTTTCAGTTTAAAAAAAATTGAGAGAAAAAAAATGGTGTGAATGGATTTAAAGAGGGTGATTATATGCATAAGAGATTGAAAAAGAAAGGGAAAAATATGCTCTGTTTTAAAAAGAGTGGACAAAATCTTGGACGACATTGCGAGTCGTCGCTCTTCTCACGCCCTTCTGCTACCGCTGTGCTGCATTTGCTACCGTGTGGATTTTCATTTGACAATAATAAAATATATATATTTTTTAAACGGTTTTTTTTTCTTTTTTTGTAAAAAAAACAAAATTAAAAACAATGAATCATTTCTTTACAAAAAACACACCAAAAAAAAAAGCAAATAAATTTTATTTCTTATACTATACTTTTTTTTCCCAAGAACTTGATAACATAATGGAAAATTTAAGAACACTAAATTTTTTTTTCTAAACACACGCGCGCACACACACACACACACAAATTTAACATTAAAGAAAAATCCAAATACCCAAAAAAAAAAAAGCTGTTACTTTTTTTTTCCCTGATAACATAATGGAAATTTTGAGAATATAGATTTTTTTTTTTTTAATAACACACACACAAAATTAAGAAAACAAACAAACAAATTTTTAATACTCTGCTTTTTTTCTCCAAAGAACCTGATTACATAATGAAACTTTTTAATAAAGAAAATAAAAATTATAATTAATAATATTACACTTACAGTGTAAGATGAGTAGTAGATATGTATTTTAGATAATCACTCTATTAACTTGCAACTGAACCATAAGATTGCAATGTTCTTGAATAGTCTTTCTCCACATAAAAAGTAAAAAGTTCTTGAATACTTGAAAATAGTCTTTCTCCAAAAGACAAAGAAAAAGAAAAAGAAAAAGTTTTTGAATAAAGTGAAAATGGTGAAACTTCACACAGCAATTTGTTATAAATTATAAATAAAAATAAAAATAAAAAAGAAAAAAAAAGAAGCAAAAGAGAGAAAATGGTTTTTTTTTTTTTTTTAAACTGAAAAGAGAGAGAAGATGGTGAAACATGGAACTGTACAATAATTTGTGAAACAGTGATACTACATATTATTCTTTGTGAAATGTGAGAAGTAAAAAAATGGAAGTTATTTAGTGAGTTAGTAATTTATGAGTTTATCTTAATTACAATTTGATATAAGTTTTAAAATAATATAATTATTTAAGAAGTTAAGGTTATTTTAAAGAAAATAGTAAAAATTTATGAGGTCATAGCTTTAAGATTTCAAAGTGGATGTTCTTTAAATGTGTGTGTGAATTGAAAAAGATGTGCACAAAATAAAAATTATGCTTGAAAATAGAAGTTTCCAATTTAATCACTAGAGTATTCAATTATGATACTTGTGAGACTAACTTTTCAGAAACTCATGCCAATCAACGGTTGTGATTTATTGTGCACAGAGTAGCGTGTGCTAGTAGGGGTGAGATTCGTTGGGGCGGGGCAGCGTCGCACTATATAATTAGAGATTTTGTGTACGTTTATGTTTAATATTGAATCTTTATATCTATTTAGTATAATTCTAAATCTCAAATTTACCTATCAGATTATATGTTAAAAATAAATTTAAAATATTTTATAATTAAATTTAATTACATATTATATTTTTAAATAAATACACTGATATCATTATGAATTAAATAAATACACTGATATCATTATGAATTAAATAATTTTATATATAAATTGAAAATTTTCTTAAATAAATTTAATTACATATCACCATAAATATAAATTTTAATAAAATTAACAAAAATAAAATTGAAATCTCAATAAAAAATATATTTTTTAATATATTATAATTAATTAATTTGATAACAAGCTGGATCAGATCAAGTTAGATTAAAAGTGTAATTTCCAAAATTAACCTATTAGTATATCATGCTAAAAATATTGATCCAACCCGAGAAATATCTTTTCCAAAAGCAAACAATCTGATCTCTTGGATCTCATGACCAACAAAAAAAGGTCAAATCTCAGAGCCTACTTCTATACATTTCCGTAATTCAGCAACATAACGAAGGATAAATATGTCAATTCACAACCACTATACCAGCACCGCTTTGAAAAGTAGAAATCTATAATAAAGAGAGAGAGCAAGCAGCCACAGAGAAACTCCGACGAAGACGACGATGGCGCCAACACCAGCAGCGATCCGGCGCTCCGGCGTCGCATCTGGTCTTCTGCTCCTCCTCTTCTTCCTTCTCATCCAACCGTCAATTTCCATCTACTGCGACGAAGACGATTGCTACGATCTTCTAGGGTTCATTTCTCTCTCTCTCTCTCTCTCTCTCTCTTCCTAATTCTCACTCCTCTGCTCAGTTCATTACTGATTTCATTCATCTTTCTCTTTTTCTAGGGTTTCTCAAAGTGCTAATTCTTCAGAAATCAAGAAAGCCTACTACAAACTCTCCTTGAAATAGTAAGATTCTGTTTATATATATATATATATGTATGTATGGAGACATGTGTTCATTTTCCATGATTTGTGTGCAGTCACCCGGATAAGAACCCCGATCCCGATTCGAGAAAGTTTTTCGTTAAAATTGCTAATGCTTATGAGGTATTTACTGCTTCTTAATTGATGCAATCCTGAATTGCTTTTGTAATTTTCATACCTCGTGTTCAAATTAGTCGCTTTTTAATTTTTTTTTTTTTTCCTTAGCATTGTTATGTATTACTTTCACACATGAATCTATGATTTAGCTAGAAATGAAGCATTTGTAACCTCAACATAGATGACAAATAAAAGTCCCACATTTTTTCTATCTTATTCAATTTCAAGTATATTTCTACATAATCTACATAATTTCTACATAATATTTTAAGCAATTTTTAAAATTTTTAGATATATCTAACATAAATATACCTAAAAAGTAAAAATTTTGTGAAAAAAATCTTTTAAAAATTCACTAAATACCAAAAATAAAAAAATAAAAAAAAAGAGAATTCAGTACATTTTTTGTATTTTTATATATTTAATAATTTTTTAAAATATTTTTTCACAAATTTTTCACTTTTTAGATACATCTAAGTAAAGTGCATCTAAAAAACTAAAAAAAATGTTTAAAATTTTAAAGATATTCACTAAAAACAAAAAAAACACAAAAAACTCAATTTTCAAAAAACTTAATCCAGAAAACTCAAACCAAACACACTGAATATTATTTTGATTTCCTCATTTAACATATTTTCTTTAAAATTTTTGTATATGGCTTGGCTTGCAATACTATTTTTGTTGGAATTTCAAGAATGTGTGGCCAAAACAATATTTAATTTACTTCATTTCGCGCTTATAGTAGAAAGGAATTGTCTCACTTTTCACAGATTTTAAAAGATGAAGCCACGAGGGAACAGTACGATTATGCAATTGCACATCCAGAGGAGGTAAGTAGACTTTTTTTTATTAATGCCAATTGCAATTTATTTATTGTATCCCTATTGAGGCTTGGAAATGCTAAGGTAACGAGGGTGTGTCTTGGATAACAAGATTTTAATGACTAGAAAAATACTTGGCGTTTTGAGAACAACTATATTAGTATATATATATAAAAATAAAACAGATATCTAAAATTGCAACAATTATAAAGGCATCAAGTTAATGAGCCATACAATGAAATTGTGGAAGAGAGAGATTGAACATCCCTTAAGGATAACAACAATTGTATTAGAGAATCAATTTGGATTTATGCCCGATAAATCAACTATGGAAGCAATTTATTTATTAAGAAGATTAATAGAAAAGTACATATATAAAATGAGGAATCTACGTATAGTTTTTATAGATATGGAAAAAAAGCTTATGATAGGGTGCCTAGAGATATAATATAGTGGGTATTGGAGAAAAAAATGTGTAACAAAAAGGTATATTGATGCAATAGAAGACATAAATAACAAAGATGTGACTACAATTAGATTACTTGTAGGAGAAACTAATGAATTACCAATAGGGGTGTTCAAAAATCCGAATCACCAGAAGATCTGACCCAAACCCAACTGACCTGACCATAACATGGGCGGTTTCGCCAATCACGCAGTTGGCTGCCATTCAATTTCATAAAAAAAATTTAATTTTCGATATGATGTCGGGTTGAATGATTTAGAATTTGCGTAACCCGAACCAACCGAATTATGTATATGTATATAATTATATTCTTCAATAATGGTGTCAGGTTCGTTTACCCAGATATTTTAAACGTGCAAGACTCACCTTTAATTTTAATTCTTTTCTTCCCAAAGCAAATATATCTTCCTGATGCACAAACTGACCTTTCCCATTAATAAATAAATCAATGTTATTAAAGGCGAGCCTAGGCATGCGTCTAGGCCCATGTCCCATCCAAGCCCAAGGCTTGTGCTTGGTAGTGTTCCAGGCCAAGCTACTTTGATAAGGCGCCTAACTGGTCGAAAGCACAATAAGGCCCAAGACTTGTGTCTTGAGGGCTTTTTTTATTGTTGCTTTAATTAGTTCTGTTTAAAATCTGACTATTGATTTAATATGGTGAAGCTACAGAAGATCTCTACTCTTATTACAGATGCCAATATATTGGACATTCAATCCCAAATCAATGATAGAAAAAAAAAATTAGCCCTAATTCCTATTCTCTGAAGAGCATTAAATGTTTAACATTTCATTTTGTTTATATTGAACCCTAAGTTATTACTTATTTTAAATTATATAATTTATTTCCGTACAAGATGCACCTTATTTCCGTGAAGCCTGCGCCTCGCCTTGCGCCTTGAGCCTAGGCCCCAGGAGACCTTGGCACCTTAGTGCGCCTATCGCCTTTAATGACATTGAAATAAATAAATAAAACAAATGATTTATTACACAACAACTCTTTTGTCTCCCCACTCCTCAATCCTCTTGTTTCTTTATTTCTCTCATCTTTCTCTCACACATTCTTAATTTCTTATCTCCATTTCTCTCTCTTTATATCTCTCTCACCCTGCCCATCAAGAAATTAAAAGAGAAAAACCCTTCCCAAGAAGAGATTTGACAACTCACTAGGTCTCCTCAATCCTCCCATTTCTCTCTCCCTCTGACCTCTCGTCTTCCTCTCACCCACACTCTTTCTTTATTTCTCTATCTCTCTCACCCTCTTTCGTCTCTCTTTTTCTATCAAACATTTCATTTCCCTCACTCTCACTCCGATCTCTCTCTTCCTCCCTCTCTCTTGTCTCGCCAGCTTATTTTTCTCCCTTATACTAGATTTACATCTCTCACAATTTGCACTCTCTCAATATGTCACTCCTTTACTTGCGACTAGAACTTCTCACTCTGAGATCATGACAGCAAACAATCTAAGATTGTGGTGGAGGGAGGCAATGGTGCAAAAGCATGGCAGTGAAACCCTCAGATCTTCATCCTTTGAAAATTCTCTCCTCTTTCCCATACCCTTTGATTTGAAATCTATTATTCAAGCTTGATTATAGCAACTACCGAAGTCTGACCGTAGTTTCTCCCATCCGAATCGAATAGTTTCGAACAACGATTTGGTCGACATCGGATAATTTTTTTTTTTCAAACCGAAGTTGCCTATTTAGGTGACAGTGAACAGAAAAACCAAGCTGATCCGACCCGTGAACAGCCCTAATTACCAATCACTGCAAGGTTTCATCAAGGGTCAACTTTACATCTTTACTTATTTGTCATAGTTATGAATGAATTAATTAAACACATTCAAGATGACGTCTCATGGTGTATGTTGTTCGTTGATGATATCGTTCTAGTCTAAGAAGCAAGGACACTTCTACAAAGGAATCGTGTCATGTCTGACACTTATGTCTGACACCGACACTCTTTGGACACTTCTATATGCATGTTCGACTCTTCTTCAACATGCCTTAGTTAAAAAATCAAATTCATAATATTGGACAGTTTATTGACACTTCACGGACATTTTAATGACACTTGTTGAAACCCTCTGAACACATCTTGTGTGATGAATACCTTCCTAATAACAATGTATTGCATTCTTGAAAACACAAATTATGCACCCTAAATATAATACATCATGTGTATTATAATATTCTATAATTGTTTTGCATTTTTTATAATTTAATTCTTATGTGAATAATATCTTAATATTTGAAGTTATGAAATATATAACTTTTTAATCTAATCAGAGTTATGTTACATATATTTATATTGTATTATCTTTGAATACATTATTCACATATATGACATTGACATATAATAAATTTGTAGAAAGTATAGAATTTTAATGTGTCCCAAACTTGTCGTGCTTTGCATTTTTTAAAATTGGCTTGTTAGCTTGTCGCATGTCCATGTATGTGCTACTTAGGTTCTAGTGGATGAAATTAACACTAAATTAGAAATTTGGAGATGAGCACTCGAGTTAAAAGGGTATAAGTTTAGTGGAAATAAATCTTAATAGATGGAATAGAAGTTTAGCAACAATAGAAGTGGAAATAATAGAAAGTAAAGATTGAAAATTAGGAGATAACAAATAGTGAACATTAAGAAGGATGGTGAGGTTGGAGATGATTTGATTCATAAAATAAGTTGTCTCGACTGGAGGACTGTACATATGTGACCAATGAATATCAACAAAATTGATAGTAAAATTTTATAAAACAACTATAAGGTCAACGATGCTTTGCAAGATATAGTGTTGGGCAACTAAGAAGCAACATGTATATAAAATTAGTGTAACCGAGATGAGAATGCTTAAATAAATGTGTGGTAAGACGAGAAAAGATAGAATTAGAAGTGAATATTTCATGAAATGGTAGGAGTAGAACTTAAGTTGAGAGAAACAAATTAAGATGGTTTGGTTATGTACAACGAAGATTTATAGATGCAACTGTAAGAAATAATGATAAGATCAACATAAATGGAGATGATAGGGGGAAGGAAGACCTAAGTTGACATGAGATGTAGTAGTGAAAAAGATGTGAACTCATTTAATTTAATTCAACATATAGCCCTTGATAGAGCTGAATGGAGAAAAAGGATTTCATGTAACCGACTCCACTTAATTGGGAGACAAGGCATAGTTTGATTTGGTTTGGTTATAGGTATGTAGACAAATTATTAAAAACTGGTTTCCTATCAGCTGCATTCCATTATCTACTATCTATCATTTCTCTATAGTTTTCCTAAGCCAGTATCACAATCAGATATTTAAGGGCTTCTAACTCAGTTTCTAGTATATTCTAGATCGTTGTACGTGTCAATGTTTATGGCTTAAGAAATACTAATGTTATTTAGTAGTTTAACCTTTTCCCTGCACAACTTGATTGTTACTTCTCAGTTATTTGAATTAGTATGAAATTTTGTCTCTAGATTAGGTTGGTTACCTCAATTTCTCTAAGTAGGCTACTCACCGAAGAAATATTGAGTTCCTAGAGAAATTACTACTAATTGTGAAAACATTAATTCATTAATTTAGTTTAAAGTTGATAAAAACTTCATTTGTGGTTTATCAGTGCTACAGTTTTTCAAGCATGGTTTAGGATACCTACGTGATATTGTCCATTGTAGGTGACTTTGTTTGGGGCCTGAAAAGTCCGAAGGTCGTGGACTATGCTTCTAGTAGTTGTGGGAGTAAAATGTTTTCTAAGCTGTTCTGTTTTGTCAAAATTAACACTGAAAATGATTTTGCTGCGTCTACCCATGTAGCCTTTTGCTTGGTTTGAATCTTTGGAGATATTTTGTGATTTTCACAGTGGATATATGATGTGAGCTCCAGTTCTGTGGGACTGTTATATGTTCTGGCCAGAGACATTTTGACATGTGTTTATAGTTATGTTCTTTAGTCTAGGAGGCAGAACATGTAGGATAGGAGATTCGTAGAGAGTGGTCCAATGACACATGGGGCAAACCAGATTGAGAGAGTGTATCTACTAGCTCAGACCCATGGACATGAATTCTGGTCCTGTGGTCCTGGTGGTTGAGAATTAGTTATAGCCCAAGGAAACAGGCAGTTGTTATCTTATGTAGTACCCTTAGTGGTTCAAGGACTAGGGGATGGTAATAGAATTCTGGCTGTAGACATTCTGATGTCTTACCTTGTGCCATGATTAGGTAATATAAGATTGGCTTGTGCGAAAATTCAAGTCATAATAAACTGAACAATGAAAATATCTGTGAATAGTAATTTTCAGGTGTATTCCCCAATTCAGCTTAACAGTTCTAGTTATGTCTGTAACACTTCGTTATTTTGATTTTTTTCCCCCTCCTTCACAAGACAAGGAAAAAAGATATCCAAACTTGCAAATTTTGAATGTGCAACATACCATTTATTGGAAATTGTTATATTCTTAATGTGATGAGACTCAACATACAAACTTTAGTAAGTTTGCAAATCATCCTTATGATATGTATGTGTGCGTATATAAATTTATCCAGCTGTTGGAATTCTACTTAATATTGATTATCTTGAATTTATCATAGGCACGGATGCCATACAACCCTGTGCCATTTCATAGTAAACAATTTTGGTCTTCAATCATTGTATTCAATTCAAAGATCTTGGCAATTACAAATTCATTCTAAATATCTAAGATGTTGATCTATTTTGGGTTTAGCGTTAGGCATGCAGTGTGTTCTGCAGTAGTCATTTTAGTTTCAGATGTGTTCTTTTTTATTTCAAGACAAGATCTCACCTATTTTAATCTAAACATCTGGATTGAGTCATTTGCTTTGTGCCATGGTTTTTCATTGTTACATTATTTAGAGCATTTTGTGGTAAAATATGTAGTCTTGAAGTATTTTGGCTTTAAAACCTTGTCATCTACAGATTTTTCCTTAAATTTTTTTGATGTTATGCTACTGTATGGGCATCTCTTTCTCTCTAGGAAAGAACATATTTGTTACAAAGTGATTGTGTGTATTTCATGGCATCAATCATTTATTCGCCAATGCTCAACAATTTAGTTTTACTGAACTTCAGATTGCAACTGTTATCAGTAAGACTAAAGTTTCCATTTTTTCTTGATCTAGGTATTTTACAATACAGCTCGCTACTACCACGCATACTATGGCCACAAAACAGTGAGAACTTCTTCATCTCTCCCCTGATGTTGCACATTTTTTTTGTTGGAAATTATTTCCAATATTGCACAGAACTTTGCATTGCTGTGTTGTATATTACTCCTTATGTTTTCTGTTGCTAGGATGCTCGTGCTGTCCTTGTGGGTCTTCTTTTGGTTCTCTCAGCATTTCAGTATCTAAATCAATGGACGAGGTATAATCAGGTAACTGGATACGTCAAATATTACTTCAACATGATATTAGTGCAGTCTTCTTGCCATGATGTTTGATAAAGAAGCTAAATATTGGTATGGCCAGAAAATTTCAGTCAGCTGACAGTGATCATTATCATTAATTTCTAATTTTCTATTCCCAGTGCTTGTACAATGGGCGATCCATGAAATTTTGCATCTTAGCTACATACCGAATGCTATATTCTTTGACTATAAAAAAACAATGATGTTAATTGTGAATTACCTCTTTATCTTCATTAAAAATTATTTGGGCAAATTACACAAATAGTCCCTATAGTTTGAGTCTTGTGTCACTTTGGTCCCTGACTTTTCAATTGTGACACATTTGACCCTGAATTTTGAATCTTGTTCCAAATAAGGACAATTGAATATAGAATTAGATTTTTTAAGGGTAAAATTGTCAATTTGATAAAATATAAACTAATTTGACAAAAATAAATGTCAAACAAATATTTTTGAATTTTAAAAAATTATTTCTACCTACTAAAAATAAAATTATGTAAAATTGATAAATCTTTTAGACATTTATTTTTTTTTTTTACCAAATTAATTTTTATTATGTATTTGGATGATCATCATGTAAAATTAATTTTAAAAAACTAGTCATATAATTTTTATTAATTTTACATAATTTTATCATTGGTGGATAAAAATAATTTTAAAAAAATTAAAAATAATTTTTTGACATTTATTTTTGTCAAATTAGTTTATATTTTATCAAATTGACGATTTTACCCTTGAAAAATCTAATGATATTTTCAATCGTCCTTATTTGAAACAAAATTCAAAATTCAGGGTCAAATGTGTCACAATTGAAAAGTCAGGGACCAAAGTGACACAAGTCTCAAACTACAAGGACTATTAGTGTAATTAATCCAAATTATTTTTGTCAATGATGGTATTTTTGCCTTGGAAATATTGTCATACTGTGCCGTTACACACTCACCATTTTTATTTGTTAGTATTCATTTATTAAAGGGAAAGTGTGATATTGTTTTAACTACATTATTAAATTGTAGGGATTGGTAAAATAAATAAATATATATATATATATAATGAAAAGTCTGTTTGATTATGCTAAAATGCTGGTTTTTGTCTCCGCCTGTGCTTGAAATGTCTTCATTTGTTAATACTTACGGATAACCACTTCATCTTGCAGGCTATTGACATGGTCAAGAAGACTCCAGCTTACAAAAATCGGCTTCATGCACTGGAACTTGAACGCAGTGGAGGGATGACAAACAAGAAGAAGGGTCAAAAACCGATGGACAAGTACAAGCTTGCTTAGTTTTTCATAATTGCATGATTTTTTTTTGTTGAACATATATGTGGACAAGTGATGACGTGTGGTTCTTTTGAACTTTTCTGCTTTTGTACAATTCCATTTTATGGTTCATAACTGTGGTTAATTTGGGGTGAACCATGTTTTCATGATAGGAAGATGACGGAAGACCTCAGCAAGGAACTTGATCTGCAGATAACGGGAGCTGAAAAACCATCCATGTGGGAACTTCTTGGTGTTCGCTTCATACTCCTACCATACACTATTGGAAAGGTTAGAAAAAATTACAAAAAAATTTAAAACGATGGCGAAACTTCTGGTTTTGATCTGTTTCTACGTCAGTTCTACTTGGCAAAAGCTCAAAAAACTGATCTTAGGTCATGCACTTCCAGAATTACTAATCACTTTTATATTTTACAGCTATTGTTATGGCATGCATGTTGGCTCTGGAGATATCAGGTTAAACGAGCTCCACATTCCTGGGAAGATGCTTCCTACCTGACTCGAAGATCCCTAGAGGCCTCTCTTGATAAATGGAGAAGCATAGGTATATGTAGAATTTTCTCACAGTGATCACCATCTATTTGAAGATCATTTAAATACTTGCAAGGGGAACATTTCCTGTATATGCTATTTGTTTGTTTCAACCATTTGTCATGGGCTGTTGTCCATTCCAAAAGAAACCTAACCCAAAAAAAATATGATAAACCAGAATATTGGTTGAGTGATTAGTCCCAGCCCCTGCACATATATCACTTGTACAGTTGCACTGATATGATTTTGCATACCTCATATTTGTTGTACTGATCTGATACTGGGTGTGGTTTTTTTAGATGAATCAATGCAAGAAGATCTTATTCAGAGACGTTTATGGGAAAAATCCAACTTGGAGAGCTACCTAGCAGAAATGCGTAAAGAATCAAAGCGCAGAAGATAGTGGAATTGGTTGCCCGCGGTGTCTTTACCCTGAAATCGGACGACATAATTTTTTTATACGAAGGCTATACACAAAACCGAACCCCAATCATGCTTCAACAGCAGAAGTTTGGGTCCATGGTTGATATTGGAGAGGCAGAGGATAATTATTTTTTTAAGCATCCCTCTATTTAGTTGGAGTCCATAACAAAGTTGTAGAATTTGAAATATGACAAGAGGGTAGGCTCATAAGAAAGATTTTTGTGGAGTTTATTTAATCGTCATCAATGACATGATTTTATACTACCATATGATGCTGATATCAGGTACCTGTCTTTGTGATCCTATATACTCATTGTATTTGATTTTAGGCAATAAAAATCATGAGAAGTATTCAAGTATAGGTTCCTTGAATTTCTTTAACAATGCTTGGAAAATGTTACTCATTGTGACCTCTGATCCTTTGCTTTGTTATTTGCATGATTGTTTATGTTCCTTCAGTTTCTTCATATTCTAACCATTATATAGTTGAAGATATATAGAGGAAGTGTTCAAATAGGAATAAACAGTGTGGATCTCATGAATTTAGCTTGCTATCTCATGCAATGTATGCAATTTTGGAAATGGCATCAGATATGTGACAAAGGAAGTTAAATAGTGCTCTCTTTAATGGAAGGCTTGCTGATACATAGGAAAGAGTCCCGCTATATCCACAAAATTTGGCAGCCCAACCCCCCGATTGACGTGGCTTCATTTTGGAAAGGTAGAATCCTAGGTGCTCAAAGTGCGTGGATTTCACGCTCCCAACCAACCCCCCCACCTCTCTCTCTCTTCTTCCTCTTCTTTCTTCTCCTCCTCTGCCGGTGCTTGCCTCCTTTGCCACCCTCAGATCTGAGTCTCTGAAGAAAAAAGAATGGCCACCGACCTCCACACCCTTGCCACCACTCCTCTGCCAACCTCCACACCCTCACCGCCACTCCTCCGCCGACCACCATAGCGCCTCCACTGTAATGACCCCGACACGTATGGCGTAATTACCCGTAATTAATTATATGTTTATATGATTTAATTGAGAATATCTGTTTGGATTAGCAAAATATCTGTTGGAATTATGACTTCGGGACTGAAATCGATGACCGTAATGGGTTCAGAAAATGAAATTGAACACGCATATGTGATACCGGGAATTTTTAGAGCTATTTGGAACAATAAATTGAGGACTGAATTTCGTCTGATTCGTAAAGCCTTGTTTGGCTCAAGTTTTTGGCACAATTTGATTTATGTGATATATATAGATAAGGATAAAGATTTTGTGACCCATTTTGACTCAAACACAAAGAAAGAAATATCTAAGGGAGAGAGAAGAGAGAACATTCGGGAGAGAGAGAAAGCAAAGGGGAAAGAAGAAAGGGAAAGGGGAGATTAAGCTCTACATCTCCATTAAAGCAACTAAGGTAAGAATCCCTCCCTAAATTCTTGAAATAAAGTTGAATCATCCATGGTTTCATGGCAAGTAAATAGAATGGAAGAGAAATTATGTGTAATTGAGCCTATATGAAATGAAATTATGATTATTGGGCACATTTGAGGGAGACCTCCATGGATGTTGAAATATGAAGCTTGTATGTACATGTTTATGGTTTCTATGATATGATGCATATTGAAGTTTATTTGGAAGTTATGAAGCTTTATTTCAAGTGTTTTCAAGTGTTTGGGCCTTGATTTTCATGATTTGGAAGTTGATTTTGCTAAAGTGGAGGCCACGGTTTGACAGAAAAAAATGGACTGGTTTTTCACCCAGAATTTTCACAGTCCGCTCGAGCGGGGGTTTGGCCGCTCAAGCGGGGACCTGTTTTTCAGGGAATTTTGGAAGTTGCATCCAGCTCCTATATGGCATGAATTACATGATTTTAACATGTTAATTACATCATTTAGCATCTTATGCATGAAATAAACATGTAAAGAATGTGATGAAGGAAAGGAATGACATGAATTATGTGAATTGATGATGATATATGTTAAGGAATATGTTATATTGTTGATGTTTGCAGGTTAGATTGAGAGGACCGTGCCATCGGTTTTGGGAACCCACTGTGAGTAACATTTCTGTAAAGATATGTTATTATGAAATTATGTTTCAAAATGCTATGTTATGTATGGATTATGAAATGATAATGTTTTCTGTGAACGAATGTCCTATTTGCGAATCTAGTATGACATCCATAGTCAGTTGAAGTCATGGGGGCGAGAACATGCAGGCCTATGCGCTTGAGTCATGGGGGACGGCATGGAAGGACAAGCCCATGACCAGTTACGAGATCTCGGTATGTGTTTAATCGGTGTCCGGGACCGGTTACTCTAGTCGTTAGTCGACACATGTTATGTTCTATGGAGTATGCCATTATGTATGTTCTTATGAGATGATTATGATTATGTTATGAATGCTATGTTTTACGGATTTCTATGAGATGTTGGAGTGCGTTCACTAACCCCTTTACGTTAATGTTACTTGCTGAGCTTTAGCTCATTGTTTGTATTTATGTATTTATAGGTGAGCCCTCAGGGAGTCAAGCCTAGGCGGAGTCTTGTTCGAGCCGCCGTTTTGAAGCCAACCAGATGTTTTGAGTGCCTCCGAGTTGGGGCTAGGCCTGGAAGGCCGTACTAGCTTTGTTTTTGGTTGTATAGCTGTGGCGTGAGCCTATGTTTCGTATGTGAACTTTCGTTACATGTTATGTAAAGATAGTGGGTAAATTAACACATTTTGGCATGTAAATACTTGTTCATTTTTATGCACAGCTCTTTGGACTATTAGTTTTGTTTTCGCTTTCGCGAGCCCCGTTTATTTATGTTATGTTCAGGAAGGCCTGTGGTAATCTAGGATTACTGGCCGGTTACGATGCCAACCTTTTAGGGACGGGTTTGGGTCGTGACAGAACAGTCCCCAATCACTTAACGCAGCCTTCCTCCTCCATCCAAACCACGCCCAACGAAGGCCACACCCTAGGTCGCCACCCAAAACCCTTCACATTCCCAGATCCGTCGTCAATCACCACCGTGAACCACCCACTCCCTTTCACAAACCTCACTGCCGCAAGTTCAAACCCCTTTTTGCTGCTACAAATCGTGGGTCATCGCATCGGAGAGAGAAGCAAGAATGGTAGGGAAAGAGAGCGTCATTGGAAGTTCGGCGTTGGCGTCGGCGTCGGCAAGAGGATAGAAGAGAGAGAGAGGGGAGTTTTGAGAGAGAGAGAGAGAGAGGAGCATGGGTTGAGATTTGGTTGTGAGAGATTGAGAGGAGCGTGGGTTTCAAATGGCGCCAGCTAATTCGGGGCAATTGGGGGGCTCCTATTTGTGTGGGATTAAACATTTATCCATAGGAAAGAGTAGGGTTGCCCTTAATTTGGGATTTGTATGATTGCTTTGACATGAAGATGGAATAATGTGAAATGGGGCAACTCCTGCTATTTTATAACATAATTTTCAAATTCGAGTAGTTTCGAATTTATTCTTCTAACTTATTTCTTTTGAGCAACTCATGTATTCCGTTGTGTTCATGGCTTCCTTCGGACAGAATGATTTGGCATTACTCCAGGTGTGGTGTTTTCACTGTTAAATCTGCTTCTGATCTGGGCCTTTCATAAACAAATTTGGGGCTGCATGCGAGTGGGTCTGATGGTGGCAAGGTTTGGCTGATTTTTGGAAAGCTTTGTAGAAATTGAATATCCCACCTAAAGTGCATGGAAGATGTCTTGACATCCTCCCAGTAAAGGCAAAGTTGATCTAGAAAAAAATCCCAATTTCCGGTGATGTCAAGTGTGTGCGAATCAGATGGAGACAACAAGGCACTGCCTGTTTGAATGTGAATTTGCTAAGGAGGTGTGGTCGGCAGTGGGTTTGAGCAATCTTTGGGAGTGTGGGAGGAATTGTGGAATACTTGATTGGGTTTAGCGCTTGCTTATTCATAATGGAGCTGAGGTTCTGGGTTTGGTTTTTGCAATTTGTTGGAGGATATGGCTCAATAGAAATCAGTGGGTATTTGGGCTTAAGTATAAATCGACAAGTGAGGTTGCAGCATTGGCTAGATGTAGTCTGGATGAGTTTATTTTTGTGAGAAGTCAAGTGCACATTGTTGAACAACCTTGCTTGGTGGAGCAATGGTCTTCCCCTCCTATTGCCAGCTGCTATATGGTAAATTGCGACGGTGCAACATTCAAAAGTGATGGCTTTTCTGGTATTGGTGTTGTGGTGCGTAATGAGAGATGATTGGTGATGGCTTCGTTGTCTGAGAAAAATCCCATTGATGTTAGATATGGATTGCTTGGAGGTGTGGCAGCTCTTCGTGGTGTTTTTTTGCACAAGAATTGGGGCTCTCTTCGATCCAATTGGAAGCGGATTGTATTAATGTGATAAGAGCTATTGGTGGAGTCGAGTCTGGGTGATCTCCCTATGGGCATTTTGTGGCTAGTATTCGGCAAGTGATGGATTCTTTTCAGATGCACCAGGTTTCGCATTTTTGTCATCAGGGAAATCATGTAGCGCATTGTTTAGCTCGAATGACAATTTGGTTTGAAGGGGTGAGAGTTTGGATGGAAGATGTTCCTTCTTCGATTCAATATCTTGTTCAGTTGGAGGCTTTGCTTGAGAGTTCTTAGTTTGTGTATTCCTCTATCTATAAAAAAAAAAAAAAATAGAAATTACAATACTCAACCTCCTTGGTCTACTAATTTTTTTAGAAAATTATAAATACACCTTAGATTTGTTAAAATTATAAATTCTCCTTTCACGTTTTGGAAATAACAAGCATCTCTTTGTCAGAATTTTATTTATTTTATTTTTTTGTAACTAACCTAACAGAAAAAATAAAATTACCCAAATATATTCTATATCAAAACGAAATTATCATACTACCTTCATTTTCATCCATAACCACTAAACCTTTCTCTTTACACCACCACAATATTTTCTAACTCTCATCGATGACATACAAAATATTTGTAGATAGTAATGACAGTGATGCTGATCAAGAGTGTGAAAAGATGGTGTGATTGTTGAGCAAAATAGTATTATTAGAAAAAAAAAATGAGAAATAAAGAAAAAGAGATATGTAAATAGAAAAAATAAAATAAAATGTTTTGCCTTCATAAACGTGAATATAGATATTTTTAGAATTTTTTTATATATTTTATGTTAATGATTGATTAACAGAAGAGGTCAATTGTGACGTGATTGAAAATTTTAAAAAGTAAAATGTAATTTCCTAAACGTGTGATAGAAATTTGTATTTTTAATAAATTTTAAGAGGTGTATTTTAAATTTACTCTTTGCATTTTGGGATACAGATTTTGTTTGGGGGGAATTAGAATAGGCACTCATGCCTTAAGTCAATTTCTGATTTTTTTTTTTTTTTTTTTTGGTGATTAGACCCAAACTCTAATCTCTTTGGCCAAAAGGCTAACTATCTATTGAAATCAACATATGTGTTATCTGTTAAAATTCATCAAATTAATTATTTGTTGAAATATAACACATCACTAATTCAACAACATATTTATTGAATATTACACATTTATTTATTTAACTACTACCATCTACTGTCGCTGACCGCCGGTCACTACTATCAGTGACTTTTTCAGTAACTTTTCTAGCTAATTTTTTGGCACCTGTGACTTTTTCTAGTGTGTCCTTATCACTAAATAAAACTTTACCTTATATCTAAGGATGTAAATGAACAAAGCCATTTGTGAACAAACTAGACCTCGACTCAGTAAGAGTTCATTCGAACTCCATTCGTTAAATTTTTTTCAAGTTCGAACTCGTTAAAATCTTAATAAATAAGTTCAAACATACTAAAGTTCGGCTCATTAGGCCGGCTAATTAGTTGGGCTCGTTTAATATTAATTTAAATAATAAAATAAATATATTATTTATATATTAAATAACGTAAAAATATGTATAAATAATAGAATAAATATGTTATTTATAAATTTAAATAATGTAAATGTAAATAATAGCTAAATTTATTTACATATAAATAATTGGTACGTATAAATAATACATTTATATAATAGTGGTGATAGATGTTATTATTTTGATAAGATATTAATTTCTTTAGTATGTTTATATATATTGTATATATAATTATATAATCAATGTTTCAATTGTAACTTTAGTCTCATATGTAAGTATGAATTTATAATTTTTTTTTTTTTTTTTTACTCGTTAAAGCTTGTGAACAAGCTCGAACTCGAGTTAAGCTTAAGCCAACTAGGCTCGAGCTCGATTCGTTAAATTTTTATTAAGCTCGAACTCGAACTCAAACTCATTAAAATCTTAATAAACAAGTCCAAACATACTAAAATTTGGCTCAGCTCATTTGTAGCCCATACTTATGTCTAATACCTTATACCCCACTTGAAATTGACTTTACACCAATTTTTTCAATTAAAATTCTGTGTAAATTTAAAAATAAAAGAGAGAGAGAGAGAGAAAAAAAAAAATTATAAATCCAATCTCATGAGAGTATAAGGTATTAAATCTAGTAGATATTTTTTTATTGATGAGAGGTCTACCCTTTATGTAGTTTAGTGAGAAGTCCTTTCGTTACTTTTGGAGGACATTTTGTTTTCAATTTTATCCCTTAATTTATCTATTGAATTTTTTTATTTGTTGACTTTTCGTTGATTATTTATTTAAATTTATATCCATCTATTCAAATGTTGTTTCTATCTATTCAATTTTTTTTGTCTACATATTCAAATTCTTGTCTTATATTTTTTATTTGTTGAAATTCTTGTCCTATCTTTTCCTATCTGTTAAAATTTTTGTTCTATTTTTTTATTTGTTGAAATTCAAACTTATTTTCTTCTATCTGTTGAATTTTGCAAACCTATTTTTTTCTATTTGTTTTTTTTTTTTTTTTATCTATGAAAAGTAATTATATATTTTTGTATCTATTGAAATTTAAATCTTTGTGATTGAAATACATTAAACCTCTATCGATTTAGATTTTGAACAGTTCTATCCTATCTACAATATGTTTCATCATCATCATCATCATCAACAACAACAACAACAACAACAACTAGCCACAAAAAAAGAAAAGAAAAAAAGAGTAATATGTTGAGAGAAGATCGAATTAAGATCTATATCTAGCTTAAAATAACATCCAATTAGTATACATTAATTTGTGTTTGGGACGAGAAAGATTGGATACATACCTAATATTTGGCATAGTGCACAAAGCGGTTGCTCCTTAACTTCAACCCATACCTAATATTTGAATACATAACTCAATGTTATTAGGCCAAGTTTTTACCATTAAACCAATGGTAAAACTTGACTTATAGTGTATGAGATCAAGTAGATATTGAAGTGTTAGAAAAATCAACTGGATTCAACAAATCAACTCGAAATCACTTGTTCTGCAAACATTACAATGATTTTTGAGGGAATCAAAGCTTATTTAATAACTAAAACCAAATCAAATTAGAAAGATGAAGTAGCAATCATGTACAAATCCATAAGGTAAAAAATAGAAACGTGTATGAGAAAAATTATTTCTATATCAAAACAAATTCAAAACCTTAAACACTTGTTGAATATTAGAATTTCGATCAATGAGAAGATTCGTAGGGATTTGATGATACTGATGTTGTATTATATTCTGCAATCACATGAGAAATAAGTAACTGGAGAAAGAAATGCAAATATTTATGTTAGAACACCGCGTTGAGCTCTTTTGTCGTGATCCGACTGTTATGATCATTGTCGAAGAAATCGAACACCTCGCGTAGCTCCGAGTTGTAATGTAACGCCCTCAAAATAAACCCATAATATCATACAATCACGGTAAAGAAAAGATATTTCATATTACAATCATCAGAGTATTCTTACAAAAGGTAATACATGTTGACAACAAAAGTAAATGTCCTATAGGTTTACAACTTTCCAAGTCAACACTTGGTTACAAAAAAGAGAATACTAACTCTACACAAAATAAGCCCTTGGTTTGATATACATGCAATACAACAAAAACAACAAAAAAGAGTTTAACAGCCTCAAGCCTCCCAAGCCACGTCCTTGGAGGTGGCATAACACCTGTACCTGAAAAAGATGTCCCATATAGGGTGAGCCAACGCCCAGTAGAGATATGCTAAATATAATATGAGCAAAAACTAAAACATTAGCATTTGATAAATGTTTAACCCACATAAATCAATTCATAACCCATTTCAATTACATGACATATAAGTCCATGTTTCATTCCTCTTTCCTTTACTTAACTGATTTTTAATTCATAATTATGGCTCAAAACCTGGCCAAGCAATTCCCATGAGACCACAGCTCATATCAACAATACTTCCATTCCTCACAATAGATACACATATTTGTTGCATCAATATCACATAAAACACTTCCATACTTCACAATAGATACACATATTCGTTGTATCAATATTTCAATAGATACACATATTTGCTGTATCAATGGAGTCCATCCCCTATCTCCTCCCAAATAACATCCGGTTTAGGAGTCCATCCCTTATCTCCCCCTAAACCGTGGAGTACATCCCCTATCTCCTCACACACAACACAATGTATATAAGCACACGTCATATACATAATCAATCAATACATAAATTTGATGTATTATTCTAATCGTCATATTCAATGACATATTCAATTAATTAGTTTTATTTCACCTAATCATCATGCAAGGTCTACAACATTCAAGACTATCCTTTACCGATAGCCCAAAACAATTTATTTCTAAACAAACAATAAATGCATCAACAAATAATTTGACGACACTTTCATATGTGAGCGATTAATAAATCCAACTCCACTATTCCCTCTTATAATGAGCCTATTTCATTATTTTCAACTCAATTCCATATTTCCATAACATTCCCAAATTAATTACATAAATTAATTCATACGACAATTTAGGGCTTTCTCCCCATTTTTCTCTACAATGACCTAAAGATCTCATAGATCATCAACAACATCAATACCATCATTTTAAGACCCAAGATACACATATATGAGTCAAAATAACAAAACCCCTCTTTATTCATTTTGAAACCCTAACACCCAAAATTTACCCAACTTCAACATTACATCAAAATGATCAATAGTTTATGTTAAAGACCATAAAAATGAGTAGTTATCCCTACTTCAAATTCGGAGCTTAAAGGAGAAGATGAAGAAATTTGAAAGTGCTCCAAACCCCAATATTTTCGGATCAAAATGTAGCTCTCAACAAGCTTCACACTTTTTACAAAGAACCAAGGGTAGAAGATCACTCCTACTAGATCAAACCCTAGAGAGAAGTTGGAGTTTTAGAGTGAGGTGCTCCCCAATTGAGGTTTTGAAAAGTAAGAGAGAGAAAGAAAGTGTGAAAAGTGATTTAAAATCACCCAGCTGCCATCTGATATACAACTAGCCCGCTCGAGCGGAAAATAAGACGCTCGAGCGTCAAGCACAAAAACTGGACCCGCTCGAGCGCAAGAATACCTGTTCGAGCGCCAAGACACAACTGCAAAACACATTCGCTCGAGCGCAAAGGGAAACCCGCTCGAGCATAAATTACCTTCTTCCAGTATTTTTATAGACATTGAACACCAGCTCGAGCACAAAAGGCTCGCTCGAGCGCTACCTGTTCGAGCGTAAGGAACTCCGCTCGAGCGTGAAAAACAAAACTGCAGTACTTTTGCAGAGGCACAAAATGCTGGAAGTGTGCAAACTTCGCTCAAGCGCGAAGGGATCCGGTCGAGCGGACCACCCAAAAACTGGGCAACAAGAAATGGAACCAAGGCTCAACCAACTTGTTCGAAACACGCCTAACACATCCTAAAACCAAAATATATGGAATTAAAGATGACAACAAGACATATACAACAACCAACTCCACGGAACCTAAGTCCGGATACAACAATCAAAGGAGGAAGAATCAGGATTGCTATATGTAAGCCGGCGACTCAAATGCTGGTTTGAAGACTTGATTCAACCTCCATACCCAACTCACCAAGGAGATCCGATTTGCCATCAGATCTAATGGTGGAGAAGTCACTATGATAGTGTTTGACGAGTAACAAGTGAAGATAGTGGTGCCGGCGCAGATGAAGGACTGAACGTGTTGGAGCAATGGCAGTGAAGACAGCAGAGTGGTGGCTCAGCAACGAAGATAAAGACACAAGAGAAGAGAGAGAGAGCGAGAGAGAGAGAGAGAGAGAGAGATCTAAGAGCATCTCCAACGATGAATAATTTATTTCACCAAATTTGAGTAAAAACTTCATCTGATATCCAGCATTCCAACGGAGCAGTTTTGGCTATTATCAATATATAGGTCGATCGGGCAAACAACCAGCCGGACGTCTGGTCAGCAAGAGCAATCCATCACTTCCAAGAGTATGCTTTGTTGTGAGAAGTTTTCTACTAACCAGATGATCAGGGGGACAACCGATCAGACGTTTGGCCGGTCATCTGGTTCTACAAAATCAACAGTACCAAACAATGAAATGCTGAACGCTTTCAGACATCTTCTCTTTAATGAAACATTTATGATATTCTTAATTTGATACCGGTTTGATGAAACCGTTGGAGTTGAAAAAGGACTTATTTTTCATCAAATTCAAATTTGATGATAACTTTCATGCAGTGTTGGAGATGGCCTAATGAGAAGAGAGAAAGAGAGAGATCTAAGGGCTGTTAAAAAGTTAAAAGTCAGTTTTTTAACTTATTTTAGGTCACATCATCTCTTACACTTTTTACACGTTTTTTTTAAAATAAGTTAAAAAAAATTAAAAAGTCAACTTTTAACCATATTCTCAAAATAGGCTTAAAAAGAAAAGAGAGATATGAGATATGAGAGAGTGAGATACAATCAATGCGTGAAAGGAGTAGTTTGGTATCTTTATAGACATTTTGGGGTGTTTGTTTGGATTTTTTTGAGTCAACCTATAACTTCTAACTTTGGAAAAGCTATTTTGGACTGTTTGGCTAAATTTATTTCAAACAGTTTCTGATTCTAACAACTTATTTTAACTCAAAAAAATTAATTCTGAGAAATTACTCACTCCTTACTTTTCATTATCACACATATTAATTTATGGTTTTACTCTTAGATTTTTTTATTTATTTTTTATTTTTTAAAAAATAGAAAAAGACCTAAATGGACTATAAATTATTATTATTTTTTTATGAGAAAATATAGACAAATAGTAAATAATAAAAAATAAAAGTTAATTAAAAAAAGTTACTTCATAACTTATTTAGTAAACACTGCTCAATAACTTAAATTTATAATCCAACAATTATACTAAACAGATTAACAATTTCTGATTAAAATTATAATTTATAACCTTTTAAACTATAATTTATAATATGTTTTAACAATTACATGTGAACGGTTGCCAAAAGAAATTCAATTTTAAAATTTTGGCACGGGAACCTAAAAAAAAAATTAGACACCATAAACTTTATCAATGTTAATAATTAAAATCATGAAATGAAAAAGGATGATTACACTGCAGCCCGTTACACAACTCCAGCCGAGTAGTTCCCATTTTCTCTCTCTCGTTACGGAGGAGCTGCTTTCCAGTGTCATTTCTCTCCTCCATCTCTCCACCGGATCTCAAAACCAAAAAACAACACCCAACCCATTCGGTTGTTTCTAGGGTTCGCAAAACTCACCCCCTTCTCTCACTGGTCCTCTTGATCTTCAAGCACTCTTCGCTTTCTCATGCAATCATAATCAATTCTTCAATGGCCAACTCTCCTCCTCAGGTGTTCCTTTTCCCCCAACTCGTGTATTCTATTATACAATATATTAGCACTTCGCTTTTTTGTAATTATTATTATTATTATTATTTATTTTTTTAATTGTATGTGAAGATTGGGTTCTTGGTTCCTCTGAACAACAATTTAGAAGAAGACACTTCAATACCCAAATTATCAATTTCCCAAGGCCCTAACTTTGTGGGCCGTAATTCCATTCCACTCTCCGACAAGCGACTCAGCCGCAAACATCTCAACCTCATCGCTTCTTCCGACTCTTCTGCCCATCTCATTGTGGTATTCATTCCCTTATATCTATTCCCATATATATATATATATATTCAAATTTGAGTAAAAAGTTTATTTGATATGAGCCACTTCAATGGACAAACTCGGATTTTAAGCATAAATTATAAATTTGAGTAAAAGCTTAACCCTTCACCAATTGTTTCATCTAATTTGATTTCAAATTTGAGTGACAAAAGTTTGATTTGATATGAACTACTCCAATCTTTTTGAAAATTCCACTCTTATCCAAATTTTTTATTGAATTTGATGAAGGATTTAATGAGTTCTTAATTTGATTAAAAAAGAAAAGAAAAAAGGGTCTCTCTTAATTTGAGGAGCATTTGATGAAAGGATTGGAGATGATTTTTGAGTACTTTTTCATCAAATTTAAATTTGACGAAGGATTGACAGGCAGAGTGGTAAATTGAGAACACAAAAAAGTAAAACTTTGAGTTAAAAAAATTTGGTATAAGTTTGGATCAAGTAGTGGGAGGGCGTTTTGAGTGATTTTTTTACCCATATTTAAGTTTGATATTGGTTGAGTCAAGAATTGGAGTTGCTTTTACATATCTATATATACGGATACATACCCAGATTCTAGAATTTGTGTCAAATGAAATGTTTGAAATCATGTGATGCTAAAATTTGGTCACTTTTGGTTTATATATTGAATGGTATTGTAGGAAGGAACAAACCCAGTTGTTATTAGATCCCAGGACCAGAGGAGGAAAATTAAATCTCGAGAAAGAGTGAAAATTAAACATGGTGACATTATTGAGTTGATACCAGGGCATTATTATTTCAAATATGTAACGATGGCTCCCGAGAAAAACTCATCTTCACCCAGTGAGAAGAGGAAAAGGACTCCAAAGGAAAGTAGTGAGCCTAGTGAAAGTGAGATGCAAAGTGTGAAGAGGAAGAAGCAAGTGTCTGATGATGAAGCTCTAGCAAGAAATTTGCAGGTATTATTGTCCAACACCAGTTCAATACATAAAAGTTTTTTTTAATTTTAAATTTTTTATTAAATGAAGGAAAATTCCAATAGAAGAATTGGGATAAAGTGTGCATCTACGTAGATAAGATCAGTAATCAAAGAGTAGTGGATTTACATGTGCAAAATTATTAATCAGCAATAGAATTCTTTCGTGGAATTTGTTCCCTGAATTGATCACATTTTCTACCTTTCCTTTGCATGGAAGTCTGAGCTGTATGATGATAATCTAGCACGGGACAACTCTCTGGAGGCAATTCGTCATTTCAATGTTCCTAATGAGAAATTACCTTCAACTTTCCGACTTATGCGAGTGAAAGGGCTTCCAGCATGGGCCAATACTTCTTCTGTTTCTATAGGGGATGTGATTGAGGTAGCAAATCTTCATTTCAGCATAATAAAGTTAAATTTTGCAGACATTGATTAAACTAGTTATATCATTGGCTCTTTTCTTTAAAAAACATTTCCTCAATTGTGTGAAGGTCATCTAAGACATAGTTTTAAGTTTACCCCTAAATTTCTGAGCAGGTACCATTTGAGTGAGTACTTGACCAGCATTTGGGTTTAGTTAATATGTCCTTTGGGTGACTATTTATTAATGCAAAATATTGAAATGGCTTTCATAAACTGGTTGACAGATAAAATTCTCCGCTTAAAGACAGAAATGTGTATGTTCAGTGCCTATGAAGCACAGATACTTCAAGAAGGAAGTCACATTTGTATCGGATACCGATACTCCTCGGATACTCGTGGATATGTATCTGATACTTCCTAAACATATCTGATACTTGGTAGTATTTTTTATTTTTATTTTTTAAAATTTTTTTGAGAAGTATCAGATACTCTAAGTCATGTGTCCAAACTATTATGAAATTAAGATCATAATATTTCCTGCATAGCTATAGAGTTGTTAACATAAATACAATAATAGTTTTCATTTCAATACTCAGTTTACTTGTTAGGGAATAAGAAAATAACATGATACTAAAATTGGATTTCAACAATTAAAAAAGCAAGAAACTTGCGTACAGCACATTAGTATGTAACACTTTTAGGTGTGAAAGGGAAAAGCACGAGGACAATATACATAATTTAAACGTGATAGTGAAATGGAATTTTCACAGGTTGTATTAAAAAAAAGAGTAAATTCATAAACTAATACCTAGATGCTAAAGTTGAGCTTGTGTATAATACAATATTAGGAACTATAATTTTTTACGAACGTATCCTAGGCATACCCGTATCTTATTTTTGTAAGTTTTGTCATATCGCCATATCGTACTAGTATCCCATATCCATATCCATGATTCATAGTTCAACGTGAACGAAATGAAAAGTTAATCTTAACTATTTCATAAAACTCTTGAGATGTAAATCCCTCAAAATTACTTGTGTCCTTGGAATTTGTTGGCTTGTAAGAAACTGTTCCATTTCGAGTACTAACTAGATATTACTTGGATAGTTTAATATTGTTAATTTTCTCTTGGGAGGCCTTTTAAATTTTATTTTTGGTCCCGTATTGGTGGATATACAACTGATAGTTTTATTTATTGATAAATAGGTTTTTTGTTTATTTATTTGGTAGGGGAATGTGGTCATGGCTGTCCTTTCAAATTACATGGTGGACATGGATTGGTTGATTTCTGGTGAGCATGATTTATCGTAGTTTGATCCTTTGTTTTTATTAATGGTCGCAACTTTGAATATTCTTATACTTTCCTCTGGTACAAGTACTTCAAGTTTGAGATGATCATAGATTAAAATAAGCTTGTTGAGGTGTCAATCTTTTCACTTGCACAAGCTGAGTACACTGTAGCTTCTTTAATTTTTGTGTGTGTGTGGTTTAACTTGGGGTCATGCAGCTAACAAATATGATTTATAGTTTACAAGCATATGCTCTCCATCTGCTAAAACTTGTCTTCAACTTTTTATGCTCCTATTGCTTGTGCAAGCTTGCAGCTTATAAACTCTTGATAATTATTAGTCTGTTCAATTGAATATTTAGTGTATGCATATATCATTGATTAACCACAGTTCGTTTTATCATTGCTCTCAAATTCTGTGCCTTTTATGCAAGGATCAAAATTTTGTTTTGGTACATTGTTTTGGTTAGCTTGGAAATAGAAATGTTTCAGAAACATTTTGGAAACATAAGGAAAGTGGCAAAAGATTTTGGAAATTTATGAAAAATATTTGGAAACAAAAACTAAAAAACCTACATAAATGATAAATATATAGTTTTTCAATAATTAAATAATTGAAATTGCTGAGGTCCATGAATATTAAAGCTCATAAACAAATGGTTTAAAGACCTAGTTGGGGAGGGCTTTGTCCAGTATAAATTACTAGTGACAATCTTTGATAAAGAAATATTTTGCAGTAACAAACAAAGAAGATAAGTGATTTAATGAATGCTTATTTTATCTTTTATCTATCTCTCTTCTCTTTTTTAGCTTTTCAGATTCTCTAATAAATTTAATATTTTTCTTTGATCTCAAATATTTTCTTTTGACAAAAAGAAGCAAATAGTAATGACCTTTGTTGGATATTACTGGTAGATTTCGAAACTACTTATTCTTTCAATATGTCTTGTAGTGTTTTAGCATGTTTCGGTGGAAACATTAGAATTTGGTATTTCTCTAATGTTTCATTATGGTTTCCTAAGAAATAAAAGCATATCCCAATGGAAAAGAAATGAAATTTTGTTCCTCACTTTTATGTTATGGTATAATTGCATTCATTATGCCTTTTAAGGTTGCATGTCTGTTTTCAATATAAATTTTTTTTTAGATCTACTTAAAGTAGGATCTTGATCAATATTTATACACTTACATGATATACACACACATACCCACATAAGTATTTTTGGGGACTCCTTTAGATCTCGTGAATATTTTGACCACTTTAGATGGTTATTCTTATTATATGGTTATAGGTGTAGTTCTTATTGTTACCCCTTCCAGCAGTGGGGAATTTCATGTGTATGTTTTTCATGGACCTACCTATCCCATCCTCACCTTGTAATAGCGGATCATTTTGTCCTTTGTGGTGCAGCATGTCCAACACTTAAAAAGGTTCCTCATGTGTTGGTCATTCACGGAGAGAGTGATGGTACGCTGGAGCATATGAAGGTCTGACATGAGATTAAGTTATAATAATCTCCATTTATGCTCTTGAAGCCTTTAATTAGGTGGATGGACTTTAATTTTGTTAGATGTTTCTAGAGAAGCAAGCCAGCAAATTGGATTCTGCACAAACCCCCATTACCAATTTCGTATGGGACCCACCATTCAAAAGCCATGCTTCTTGTTTATCCTCGAGGAGTGAGAATTATTGTACATACAGCAAACTTGATTTATGTTGACTGGAACAACAAAAGCCAAGGTCTGTGGATGCAAGATTTCCCTTGGAAGGACGGAAATAATTCAAGCAAAGGATGCGGATTTGAAAGTGACCTGATTGATTATCTTAGTGCGTTGAAGGTACTATAACATTTGACATCATATTTGACTGCTGAAGTTTAGATGCTCACACAATTTTTTTGATTTATCTAATGCTTTTTTGTTGTAGTAAGCACTAGGTCAGAATTTATGGTTACTATTATTTTTGTTATTGCTTTTTATTTTCTGCTTCTCTATTTAATTTTTAATCATTTGAAGAGGAAGTGATCTTTCTACTTATTGTGTGCATGATTTGATACATTTACTGCTCTCTTTTTTTTTCCTTTTTTTTTTAAATCTTTGTGTATTAGATAATTTTTTGCCCTTTAATGCAATCTCAAACGTTTCCATCATTTTTCTTATGCCTACGTTATGATCTATCAATTTTTCTTCTGTTTGATAGGTTCCAGACTATTGTACTTTATCATTAATTACACATTTCTTTCTATCGTAGCATATCGCCTCATTTCTGAATTCGTGAAACATTATCTACTGGATTGTTTTCAACAGAGTTTGGATTCTGTAATTTGACTATTTAATTACAAACAAATAGAACCCAAAGTCTTTGAATGATCTCGTCTGCATTGACATTTCTCCTTTTGGCATGCTACCCCTGCTGAAAGAAGTGGGTTTAGTACTCTGCTAAACTCTCGGAGAGTTAGATTTACTCACATTCAACTCTCTCTCTCTCTCTCTCTCTCTCTCTCCATATATATGCATGTGATATATATGCACCCAATTGGCTAATTCAGCCATGGTGTTTTGTGTTCAACTATTCTTTTTTCATTTTCAAATCTGTTTGTGACATTCAAATCTTTTTTTATTTTCATCAACTGAACCCAACCTTGGATGATTAGTTATGGATTTTCGTCATTCTTGAGGTGTAAATATATGTGCAAACATTGGTGAATGTTAAGTTATGTACTTGAGAGTATTAGTGTCATTGTACTTATTATCTTATTAATATAAATACAAGGGCTTAGTGAGGTAAGAAACCTAATTAGGTTTTGTGCCTCCTCTTCCAGCAAATCTTTCTCTTTCTCTCTCTCAACTATTATGCTACAGTTTTAACTGTGAACAATGGGCTCCTTCTACTTCTTTTGTTTAATATATATATATATATTTATTAGAACCTCTTTTGTCTAATATACGTCTTCATTGCCTGTTCACACTGTTATTCTCACTTTTAGTGCCTAAACTTCCTACCGCCTCTCCCAATGACCATCTCATTTTCCTTTTCTATGCTACAAGTAAAATGTAGTATGTTCATTGGAGCTGTAATACAAATCCCTCATATCTTATTTTATGAAAGCGGTTCAGTTGTTTTCTGTGCCTCAATTAATGAACGTTAGCTTTCTGCAAGTGTGAGGGACCATTCCTTGATGCAGTGTTAAAAGCTCAGTCTGTTTAAGCACGAGATTGTGGATTCAAGTATGATAGCAGCCACTTTATGCATATCATGCCAAAAGTTTGGTCTGTATCCAACCCTCCAGTTCAAGGAAATGTACATGGGAATGGGCTTGTTTAGTTCTCAGAAAATGTAAGAAGCAATCATTTGTTAGGAACTATGATAAGATTGAACAAGAATGTGGGAGGACGAGAAATTTTGACTGATATCATTTTTCCAAAGTCTAAAGTAAAAATTTATGTTGTGAAACTACATTTTAGCTGTTTTACTTGGAAACATGTGGCTGTGAAATTAATTTATATTCTATTGTTTCATTATAAGAGATACTGTTGTGTCATATAAAACCTATTAGTTCACCTTCCCAAATCTCTCTCTCTCTCTCTCTCTCTCTCTCTCTCTCTCTCTCTTAATGTGTGTGTGTTTTTGGTCCACAGGTGGGATTCACTAATTAAATTTTTTTATTGCTGATGTTATTGCTGTGCTTATCTTACTCATAGACCATGTTTGTTTGGTGGAGTTATTTCTCCCACAAAATGGTGGGGTTATTTCTCCAGATTAGGTTCCCTCCTCCATCTAACGGTAAAACATAATCCTCAAGATATTATTCCATGCTGTATCTTACTCCAACTAAATTTAGTACAAGAATGCCATGGTATATATAATCCCATCCAATAATCCCAATTCCCATGGTATAAAAACATGTGGAATCCATCGTATTACTTATCTCCTTATCCCATAATCACATTCCATCAAACAAATGTGGACACGAGTTAATCAGATTTACTATACCTGTGAGAACTGTGGGCACATAGTACCATACTTTCTTATTGCATTTGTGTAGATGTCTTTTCTCAATTGATCATTTCAGCCATGTTCGGAAGAGTATTATTGATGTTCTTTTAAATGTTTGCAGTGGCCTGAATTTACTGCCAATATACCAGCTCTCGGCAACTTCAATATCAATTCAACCTTTTTCAAGAAGTTTGACTACCGCAGTGCAGCGGTATTTGTTTAGTCCCTTGATTTTTATTTGTATTTTTTTTAAAATTTTTGTTTCCTGAAATTTTATCGTGTTCTTTTTTGGGACAATATGATAGTGAAGATAGTGCATTCTAACGTATGCTACATGGTACACACCACCTCCTTTTCTAGCAATTTCTTACAAATTTAAAAGATGATGTAGCTCTATGCTTGCTGATGCTGCCTGAGAACACTGATGAATATCTCATTTTCAATGCTCATACACGTGCATCATATTTACCTTCTTGTTTTCCTTTCATCTTTGGTATGGCAGGGAGCATTGGTTTCAGCCTTGGTAATGGTCGATTTTATTTGACACTAGTCAATATAAGCAATGTACAAGTAATGCATAAAAGTTCTAAAAAGCAAAAAAAAGGAAGAAATATTGAAAAGGTTAACATTGGAACCGTAAAGTTGGTAGAATCAATCTTCTTTATAAATAAGATTGTGCTTAATTAATTAGTCAATGCTATTCATTTGTTGTTGTTTGTAAAGTTTTGGTTTTAATAAAATCAAAAGCATCATCTCTCCCTAAGAAGCACAAATACTTCTAAGAAGGTGTGTGTCCGTGTCATGTTTGAGATTGACACCCTCGGACACTTCTCAACATGTGTCAGACACATGTCTAATGTGTCATTATTTTAAAAAAATTTCAGACCTAGACACTAAGGGAACACACTTCTATCGCTTAGACACATGAAACACATTATAAGTTTGAACAAAATTACTTAGATGATACAATGATAAAAGAAAAAACAATAAAGATTTATACATGTTAATTCCTCTTCCTTTATACTTAAAAAATTAGTGTTATGTTGCATTTTTCATTATCTTTAAAAGAAATATTCTTATATATGACTAACAATAAATGTTTAAAACTATATATTGTGTATCCCCCACTTGTCGTGTTCTACATTTTTTGAAAATTGATGTGTCGGCATGCCCATTTTGTGTCTGTAAATTTGAAAATCAAGCTAGGAAAACGAAAATCCTTTTTTTTTTATTATTATTTATTCTTCATGGCCATGTCGCATGTTCGTGTCTCTGCCTTCTTAGATCTTTCCCTTCATGAATTTCAAAAACCTTAACCACAGACCAACACATGAATTATGATAATTGTTTTTCCATTCTTTAGGATTTAGGTTAGTGATACTGTTGGATACAAATATTATCTTTGATAGTATATTTTGGCTTGCTACATTAAAATAAATAAATAATAATGATAACAAACTAGGTAACATATTTGCTGATGCATAATGGAATCTTAGATTTGCATTTGTCATCATAAATCTGTTACTTCAGACAACTTATCTGAGACAGGGCTTCTGCTTAGTTGTGTTTGATTCTGTCAATTAAGATGTGTCCAGTAATACATCTTGGTATTGGCTTCTACTCATCACAATGTTTGGTATTTTAACCAATCAATTATTCTTAATGCCTAAGAATTCAGATAAATGAACTCAAATAAGTGATTTGTCCTTTTTTATCTACAAATTCATTGCCATATCTAGTAGAATTGCCATAGCTTATTGACTGGCTATGAAGCATGCTCATGAATCAGGAGGAATAGTGCTTGCACAACTTTGTGCTGTACTCAGTTTTGTCTTCTTCTTTCTTGATTTCTGTTTTGTTGATAAGCACCATGCTCATCAATTCTATATTCACAATATTTCTGAAAACCCATGATATATGCGTTGGGGTCCCAAACTCAGTGAAGTATCTGAAATTGTGATGCTTCGTGTTATGGATTGTCTTCTTAAAACTGTGTCAGTCAATCTTATTTTTAGTTTGCTGGTGAATAACAAAAATACTATTACAGCTGTGATCTTAATTCTTCACTTTCATTATGTATTTTCTGAAATCTGTTATTTACATAATTTGTAGGTTAGGTTAATTGGGTCTGTCCCTGGATATCATAAGGGTCCTAATTTGAAAAAGTGGGGACATATGAAGTTGCGTACCATTCTCCAGGAATGTATCTTTGACAAAAAGTTTCGCAAGTCTCCTCTTGTTTATCAGGTAGTGCCTGATCTCTCTTGAATTTGTACAGGATATTTGTCCAATTATACATACATGTTATGTTTTAATCCATCTCCCTTTTTTTACTTCATTGCAGATTTCATCTGACCATTCTGCATATGATGTATACTAAACATAAATTCTAGGTATTGGAAAAGGAAACAATGAATGAAAGTAAGAAAAGAATATACCTGGGGAAGTTGAAAATCGCAATCTCTTTCATTTGGTTCAAGGACTACAAGAATAGGACCATCTTGTATTTGCATCTAGACAAAGATTAGGCAGTCTTCCAATAAAAAGACTGCTCCGAAGGCAGTCCTTCAATCTTATGTGGTTTTAGGAATAGTCTTTCTATTTGGTGCTATTGTGTTGATATGTGAGACCGGTAAACTCACCTGAAATGTGCTTAGTGGAGTGTTCATTCCTGGCCACGTTAGGTAGCTGATAGCTGGTGTAAAACCCAGAAATATTACTTTGGGATGTAATTCTAGAAATGGAAATTGGTAGTCTAAATCTTGTCCCTAAGACTGAGTTTGTTTAGGACGAAAGTGGTGGTGGAGAGGGAAAGGAAAAAATGGAACTTGTTATGAGTTTCTTTAGAATGAAAGTGGTGGAAATACAAGAAAGTTAGTTTTTTATGTACAACTCATATTAGCATGGTAACTAAAATTTTAATTCCTTGCAAAGAACATAGAAAACACAAGAAAATCTAAATTTATCCATGCAAGGGGTTACCTATAATTAAAATTCATCCTTATCAAATGCTTGCAAGAAAATATACTTGTCTTTCCATTATTTTCTTTCACTTTCTATCACTTTCACTTTCACTTTCCATCATTTTTTCTTTCTAGTCAAACGGAGCCTAATGCTTTCATATTCATACCTTGTTGCAGTTCTCTTCCCTTGGTTCATTGGATGAGAAGTGGATGTCTGAGCTAGCATCCTCAATGTCATCAGGAGTCTCAGAAGATAAAATGCCTCTGGGTTTAGGGGAGCCCCTAATAATATGGCCTACTGTGGAAGATGTCAGATGTTCATTAGAGGTAATATCAAGTAGATTCTAAATGTCTGCCAATTTTTACCTAGTATTTTTGCTAGTGTAATGTTATGATCTACAAAATCTTTTAGGCCTCGGCTTAACTTCATTACAGAACAGACTATCCCATCTTTTTTTTATCTTAAACTTCAATTCACCAATTTATATAATTGAGAATTTGCATCCATAAGGAACATAAAGAAATTTGAATTAATGTTCTCAGCAATTACTTGTTTTTTATTTATTATTTTCCTTGTGCATGTTAATATCTGGTTATTTTGTTGATGTTTAGCTGTCATGTATGCTGTCACTGAGCAAATTTTTTTTGTTAATTTTGGTCCACTGATTACCTGCTTATTCTCCAGGGTTTTGCTGCTGGAAATGCGGTTCCAAGCCCACTAAAAAATGTGGAGAAAGAATTCTTAAAGAAGTATTGGGCAAAGTGGAAGGCAAGCCACACTGGTCGCTGGTAAATTCATTTCCTTCTTAGTTTTGAAGTGTGGCAATTGTTATTGCTGTAAATCAAATAGAAAATGAAATTTGTTTGATCTACTTTTTTATAAAGTATAATTCTATTGGTTTACAAGTGTAATGATATTGTAATAGAGCACTCTTGCTTCTTTTCAATATTTGCATTTTGCAATTGTCATTAGCAATTATGCACTAATACATAATAATGCTTCAATGTTTCAGTCGTGCAATGCCTCATATAAAGACATACATGCGTTATAATGATCAAAACCTCGCGTAAGAGTCCATCTCAGACTTCTTACTAGTTGAAATTTGATGTTTTTGCCTCATTATTAGATCATTGTACCATGTCATGGAGATGGTTCTTCACTCCTCTTTTGACAGGTGGTTCTTGCTAACATCAGCAAACCTAAGCAAAGCTGCCTGGGGGGCACTCCAGAAAAACAATTCTCAGATGATGATCCGTTCTTACGAGGTTTTTGCTTCATAATTATTCTGCCTTGACCCTGTCACGTCAAAAAATTAAACAAATCAATTTATATGTGCAAACACATCGAAGTATTTCTGCATCTATACATTTTTGTTGAAATTTGATGAGTATCTATTCATTGTTAAAATTTCTTTCTGCTATTTCCATCATAAATTTGATTCATCTTTTGATGCAACTTATGTGATCTTTTCAGCTTGGAGTGCTCTTTATACCTTCTTTGATCAAACATGATTGTGTGTTTTCTTGTACAGATGATGGGAATCCATCAGAGGTAACAGCTACATTTTGCTCATGATTATGTGTTTTTCCTGTCAATTTGTTTTCTGTTTCAATTAAAAAAATGGTCCACAAATCTGATATTCCTGTAGTTTCAGGGTAAATGCAGTAAATCATCAGAAAGTTCTGAAGCGAAGAGATCAAAGCTTGTGACCCTAGCATGGCAAGGAAGTAAGAACACTGATTCATCTGCAGTAATTCCATTGCCTGTGCCTTATGAACTTCCTTCAAAACGATACTCCTCTGAAGGTTAGCGTTGCTTCCCTGTTGATCCCCCACGTTTTTCTCACGTTGCTTTTAGCTAACTTTCATTTTGTTTCTATTGTATACAGATATCCCATGGTCGTGGGACCGGCCATATCACAAGAAGGATGTCCATGGTCAACTTTGGCCTAGACAAGTTCAGCTATATACTTCCCAATAACACATGGGTTGAATCCGGATAAAAGGAGAAATGTCAAGTGCATATGCTTTCTTTGTCCAAATAATTGGTCAAATTGGGTTGAAGGGGAGGGTTTATCTTTAGCCCACATGCTTTGACCAAATTTATTTGCTTTTTTAATGTGAATATTTGAATGTTAAGATCACCGGATTTTACTTTTCTTTCTTTTTGACTTGTATAAATTTGGATTTATGGGTGAGACACGATTTTAATTTTTTAAATAGACCCAACCCATACCAACCCATTGATTAGTTTAAAATTCAAAAAATCTATTAAAATATAAAATTTAAATACAATAATTACGAGATGGATAAACATGACCATCTCACTAATCACCTTACATTAGTTTGATGTATCATACATCAAACCAATGTAATTTTGTGACACAAGAGGGTAAACATAACATTATAAATATTGTAGCATTATTGAGGCCTTTTTTTGGAAAGTAGGTTAAAAATTACTTTTTAACTTTTAACTCATTTTAGGTCGTATCATTTCCAATAGGTGTGGGATCTATAATTTTATAGATCCACACTCGTAAAAAATTTGAGACCAATGACATTTTCTTTTAATAAAAGAGGAATATCACACACCTCTTAAATATTTTATTATTCATTTCTTATATGACTTGTCACGATATTAATGCTTGAACACAAATGGGAGTGAAATAAAAGATGAAATAAATTGGATGGTAAATATATATTTATTGATAATGAATTTTATTAAGTTGTATTCTTAAGGTATATGTTCAAAAAAAAAAAAAATGTACATTTTCTATCTAGAGAGTGAGTGTTTGATAACAAATATTTCTAAGACACAAGAAAAAATAATAAAAAAATATAACACAAAATACATTTTATTGGAATCAATAAATTTTTTAAACATTTTTTATCTATGAGGGCATTGATTAATATTAGAATTGAGGTTAAAAAAAAAATCTTGAAAATATTAAAATGTACATCAATTTTAATTATAAAAAAAATCAATTATACGTGCCCAATTATGATATGAAAAAAGTTTAAAATCTCTAAAAGAATCTCTTGATTTGATGCACAATAATTGGTATGATATACACTCAATTATATAGGGTTCTACTATCTTATCACATCATTGTTGGTAAATTTAGGAATCTAAATTGTAGGTCTCTAACATTTTTCTTATAATATTTGTGAGTTTTGTTTATGACTCATTGTAGTATTAGTTGTGGCTTAATTATAACTTATTCTAATATTGGTTATGATATTGTTATAACTTGGGGTCTTTTGGGAAGTTGTCAAAAAAGCCAACTTTTTGGTTTTTTTAGTTTTTTAGCCAAAAAAATTAACTTTTTTACCTAAAACAATCCAGTTTTTTGCCAAAAAAGTCATTAAAAAAGTCAAAAAGTCAACTTTTTACCAATTTTCCAAAACACCACATTATTGTTGTTATTTTGGTTATAATTGAAGAGATCATTAATTATAACTTAAGTGATATTTGATTATGATTCTTATATTATGTTGTGGTTTTGATTATGTTACGTGTATTTTTATTGTAATTTTGATTATAATTAAAGTCATCTTTAGTTATGTTTCAAAAGTATTTGATTATGATTTATGGGTTACGACAAAAAATACGTGTATATTGTAATAGGAAAAATTTTACTATACACACTTTTTGAAACATGTATATCATATACATATTTAGTTATGTAATTTTTTTATTTAATTATAACTCGTGAAATTTTTAATTATGGTTCATGTGATATTCAGTTATAATTTTTTTTTAAAAAAAAATTATAACTAAAAAAATATAGACTTATATTATTTTTTTCTTTAAATATAAATATATATAGTATACACTTTTTGATGAAATGTACCATAATCTTTGCCATAATGACATTATCTTTAAAAAAAAATATCTAAATTCAACCTAAAAAAAATATATGGTGTTGTCAAATATTTTAGTGATTTTTTTATATTCCAACTTCCAAGTTTAGAGCCCGTCACTAACCCTACTTCCGGGTCTCTTCCTCGTCTTTATTCTTGGATTCCAAATCCCAAACTTCCAAACCTTGCCGTTTAGTCTATGCAAAGACAGCTCACATATTACACGTGTCTCAATCTGATTGGACCCGTAATTAGGTATCTCCGTCACTCTTCGCTACAAATACAACCCACACCCATACCCTCTTCTCCTCACAATTCAATCCCCAACATCAAACTAATCTCCAATTCATTTCTCCACAATCCCCAAGGTGTCATATCCTTCTCTTCTCTCTGTCTCTACAGATCTGTGTTTATTTATTTCTTTTTCGAGATTTGAAGATTTTTTTAATTTGTGATTGTTGTTTCGAATTGTTCGATTTATGTTGTGGTAGTTTTGAGATTTGGATTTGAAGATTTGATTTCTGAATCTTGTTATGAATTTTGTTACAGATGCAGATCTTCGTTAAGACTCTTACCGGAAAGACGATCACTCTCGAAGTCGAAAGCTCTGACACCATCGACAACGTCAAGGCCAAGATCCAGGACAAGGAAGGAATTCCACCGGATCAACAGCGTCTCATCTTCGCCGGAAAACAGCTCGAAGACGGCCGAACCCTCGCCGATTACAACATCCAGAAGGAGTCCACACTCCATCTCGTCCTCCGCCTCCGCGGTGGGATGCAGATCTTCGTCAAAACCCTCACCGGCAAGACGATCACTCTCGAAGTCGAGAGCTCCGACACGATCGACAACGTCAAGGCCAAGATCCAGGACAAAGAAGGAATTCCACCGGACCAGCAACGTCTCATTTTCGCCGGAAAACAGCTCGAAGACGGCCGAACCCTAGCCGACTACAATATTCAGAAGGAATCGACTCTCCATCTCGTTCTCCGCCTTCGCGGTGGAATGCAGATCTTCGTGAAGACTCTTACCGGAAAAACCATCACTCTCGAGGTCGAAAGCTCCGACACGATCGACAACGTCAAGGCCAAGATCCAGGACAAGGAAGGTATTCCGCCGGACCAGCAGCGTCTGATCTTCGCCGGAAAACAGCTGGAGGACGGCCGAACCCTAGCCGATTACAATATCCAGAAGGAATCGACTCTCCACCTTGTGTTGCGTCTTCGAGGTGGTATGCAGATCTTTGTGAAGACTTTGACTGGGAAGACGATTACTTTGGAGGTGGAGAGTTCGGACACCATTGATAATGTGAAGGCGAAGATTCAGGATAAGGAGGGGATTCCACCTGATCAGCAGAGGTTGATCTTCGCCGGAAAACAGCTTGAAGATGGTCGGACCTTGGCCGATTACAATATTCAGAAGGAGTCGACTCTTCACCTTGTGCTGCGTCTCCGTGGTGGTTTCTGAAGATTCAATGGTTTTATGATCATATTTTGTGTGATGTATCTGTGAAAACTAGTTGTGATTTCGGTGGCCCTGTTGTGGCTGATAAATAAAATTGTGCTCTGTTATAATACTTGTTTTTATGCAATCAAAATTATGAACGTAGTTGTTGGTAATCTGAAATTCTAGGCCCAAGTTTTATTTTATCAGGAATTTTTATTTATTTATTAAAAACATGAAATTAAAAATATAAGGTGGTTAAGTGCATAGAAAAATGTTTGAAAAGTGAATAAATTAAATTTTCAGAAATGTTTTTTTTCCCTAAAAAATCTGTCCCTAATGCTCTTAATGGTCAAAACGACGTTATTTTTTTTTTGTTTTTGTTTTGTTTTGTTTTTTTTTTTGCTCATGTCTTGATTTTCTGTTTAGGGGCATTCGGGCCCCTGTTTTCGGGGCCCCAACTACTGCTCTTAAATTTTTTTATTAAAAACATGACATTAGAATTATAAGGTGGTAAAGTGCATAGAAAAATGCTTGAAAAGTGAATAAATTATTCTATTATTGCTCACCACAAAAAAAATTTAAAAAAAAAAAAATAGAAATATTAAGTCGAGGACTTGGATCTTCTTTCTATTTTTACCCCAAAAAAGTTTGGGAGTCAAGATCTGTCACCAATTGAAGATTAATTCTCAAGTGATTTAAATTGCTTATATTGTTTATAATCAACTGAAAAAATTTGTTTATATAGAAATGAAATTCAAGCTTGAATAATCACCGTTAATTCAACTAATAGTAAAATTTTACCAAAGAAATTTAGGTCATGTTTGGTAGTTTTAGAATTATGATTTGAATGTGGAGTTTTATTTTATAAGAGTTTGTTTGGTAACCATTTCGTTTTTAATTTTCAGTTTATATTTACAAAAATTTTAAAAATTATCATAAAAATTTGTTTGATAATTTTTTTGATTTATAAATAGTTGTCTCAGTTTATAAATTTGAGAAAATTATTTGAATTTACGTTTTCAGTTTAAAATTTTTTTTGTCAAATAATTTTTTTTTCAATTAATTTTTTTTCAATTAATTTTTTTTTCAATTAAAATTTTTCCTCAATTAAATTTTTTTTCAATTATTTTTTTAATTAATTTTTTTTCCAATTATAATGTGTGATCCTATTGTCATAAATAATAAAAATAAATATAAATATTTTAAGCCTGAATAAACATATTTTTTAGTTTATGTTTTTAAAATTTTTTAAACATTTTGTTCAAATCAAACACGTTTGTAATTTATGTTTTTTTTAAAAATAAACAAAAACCAGTTTATAAAATTTTTATAAACATAAACAAAAAACGTAAACGTTACCAAACATTACCTAAGTGTTTGAATTATGATTTGAAAATAGAAAATTTGTTTATTATGAGTTTTAAAAAGAGTTTTAAATTGTGTTGAATTTTTTATGTGACATGAAATGAGAAAAATTATTTTGCTATGAGTATTGAAAAGAGTTTTCAAAACTTAATTTAAAAAGTTATAACTCATAACTAAATACACAACTCAAAATTTTGTCAAAAAATCTATTTAAAAGTCATAATTAAACTCTTTTTAAAATTCAATTAAAAAAATTAATTATTGAAAAAAATAACATAATTTTTTTTAATTGAAAATATTATAAAAAAAATTTATTTTTTTTCAAAATAAATATGCAATTAGTGCTTTAAAATGACTTTTGATTGTATATTTGGTTGGAATTATTTTTTTTTAAACAATTTTGTTTTAAAATGTTTTTAAAATTTTAATAATTACTGTCGCAAATCAACTGCTATTTATTGTATTGTCATTTTCAAATAAATGGCCAAAAAATTTGTGAGTGTTGATTTTTGACCATACAACCAAACGGGAAACTTAGCTGAAGAGCACCGGCAAAATAGGCTAAGCTCGAACAACCTGTCGCGGAAAGAGAAGAATCCGACGGTAGTTCGTCTACCTGGGGGCATTCTGACGATCAAGTCAGTAATCAATATCTCTCAAAGATAGCAATTTGTGCTTAAACTCACAAGAAAGAGCTTACCTCAGACCCATGAGGGTGCCCTACTTTTATAGTCAACACTGACTCGATCCCTGTAGAAGCCTCACCTCAGTGGACTCAAGCTCAATGCTCATCCTGGACCTCCACCTAGATAGAGATAAACTCTTCTTGAGCCTTATCCTTGTCCAGACTGAGATCCTCTCCTATTCTAGGACTCTTATCCCTTATTCGCTCATCTCGAATTTCGGCAGCTCCGCAGGTAACCTCGGCTTAGCCAAGATCACCTCGGCATCAGGATCAGGCCACGTAACACCTCGGTTGACACTTCTGTGTCACTTGGTCACGTGTTGTCATTCACAAAATATGTCCCCACAACTACCCCTTAGATTCTATTACCTTGGCAACCTGAGATGATGGAACCTACATCGCCTATTTGCATGTTTATGTCAGCTAAAATTCATTCTTCACTTTCGACCGAGATCATGACTCGTCAGTTTCAAGTGTTCAGGACTCAGCTGTCCATCTTTAACAATGATCAAGGCTCAAGAACCAAGTTCCTTGAGTTCTTAGAGTTCCTAAACCGAGATCGTTCCTCCTGCCGAGGTTTTCGTTTCATTAAATCAAGAACTCTAAGAATTGTACTTGCTCATGAGCTGTCATGCACGGTTTTTCTCAACCGTTTCCGCCACGCGTCCTTTCCTTATTAGTTCGTACCTGACACACGCTATCAGGTCGCGTCGCTTTTGCGCAAGTCACCTGACAAGCACGTCGTCCAAGGCATTTCATTATGGTTTGCCGCCTTTTCGAGTTTTACCAAAACTCTTTCTTCTCCCTCTGTCTTTTTACTTTCACAAATTCAATTTGCATGGTCTTTCTCTCAGACTCTCTCTCTCTAACATTTCCAAATCTTCCATTGTTGCATTCATGAGCTCTTTGCAACTGAATTCTTCGTTACCGTCGTCACACCACTCATTATTTGACTTTGATCGCTCACATTGTCTGACTCCGGCGTATCTCACTCCGGCTTCAATCGGTAAGTCCTCCGATTCCTTTTTATTTTAATTCTCCATTGTTGTTTACTATTCTTAGCCATGCTCATATGACTTCCTTTTGAATTTTGCTATACGTTTCACTTCACACCTGTTTTTGTGGAATCTGTATATGCATTTGTAGTTGTCTTCTGTTTCTATCTTCATGTTTTGGTCAACATTTCTGAAAGCTATTTACCATAACATAATGTTTTCTTGAATTTGAGAGTGTGCGTATTGCTTCCAATTTTTGCGCACTGCCTTGCACACACTCACTCATTGTTCTGCAAATTTATGATTTTCCTGACTCTTGAATCTTGGCTGCCTTCTTGATTTCTGAATCATGCTCATTTTTCTACTTTTCTTGTTGTATTTCCAGATTTTTCCCTCAGTCTCTATTTCTGTAGTTTCTAGGATTGGGATTTGCCTTAGAACCTTGTTCTTTTAGGAAAATCGAAACAAGTCCCTCTTAGATCTTTAAAAACCCTTGTACAAGTCCTTGTTTAGGTTTTAGCCGAGGTATTCAAACCTATATCCATCAATCTGTTGTCCAACCACTTTTTGCCGAGATAATGGGTATGTTCAGGTGGAGGGTAGATACCCCAGAAAAACTTGAGCACTTTAAGAGAGAGTTTTCTATCCCAGCTGACGTCCAGATTAGGTTAGCTGGGGAAGAGGATTCCATTATGCTCGACAGAGACTCTATGCCCTTTCCCGTAGTTGCCTTTATAGAGTGTGGACTTCGATTCCCCTTAGACACTCTTTTCTGTGAGGTCCTTCACTACTACAAACTTAACCCCATGCAACTTGCCATCAACTCATATAGGGTTATTAATGGCATAATCGAATTGACACGCCGAGAAAAGGCCAGGATCACTTTAGCTGACATTCAGTATTGTTATACCATGTGTGGCCTAAAGTCTGAAAAAGGCTACATTACTATATGAAACCCAGATCCACTACCTACAAAATCATAGTCGACCTCCCAAACTCTACCAAGGGTGCTGGATATGATTACCTGATCATCTCGAGCAACTGGGAGTTTGCTCTTGATGATGATCTTTATCTCTTCCCTCTGCGCCGATCGGTATTTAAAGAGGGTGATGGTAAGAACTGAGTCATCCTTTTAATCTTATTTCTGTTAGGACTTGTCAACTCATATATCTCTTTTGAATGTTTTTTTTTCTTGTTCTTTTTTGCAGCTCTTCCCCAGCCGGCAAAGAATTTCCGTAAAACTTTTTTCCCCAGCAAGGATCTGAAAAAGCTACTAGATTTGCCAGTTGAAAAACGCAAGGCCCCACTACTGCTCGATTACATTCCGACCTACAAGTTGGCCTTGCCTGACGTTTCCTGCCGAAGCAAGACTCCTCCTTCTGCCACAACTCCTCCAGCCTCTTCATCGCCTAGGCCAGACCAGGCCTCCTCCTTAGATCCAGTTGAGCTGCCATCAACCTCTGCCTCGCAACTTATCCTGACATCCCAGTGCCAATGCCGACGTCGTGCCCCAGCAAACGTACCAGCAGGCAGGACTCGTAGCTATAAACATCAAGACTTGGAGGCGTCGGCTTACGATCCAACGAACCCACTAATAGCCTTGCCAGCAATTCATTTCAGCACCAAAGTTACCCTAGCTGCTACTGCCGAAAACATGAGCCGAAAGCTGTTGTTGAGGACCTCTTGGCCGACTTGCCAGGCGTGGTCACTATCGCCTCTTCTTCACCATCTCAATCTCAACCCAAACAAAAACCAAAAAGGGTAAAGAGGACTAAGGCAAAAGCCTCTACTACCCAAATTGAATATGAAAATACAGTAACAATCTCCAAACGCCGAAATCAAGAAAACAGCCTCCGCTACTGAAAAGAGGCCTGCTGAGGCCGATCCAACTAATACCGCTCGGTCAAAGAAATCGAAGTCCGAAGTTGTGGCAACATCGAGTGCATTTAAAGCTGATGAACCCTGGGCTCATACCATCACGATTGGGGACCAACTAATTAAGGTCGGCGACAGTGCCATTGACAATATTGAGGTCAGCGTCGCACTTTCCACAGCCGTTCTTCTCCCAACTGATCTAAACCGTATGGTTGAGATCACGCGGTATGAAAATTTTTCTTTAGTGATGCAACACTCTGTTCTGGTAAGTCTTCAACTCTTGTCTTTTCTTGTTTTTTACTTTCAATTCTCATACTTCAAAATTTTACTAATTTGTTCATCCCTTTTCTTCTAGGCGATCCAGCATGCTTATTCCTTTGCAATGAAAGCCGAGGATTTGAAGAAAGAATTGGTCCACAAGACCAAAGAGGCTGTTGGCTTCCTCACTTCTTTAAATAATGCCGAGGCCAAAATAAAAGCTCTGTTGGATCAGGCCAAGGCAGCCAGATGAGCCCAAGACTAGACCGAGGAAAAAGCTGAAGGGGCCGAGGCTGTAGCTGAAGTACTAAAGTCTGAGATCAAGGATGCCGAGGCCAAAACTATCGAGGTCATGGCAGTGCTCCAAAAAGTACTGGCTACAAAGGAAGCCGAGATCAAGGCGACCGATGAGAAATCTTTTTTAGAGGGACAAGCTGCAGTCCGTGATGCGTACAAAGATCAAATCAACCAAGCCTGCAACCCAGGCTTCTACCTCCGCTGGATTGCAGCTCTCAACAAATTATCTGTCCCTATGGATTCCGACCTCCGAGATATCAATAAACTTCCAAGTGCCTTTCCCTCCGACTTCCAAAGAGTCAGAAGGGGAGGCCAACGAGGAAGAAACCGATGCAGAGGATGTTGAAGAAGAAGATGGGGTCGTTGTTGGGGCCAAGTCTCCAACATTGAATGATCAAGTCCTGGACTTGACTCATGGTGAGGAGGAAGACTTGGCTTCCAAGGCTCCCTTTCCCAAACAAACAACTTCTGAGGCCGAGGTCCAAGCAGCCAAGAAGAGCTTGGACCAGACCTTGCTGGAAATCAATGCCAAGATGGCGGCGGAGAAGGAAGCCACATTGCCAATCAAGGGCAACACAACGCTAACAGCCGAGGTTGAGCAATCTGAGACCAGTGCCCATGTCTCCAACACTTAGAATTTTCTTTTCTTTTAACTCTAAACTTTTTCCTTTTCAGTTGTAACTTCTCTTTTGTAACTTGGACAAGTAACCTCTTATGCCAGGCCGAAGTGCTTTTTTGTATTCGAACAAGTTTCTTCGGTGAATGCATGTCTTTTCTCCTAAGTGTTGAATGTATGCCCTCTCTTCTTCTATGCATATTTCTATACTTAGAATATTTTTTGCATTTCTTCAAAGCACAGCTTAATTATGTAATCACCTTGGGGTGGGGTACCTCGGATATAAACTTTGACTGTTTGTTTTGGTTAACAATTGGAAAACATCGGCTAACACTTAAAAATATTCGAAATATTTTTACAAGTGCTTGTTTATTTAAACTTATTTAGTCAAGTACTGCTTCTTTACTTCCACTTGTTGTCTTCTATCAAGACTTCACCCTTCCAACCTTTCCAAGCTTGGCAACCTGGTTGGTCATCTCGGCTAACTTCAACTTGTAACTTTTTTTGAAATTTCACAAGTGTTAAGCCAATTTTAACTTGTAAATTCTTCTAAAAATTTCAACATGTCCCAAACTCTTAAGTTTGTTCATCATTCCAGCTTCCTGCCCCCTAATGTGAGCTTAAGTTCCCCTTATGTTCACATTATGCATTATAGTCTTTTGCCGAAGTCATATTCAAACAAAGACTAGCCGAGGTGTTCAACCCTTGGTTCTCTTGTTAATCCGACAAAAGTACACTTAGCTCCGCTCTGAGTTTAATTCTGACGACATGGCAAACCTAGATTAAATTCAACTTAGTTTAAACTCTATTATATGTAAGTATAATTCAACTTTGCCATATAGTAAGTCTAAACTATTCGTCATGTTTTATTCAGAAATATCGCTAACTTAGTTCAACTCTATTATATGTAAGTATAATTCAGCTCTGCCATATAATAAGTTGAAGTTATTCATCATGTTTCATTCAAAAATATCGCCAACTTAGTTTAACTCTATTATATGCAAGTATAATTCAACTTTGCCATATAATAAGTCTAAGTTATTCTTCATGTTTCATTCAGAAATATCGCTAACTTAGTTCAACTCTATTATATGCAAGTATAATTCAACTCTGCCATATAATAAGTCTAAGTTATTTGTCATGCTTCAATCAGAAACACCATCATAGGACTAGTCAGTCCTATCACATAAATTTAAAAATCGTAAAGATCAAATTGGCATGCTTTTATTACTTCAGCTAATAAAATTATGACATAAACTTCGAAAAAAAAAAACTAATGATAAAAAAATTTCAAGTTGCAAGTATTCCAAGATCTTGGCAACTCTTTGCCCTCAGTGTCTTCAAGCTGATAAGCCCCATTACCGGCAACCGAGATGATTTTATAAGGCCCCTCCCATTTTGGGCCAAGTTTTCCTTCCCTGAGATCCTTCTTGTTGTCGATAACTTTTCTTAGGATGAGGTCTCTAACCTTAAACTCTCTTGGGTTGACCTTTTTATTGTAAGCCTTAATAAGTTGTTGTTGGTATGCCCCAACCGAATTGCTGCTCTCTCTCTTTTCTCCTCCAGCAGGTCTAGATCTCGGGCTAGGAATGCTCATTAGTCCCATTCTCTACTCCCTAGGTTCTGATTCCTGGGATGCCGACTTCCAGTGGGATAACTGCTTCAGTACCATAAGCTATGGCAAGTAGAGACTCCCCAGTTGATCTTCTTGGCGTAGTCTGATATGCTCAAAGTACATTGGACAACTCTTCCACCCATTTTCCCCTTGCTGCTTCCAGCCTCTTTTTGATCCCATCCAAGGTAGTTTTATTGGATGCTTTTGCCTGACTATTGCTCTGAGGGAAACTTGGAGTAGAGTAGTAGTTCTTGATTTTGTACTTTGCACAGAATTTTTTGATTAGCTTACTGTCAAATTGTGTACCATTGTCTGTTATTATTGCTCTTGGGATTTCAAACCTGGTAATGATGTTCTTCCATATGAAATTCTTCACATCAATATCTCGAATCTTCGCAAGGGGTTCAGCTTCTACCCACTTTATGAAGTAGTCAGTTGCTACCAGCAGAAACTTCCTTTGCCCATTTGCTTGGGGCAGTTGTCCAACAAGATCCATGCCCCACTGGGCAAATGGCCAAAGGTTGGATACTGGGTTTAAATCAGCTGCCGGCTGATGTATCAAAGGTGCAAACCTTTGACACTTCTCGCACTTTCTGATGTAGGCTTCAGCATCTTTTTATATGTAGAGCCACCAGTACCCTTGAGTAATGGTCTTATGAGCAAGTGATCTGCCCCTAACATGACTTCCACATACTCCTTTGTATATTTCATACAAGAAGTCTTCAACCTGGGAGGGATGCACGCATCTTAAAAGGGGACTAGTGAAGGATCTCTTGTATAGATGGCCATCTGCTGTTAGGCTAAATCTGGCTGATTTCAACCTGGTCTTATGTGTCTCTTTTCGGTCGTCTAGTAGCTTGCTATCCCTAAGGAACATCACTATTGCATCCATCCAACTTGGTCCCATCTCCACACATATTGCTTCTTACTATGTGATTAGTGGTTCCACACTTGGGCCTAAAATATAATCAACCATTATTGTCATTTCCTTTCCTGATTTCATTGCACTAGCCAGGTTAGCCAAGGCATCGGCATGGCTGTTATCATCTCGGCTAACCTATCGTAGCCGGCAATCCTGGAACAATGCTAGTTGTCTAACGATTTCCTTAACATAGGCTATCATTCTTTCGTCTCAGGCTGCGTACTCGTCTGTTGTCTGGTTTACAATAAATTGGAAGTCATGAAAGGCAACCACCTCATCGGCTTCCATTGCTGTTGCTAACTTCAACCCTACGATTAGTGCCTCATACTCTGCTTCATTGTTTGAGGCCTTGAACCCCAAACAAATAGGTTGTTCTAACATTTGCCTATCTGGTGATACTAACACTACCCCTGCCCCTACTCCTTGACGGTTTGAACTTCCATCAATAAATACGCGAAAGGAGTCCCCGATGTAGATGTCGTAGGGCTTTGGTTTTTCTTCTTTCTTCTGTTTTGCTTGAGTGGCATTCTTTGGCCCTAGCTGGGTTTTTTCTTGCTCTCTTGGGCACCCTAAGCCGCAGCTTGATAGAGTCCAACATGGGATGGCACCAGGTATGAACTCGGCCACAAAGTTAGCTAACACCTGTCCCTTAATTGTTGTTCTGGGCCTAAATTTCTGGTCATATTGGGCTAGCACTACTGCCTATGTGGCTACCCTGCCTGTCAGATCTCCTTGTTGCAATAGGGACTTTAAAGGATGCTCAGTCAGTATCATGATCTTGTGGGCTTGGAAGTAGTGATTCAATTTCTTCGAAGCCATTACTAGGGTTAGTGTCAATTTTTCCAGGGGTAAGTACCTGGTCTCTATGCTTGCTAGGGTTTTACTCACATAGTATACTGCTATTTGTTCTCCCTTCTCTTCTCTGATTACCACTGCACTCACTGCGTGCTCTGAAACTGCCATGTATAAGAACATTTCCTCTCCAGGTACTGGATTTGAAAGAACTGGAGTTGTTGTCAGATACTTTTTCAAGTCGGCCAAGGTGACTTCGCACTCTTCTGTCCACAAAAAATCTGTGGCCTTCTTTAACAAATTAAAAAATGGTTTACACTTATCCAAACTTTTGCTTATAAACCTGTTCAAGGCTGCGGCCCTTCCAGTCAACATCTGCACTTGTTTTGCCAATGTCGGGCTTTTCAGGTCAATGATGACCTTGATTTGATCCGGGCTTGCTTTGATGCCCCTTCTGGTAACCAAGTATCCCAAGAACTTACCAAACCTGGCTCCAAATGCGCATTTTGAAGCATTGAGTCAGAGTTGATATATCCTCAGGATGTCAAAAACTGTCTTTAAGTCGGCCAGATGATTCTCAAGTTCTTTGGTCTTCACGACTATGTCATCAATGTACACTTCTACTGTCTTGTTAATCAGATGTCTAAACATTTTGGTTACTAACCTCTGGTAGGTTGCTCCTACATTTTTCAGTCCGAAAGGCATCACTCTATAGCAGTACAGCCCTTTTGGGGTGATAAATGCAGTCTTCTCTTCATCAGGGGGATACATTGCTATCTGGTGGTATCCCTTATAAGCATCCAGGAAGCTCATCCTTCTATGCCCTGAAGTGGCATCTACTAACTGGCCAATCTTAGGAAGTGGAAACCTGTCCTTAGGGTAAGACTTATTCAGGCTGGTGAAATCAACACAAACCCTCCACTTGCCATTCTTCTTTTTCACCACCACAGTGTTGGACAACCAAGCAGGGTAATTCACCTTACGAATGATTTTGGCTTCCAGCAGTTTGTCCACTCCTCCTCAATTGCCTCAACATGCATCAACGTTGGCCTCCTCGCTCGCTGAATGACAAGTTTAGCCGACTTGTCTACATTGAGCATATGGTATGTGACTTTGGTGTCAATGCTTGACATCTCGTATGGCGTCCAGGAAAATACTTCTTTGTTAGCCCGTAAGAAAGCTTCCAACTCCTTTTCTTCATCCTCAGCCAAGCTTGAGCTAAGAAGGAAGAAGCGCTCTTCAATCCCTTTTTGGATCAGAATTTTCTTCAAGGCTTCCTCACTCTTCTCAACTAGTTATTTGCCGACATCATCTATAACTTCCATGTCTTCGTCTTTAATTTCTGCTGTTTTTGTTTCTCACACGTTGTAGGCGAATTTCATTGCTGCCATGGAGTAATTTTTTGCTTGCACCTGATCTCCTCTAACTTCCTCAATTCTATGCTCTATTGGGAACTGCAACAGTTGGTGCAGCGTTGAGGGAACAGCCCTCATTGCGTGCAACCATGGCCTCCCCAAGATAACATTGTAGGGGGAGGGAGTGTCAATTACTGTAAACTTTGTGCTTATCTTCCTGGTGCCCGCCTGCACCTCCAGATTTATTGCTCCCAGAGGCCATGTCGGCGTTCCATTGGACTACTCCAAATCATCGTGATGAAGGCCAAGCTCCTTGTAACACCTGATATGCATGATGTCACAAGAGCTACCTTGGTCGATCAGAATGCGCCTTACCTGGTATTCTCCAATCCTGAGGGTCACCACCAGAGCATCATTGTGGGGATACTGCACCATGTCTAGGTCCGCCTCAGTAAAGGACATCATTGGTCCCTGGTACTCGTTTGTCCTAGGCCTCTTTTGCTAGACCTAACATACGTGCTGTAAGTGTTTCATCTTCTGGGTCTCCCCTCATATATCATTCTCATTAACCTTCAAGTGGATTACATTGATCACCAGAGGTTCTACTTGTTGTGGTTGTGGCAGAGGTGGTGCTGCCGGTGCCTGGGACAGTCTCGCTTGCTCTTCTCTCGTTCTGGCCTCATCTACTAGGTCCCTCAAGTGACCCTGTCTGACCAGATCTTCCAAATGCGCCTTCAGGGCTCTACACCCCTGAGTCAGGTACCTATCCTCATTGTGGTAAGCACAGTGCTTTTAAAGACTTCTCTCCATAAATTCGCTAGGAATCCTCTCTGGCGCTCTATAATACGGTTGGTTCCTGATCCTTTCTAGAACTTTATAAACCGGGATCTAGAACACAGTGGTGACTGCCTGTGTCACCCTCAGTCCTGTTTCTTATATATTAAATCCAGTATTGCCTCGGCCTTGCTTCGGCAAGCCGTTTCTCTTTTTCTGCTTCGGTGCCTTTGTTCTTGGTGTATTCTCTTCTGCTCTGGCATATTTCTCGATCCTTGCCATGAGCTCCTTCATACTTTTTGGCAGAGTTTTTGCCAGCGACTTCCGAAGCATGTAGTCATCCTCCAGGCCGTTCTTAAAAAACAAGACCGCCAACTCTTGGTTGTATCCTAGTATTTGGTTGAACACCTCATAATACTTTTTGGCATAAGCCCTAAGGCTCTCACCCTCGCCAATTTTCAAAGCCATCAGGGAGTCTACTCTTAATGGTTGTAACTTGTTCGTGACAAACCTAGCCACGAATATCTTGGCCAGGCCTTCCCAACTGTTCACAGTTCCTTTCGGCAACTTGTGAAACCAATCCAATGCAATTTCCCTAAAAGATGAGGGGAACACCTTGCACAATAATGGTTCATTGCCTGTATACAAAGCCATTGAATTTAAATATAAGCTGACATGAAAATTCGGATCGAACTTACCGTTATATATCTAGAACCTCGGCATATGGAATCTTTTTGGGGCTTCAAACCTATCCAACTCTACTGAGAATAGCGTTCTCGGTTTGACGAGGGATATGACCTCAGCATTCAGCCGCTTCCTTTGGAGGTACTCTTTCAAATCCTCCTTAGTCCGACTAGGAGCTTGGCTGTCAACGAATTTCAGCCTTTTTGGTGCGTTGCTCTCGATGTCATTATGTATCCTCTTGGACTTCTCTTCATTCACCATATCGAAGCAAAGCTCCTTCCTCTAAATGTGCCGATGTTCTTTGACATAAATTCCCTTGGTACGAGGCGTCTTCTGAGACTATCTTCTCACCGACTCTACTCGCCCGGCATCCCATGAAGGCCGATGTGAGTATTCTTTTACTCTATCATGCTGGGGGATTGTTGGGATTGCTTTCTGCCTCTCTTTTTGGGTGTCGTTCTTGGCCGCTGGAATTGGCACGCCCTTCAATGGAAACGGTGGTTGCATAACGTTGTTCTACATCATGAAGTTGACAACCTATTGTAGGTCTGCCAACTTGTTTGTCATTCCCTTCATCTCGCCGTCCTTCCTCAGGCATCTATCTTTCCATACCTGGAGGTCATTTTCATTGTAATACTCGTCTCGGCCTGCCTTTTTTGGTGCATCTGCCTCTTAGCGGACGTCATTCTCCCCGGGATTCTGATCCCGTGGTCCTTCATCACGGCTTTCCTCTTCTATGTTAGCATCGGCATTTTTACCACTCCCACTAGGGATGTCGTCTCTAATCTTCTCTTTCTGCTTATCGTTGGCCATCTATTCTTCTTACGTTCCCACAGACGGTGCCAAATTTTGGGTGTTGATTTTTGACCACATAACCAAACGGGGAACTCGGCTCGAGAGCAGCGGCAAAATAGACTAAGCCCGAACAACCTGTCGCAGAAAGATAAGAATCCGGCGGTGGTTCGTCTACCTGGGGGCACTCCGACGATCAAATGAGTAATCAATATCTCTCAAAGATAGCAATTTGTGCTTAAACTCACAAGAAAAAGCTTACCTCAGACCCATAAGGGTGCCCTACTTTTATAGCCAGCACTAACCTGATCGTTGTAGAAGTCTCACCTCAGTGGACTTAAGCTTAATGCTCATCCTAGATAGAGATAAACTCTTCTTAAGCCTTATCCTTATCCAGACTGAGATCCTCCCCTGTTCTAGGACTCTTACCTCTTATCCACTTATCTCGGATTCCAGCATCTCCGCACGTAACCTCAACCTAGCCGAGATCACCTCGGCATCAGAACCAGGCCACGTGGCACCTCAGCTAACACTTCTGTGTCACCTTGGCCACATGTTGTCATTCACAAAATATGTCCCCACAGAATTTGTCAGGCATTATATATATATGGTCAATCTAAAAATATTTACAATGTACACAAAATATACAACGAAATAAAATGAAATACAAACTGAATTTGTCAGGCATTATATATATATGGGCAATCCAAAAATATTTACAATGTACACAAAATATACAATGAAATAAAATGAAATACGAATTGAGCCGATGTTGGACCGCTCGTCCTCTCCCCGGACGACCACCCATGTGTGAATTGGCTCCACCAACATTTGCTTTCTGTTTTGTTCTTCTATGCCTGTTTTCAACTTCAGTTTAACTAAAAAGAAACTTAACAAAATCATTTTCAGATTAGTGCTAATTTATGAGTTTTGAATTAATTATCAATTCACAAAATAAATCAAACAAACGATTAGATAATCATCCAAAAATATTTCTAACAATCTCCCTACCATACTATTTTTGATGTGTCTTGCATAAAAAAAAAAAAAAAAAAAAAAAAACTCCCTTTAATTTTTAATCCCCTAAATGTTTGCTTAACAATTTTTTGCACCTCTTCTCGCAACATGTTAATTAGCCTTAATTCAATTCTGGAGCTCTACATTTTTGTGTCTTGATTATCATCTGAATTGTTGTTATCTATCTAGCACACAATTTATATGTAAACTAAGCTTGTGTGGAAATTGAAAAATCAGAAGACCTTGTACACCTTGTGCATAAGTCCTAAGAAACTTTTTTCCATAGAACCTCATGTTCCAGTAAAAATGCAAGAAAATCATATGAATCACTTATGTGCCAGTTCAAATATGATAAATGAAGATTAATCATAACAAAACTTAAAGAGTGTTGCGAAATCGAAGTTTAAACAGTCTTATAAGAAAGCAGAAGAAGAGCAAAAGAAGAAACAGAAAGCAAAAGCAGCAAAAGAGGGCCGAACCACCAAGTGTGGTCGACCGGCCGGAAGTCCTGGTGGACGACCGGCCAGATGTCCTGGTAGACGACCAGCTTAGCCACTTTTGCCCAGATCAGAGATAATTCATTCCACTTCTTAGCTATTCCATACCAAATCGACTAAAGGACATACATATTAGATGAGCAAGAGTTGAATAGTTATTACTGGTGACGGAGTACAGTGGTTGGATGTGCATTGTTTCAGATGCCCTTTGATTCAAGAAAAGGCTTCACAAATTTGATGTAAGACAAACAAACTTGGGAATTAAGCACAAAATCAATCGGTTGCATATAGAACCCAGACATATATTTGGACAGAAATTTCTGAAAAATGTACCTCTTTGTTGCCGTTGCTCCGTTTCTCGGAGGGTGAATCGACCACAACGCACAAACTGAAAGTCAGTTGATTTGTGGGAGCTCGTCGATGCCAATTTATGGGTGGGAAGGAATCGGTTCATAGGCATGGTTATAATTTGAAGGTCAGAGTATCGTTCAAAGAGAGGAAGAAGTAATTGAAGAGCTGCAGGTCACCCGTGAAGCATCTTCAGCTTTGATCTTCTTTGGCACATGAACCTTTTCAGAATGAAGAAGATGAAAGAAAGGGTATGTGTCACCACCCCAACGTGCCCATATAGGTTTAGTGTCGTAACCGGCCAGTAATACGTGATTACCAAAGGCCTGCTTAACAGTAATACAATAACGGGGCAGGCTAAAGCCAATAAATAAGAAAATAGAATATCCAACGAGCTGTGAAGACTTAAATGAAGCAAAATAAACTTTCATAGACATATATGTACAATAGTTCACACCAAGTTGTATGCCAAAAACATAAACAAAAAAGAGATTTCAATCCCATTATCAAAAGGTACACCAATATCATAAACTATTCATAACATATGATCGAATCCCAAAAGGGTGATTTTCATACCACCCGAAAGCCATGACACTTGATCGATGGGAACCTAGTGGCAAGGCACAAAAGTTGGCTTGACAAAACTGAGGCTAGGTCGACGCCACTACGTCCCCTCCTGCACTTAATCACCTACATACATATATAAAAGAATGAGCTACAGCCCAGTAAATAACAACAGTGTAAAAAGATTAAGAATGATGTCCTTACTGTAATTCAAATCGGTTATTTATAATAGTAAACAGAAAGTAAAAATCATTTGCTTAGTAGATTCATATTTCATACAAAAAGCATAGTAGTCATACGTGGTATATCTAATAACATAACAGTGCAGACGGTCATGAAGATCGAACAATTAGAATCGATGGATGTGCCATCAATACAGTAAACAAAAGTTCCAAGAGATGGAATTGACAGAGATCTCTGTAACAGTAACAATAAACAGATGCTAAGGATGCCACGAATACAGTTTAGAAAAACAGGACAATCATTCATTTATACGGAAAAATATCATTTCAGAAACAGAGTATAGTATAAGTAAGAAAATACTCATAATTGAACATATCTTTACACGATTGTTACTCACAATTGGCTCCTGGAAACGTGTGGGTAGGACACGGCGTTTGACCTACACAATAGATTTAAACACAATGGTTTAACATACTATCCTCTCATGCAATCACTTTTTAACCTATTCATTACTTAGTCACTAATTTTTCTTGTATTCATTAGATGCAAATGCACATGAAAAACATTAGAAAACCATACAACTGAAGACCCAGAAGTGAGAGAAAACAGAAAGGAAACAAAACTGAGTCGGCCCTGCTGACCACACGTGCAATGGCCTTGGGCCCCCATGCAAGTAGAATGCTAAGGTGAGCTGAGGAAGGTTGCCCGCTTATGTGGTGGCCATGGCCGCTCGAGCGGTGGCCTGGCCGTTTGTACGGTGCTCAAGCATAATGCAATTTTGGCCAAAAGAGGGTTAGCCGCTCGTGCGGTGGCCCAGGCCGCACGAGCGGTCTGGGTGAAGTCCAATCCGAAAATCTGCTTCAAAGTTGAAGCTCCATTTTTGCAAATCCAACTTCAAATACATGACAATCAAAAACCAAAACTCACAAAAACATGTTGAATAACCAAGTTCTAACTTTAAACTAAACCATGTCTTCAAAACAAACCCATTTGCATTGAAAAAGAACAGATAAAAAATTTGAATTTAAGGGCAAAATCAAGAACCATGGAAATGTAAATGTTCAAACTCAAAATCCATGAATTTCTTCCTCCATCTACAAGAATCATGCAAGAAACAAGTAATCGAACAAGAATGATGCTACGTATGACAAAACCTTCAAGTATTTCTTTCAATTTATCCTTTTAGGGTTCTTGACGTGAACTACACCACTCAATCCCTAATTTTCCACTTTCATTCTATGAGTTCAAGGATAACACAACTTAAATTCAAGAATTTAAAGAAGAATTCTTACCTTAAAGGGTTAGTTTGGTGAAGATTTGCTCAATTCCCTTTATTTCCCTCTTTTTCTTCTTCTTCCTCTTGTTCTCCTATATCTTTAGAACTCTCTCTCTCTCTCTCTCTCTCTCTCTCTCAGATTTAGTCTTTTTTGCTCCCTTACCTATTGTAGAGCTCCAAACACAAAATATCTATCTCTAATACCCCTAACCAAATTTAAGCTTAAAGCTTAAATTAAATTAAATCAAATTCACTTAATCAAGTCAAACCTCATTATAACCTGATTTAACTAATTCCAAACTTAATCTTATTAAGGTGAATTATACTTTAACTACCTAGTCCAGCATTTAATTTTAACCTTATAATTTAACGATTCAGACTGGTCTTTTTCACACACTAACATATCTATCATTCAAAACATGCTTCCAATAACTCATGGCACATAATTAACACACATATAAGCATATAAGTCACATAAAAGCACATAATTAAGGTAACCTTCAGATTTAACAATTAATCAAGGAAGCGGGTGTTACAGTCTCTCCCCCTTAGGATGTTTGGTCCTCCAAACTTAATTACCTTCTTTCGGGAAGAGTGTAGGGTCTTGTCACGACCCAAACCCGGCCCTATGGGTTTAGCACCGTAACTGGCCAGTAATCCGAGATTACCAAAGGCCTGCTGAACAGTAATACAGTTAAACAGAGTACAGGGCCTGGCGGAAGCCAATACAGTAAGTAACTAGTGTCCATTGAGCTGTGAAAATCTGTATGCCAAAAACATTTTTCATGCATTCATACAGCTCAGAACAGTACAGTCTATATACAGGCTATACCATCATATACAAACATTCAGTACGGGGACCTAATCCCTCGATAACAGTACAGTAAAACAGTAGACCGTCTATACAGTAGTACAAAACAATAAGGAGACCGATGGGGGGACACAAAAACACCCCAAGCCATAGCATGGCAACTCGGAACCTCGCAGTGAGGCACATAGGCTGGCTTGACAAAACTGGGGACCAACCCACGCTCCTGGCTCCGGTCTGGCTGCTGAGAACCTACATATATATATAAACAGTGAGCTAAAGCCCAGTGAATAACATAAAGCGTAAAGAGGTTATGAATGAATGTCCTTACAGTAATGAAAATAGTTCAGTAAACAGTATTTCAGTCTTTCAGTATTTCAGTCAATCAGTCATATGTGGTACACCCATTAGCCTATAAACAGTAGGTCCAAAAGGACCGCGTCTTAACAGACCCAACAGTAATGATGGCCATCAATCAGTAAACAGTATGGTTCCACAAGGGAACCGACAGAGCTCTGTAACAGTAAACAGTAAGTGCTAAGGATGCCACAATACAGTTCAGAATACAGGACATACATTCATTCAGTAAATAATATCAGTTCAATAAACAGTTCGGTTCAGTATTCAAAAGATAACCATTTTGAACACATCTTTACACAATCGTTACTCACAGAGATTGGGCTAATAGCAGCTAGAGCGCGTCCCCGAGAGCCAACCCTAAACAGTTAACAAATAGAACACACACTAAGTTTCACAGTCGGGAAGGATGATAATTAAATCCCTAAATTTCCTCGGTGTGGTTCCACGTCTAATCCTCATTAAGATGTCTTAAACTAGGCCTAAGAATGCCTAGGATGAGATGAGGATGCAAAAATACAGTTGGAAGGCATTTTTCAAAAGTTGCTGAAAACAGGGGTCTCGCTCGAGCGAGCCTTCCTTCGCTCGAGCGAGGTTGCAAAATCAAAGGCTTCGCTCGAGCGAGAGTTCCTACGCTCGAGCGGTCTGTAAAATGCAAAAGTACTGGTTGTTGGATTTTTACGCGCGATACCACGCTCGATGCTCGCTCGAGCGGAGCCCTGAATAAAGGGTGCTCGCTCGAGCGAGGAATCCTTCGCTCGATCGAAGAAGCCAAATCTGGAATTTCCAGATTTGCCTCCCAAGCTCAAACCAAGCATTCTCAACTCAATTCTCGACCTCTTGGGCCCAAATTCTGGAAAATACATCCCAAAACAATGAATAACAAGTTTCAAAAGCCAATTTGTGAATTCAAGCCCCAAAGGTGAGTCAATTAAATCCAACATTCAAACCCATTTTCAAGAACAATTTCAAAACATGCAATGCATGAGCTTTTAACCAAATTCAAGGTTCAAATTTTGCTCTAATGAGCTCAATAGTTGGAAAACAAAATGAAAACATGGACTTTGATAGAAACATGAGCATGCATGTACAATCCATCATGAATTCAACTTCAAAATGCACCAAAATGGCCATGCAAGCATGAATTCAAGCATAATTCAACCTCTTAGCACTAAATCATGGTTTAATCCTACAATGGAGCATGAACCATGCAAGATGAAGCTCAAAGACAACAATAAGGAGATGAAATTCTTACCTAGAGTTTCAATTCCAAGGTGTGGAGGCTAAATTTGCAACCTATGTTCCAATTCCTCCAATTACTAGGCAATTTACAAGCAACAATGAGATGAAATCAATTCCCCAAATTCTTCTCTCTCTAAAATTCGGTTGGGCTCTCAAACTGGCTGAGGAAGAGGTTTGTTTCAAGTGTATGCAAGGCTCAAATAATAATAATAAATAAAGGTCCACTATAGGTGGCAATTCCGCAATTACGGCAAACTCTTTAATTGGCTCAAATTAATCTAGTTTAAGCATATCTAATCACATTTTAGTTAAATATACCACTAAATCACAAATATTCTACTGATCCCAAAACTCTAAACGGTTTCTAATTCGGCCGCCGATAAGGCCTTCAATTAGCAGTTTAAACACATAAACTCAAACAGATAATCAATCAATCAAACAGATGCAATATGCAATTCAATAGATAAACTTATTCAATTTCAGTTTCGATTTCAATCAGTCCATTCAGTACTTCAGTTAATTCAATTATCAGTCATTATCAGTTCAGTTTAGCAGTAACCAGTAGCTAATTCAGTAGTTTATCGGTAATCAGTACGAGGGTTGTTACAGGTCTAATGGAAACAATTTGGTGTATCTTTGCTTCATATCTTCTTGTCTTTCCCAAGTCGCATAAATTCCACTGTGATTTTGCCAATCCACTTTTACCAATTGGATTTCTTTATTTCTCAACGTCTTGATTCGGCGGGTAACAATCCGAACAGCCTGTTCTTCATATGTGTAATCATCACTCATGGGCACGGGGGTAGGCTCAAGGACATGAAGTGGATCCCGAAAGTATTCTCGTAACATAAACACATGAAAGACGTTATGCATATGTTCCATATCAGGAGGTTGGGCTACCTGATACGCCACTGGATTAATTTTTTAATGATTTCATATGGCCCAATATACCGAGGGGCTAACTTTCCCTTTGTCCCAAAACGAGTTTGCCCTTTCATCGGGGTGACTTTGATAAAACCATTGTTGCCCACTTCATATTCTCTATCTCGTCTACAAACATCCACATAGCTTTTCTGTCGGCTTTGTGTTGTTTTCAACTGTTGATGAATTAGCTTTACTTTTTCCGTTGTCTCTTGCACAATTTCGGGTCCCAACAAAGGTATGTCTCCAACCTCAGCCCAACATATCGGTGATCGGCATTTCTTCCCATATAAAGCCTCGTATGGTGCCATGCCAATACTTGAATGGAAGCTATTGTTGTATGCAAATTCGACTAAAGGTATATGAGTCTCCCAATTCCTTTGAAAGTCCAGTACATACATACGTAACATTTCCTCCAGCGTCTATATTGTCTTTTCTGATTGGCCATCTGTCTGTGGATGATATGCACTGCTCAATCTCAAATTGGTTCCCAATGCTTTTTGCAAACTTTGCCAACACCTTGAAGTGAACTTTGGATCCCTATCAGAAACGATTGAGACAGGCACTCCATGCAACCTCACAATTTCATTGATATACAGTGTAACCAACTTATCCACATTATAAATTGTTTCGACTTATCCACATTATAAATTGTTTCGATAGGTAAGAAATGAGCAGATTTTGTCAAACGATGAACAATTATCCAAATTGAATCCATAACTCTATTGGAGCGGGGCAATCCAATGACGAAATCCATTGTAATATGTTCCCATTTCCACTCCGGTATCGGTAATGGTTGGAGTAATCTCACGTGTCATTGATGTTCCGCTTTAACTTGTTAGCATTGTAAACACTTCGACACAAATTTGACAATTTCTCTCTTCATTCCCAACCACCAGAATTTTTGTTTCAAGTTTTGATATATTTTAGTGTTCCCCGGATAGATGGCAAATTTTGAACTATGGGCATCTTGCATGATCCGTTTCTTCAAGTCACTATCATTCGGTACACATAACCTTCTCTGAAATTTCAACACATTATCGTCAAAAGTAAAGTCCAGCCTCGGTTTGGATTCCCGTTCATCAATCATTTTCTTTAGAAACTCATCATGTTGTTGTTTCTCGTTAATTTCCTCTACGATCACCGGTTAAGCAGAAATCGCAAAACAATCTTTATTTCACACCTCTCTAAGTTATGCAATAATACTTTTCGCCCAATGAGTAAACAAGCCAAGTTTCAAGTTGATTTTCGACTGAGGGCATCGGCAACGGTATTAGTTTTCCCCAGATGGTACAAGATTTGCAAATCATAGTCTTTTTATCAATCTAGCCACCTCTGTTGTCTCATGTTCAACTCTTTCTAGGTAAAGAAATATTTGAAACTCTTGTGATCCATATAAACCACACATGTTGCCCCATATAGACAGCGGTGCCAAATCTTTAATGCAAAAACCACTGCGGCAAGCTCTAAGTCATGAGTCGGGTAATTCTTTTCATGTGGCCTCAGTTGGCAAGAAGCATATGCAATCACTTTTACGTTTTGCATCAACACACACCCCAAACCTTTATAAGATGCTTCACTAAAAATTATAAAACCATCTGTGCCTGAGGGTAAGGTGAGAATTGGTGCTATTACAAGTCGAGTCTTCAATTCTTGGAAGGCTAACTCCCTCTAATCAGTCCATTCGAATGGAACCCCCTTTTGTGTCAACTGCGTAAGAGGCAAAGCAATTTTGGAGAAATCTTTTATAAATCTGTGATAGTATCCAACCAAGCCCAGGAAACCGTGGAATTTTGTAACATTGGTCGGTCTAGGCCAATTTACAACTGCTTCTACCTTTGGCGGATTAACTGAGATTCGATTTTTAGTTATCATATGCCCCAAAAACATAATGCTATCAAGCCAGAATTCACACTTAGACAGTTTAGCATACAATTTCTTCTCTCTCAAGGTTTGTAAAACAAGTCTCAGGTGATGTTCACGTTCTTGTTTACTTTTGGAATAAATCAGAATGTCGTCGATAAAAACAACAATAAATTCATCTTTGAAAATTATGTTCATTAGATCCATGAAAGTGGTGCGTTAGTAACCCGAAAGGCATAACAAGAAATTCATAGCGGTCGTACCTTGTTCAGAAGGCATTCTTTTCCACATCTTCGGCTTTAACTTTCAGTTGGTGGTATCCGGATCGAAGATCAATCTTAGAAATACTTGGGCCCCTTGCAACTGATCAAATAAGTCATCAATGCAGGGCAATGGATACTTGTTTTTTACTGTCACCTTGTTTAATTCACGATAGTCAATGCAAAATCTTAGGGAACCATCCTTCTTCTTCACAAATAAGACTGGAGCACCCCAAAGTGAAGTGCTAGATCTAATAATTTTTTTGCCAGCAACTCTTGTAACTGGGTTTTAACACTTTCAATTCAATCGTCGACATTCGGTATGAGGTTTTGGAAATTGGTTGTTGTAGCTCGACGTTTCGTGCTCCTTTCGGATATGACTAGCTCTACAGTTCGGACTCCCGTGGTTTTGAATCTGATTCCACAAGTGCAATGTGAAATAGATAAACATAAAAGAGTCCAAATCTTGCAAATTTTTGAAAAATGGATTTTGATCAAAATGCCAAAAATGGACTACTTTGCCAGATACAGTGTTACCACTTAAATATTTTTGAAAAATTTAGGAAATCCATTACTCTTGCCAAAGGCCACGTATCCATCATCACCAAGATTGTCTCAGCTCGGGAACTTAGGTACGAGAGGGGAAGGTCATTAATTGAGCACCTCACTCGCCCAATCAAAGATCGGCCTCTACTAATCATGATGTGATTCTTATTTACATTATATGCTCTTGTTCCGATTATTAAGCTAACTTATTATGTGATGCGCATACAAGTATAGACTAATTTGTAAAAATTAGAACACTTTGATTTATGTTTATTTTGAAAATTGTTTTGAATATGTACCACTCGAAAAAGTGATCACATATATACATTACTCAAATTATTCCAATTCAAACAATTAGCTTTCATCCACAAGCATTCAAGCGAGTATAGCACTTAAGCATTTAGCTTCATGGTAAGCATGCTAAACATGGCAACAATCACACACATGCTGTGACGACCCTGACCTCAAAACTAGTACATTATATAATTTAAATAAGTTTAATTGCATGATTATGTGCTTGATTATGTGATTACATGTTTAATTCTATAATTATCTGTTGATATATGGAATATCTATTTAAATTAATAACTTAGAGTCGGAAATTGGGAGCCTAAACGGCTTCAGGAACCGAAATTGACTAGCCCAATAGGCTAATTAGAATATTTAGAATTTTATGGCAACTTTAATTGATGTTTAATTTGGATCAAAATAATTAGAATAAACTGATTGAATTAGTTAGAGTTAAGCCTAATTAATTAATCCTAGCCATATTTGATTAGGCTAACTTAATCACATCCTATATAAGACCCAAATTAAGCTTATGAGCTCATTTTTATATACACACTCAACTGAGAATTGAGAGAGAGGAGAGGAGAGTTCAACATTTAGAGAGAGAAAGATGAGAATTGTAGAGAATTAGTGGAAGATTCAAAGATTGGAGCCATAATACACTTGAATTCAATACTAGGTATGGCATTCATCACTAATTCATGTAGTTATGGCATATACTAGTTGAATTCCTCTCATTTTTGAACTCATTGGCATGTTATTGGAGAAAAGAAGCTATGAGTATCATAAAAATGGAAGAATAGAGTTGAATTGCTTACATGCATGCATATTTTGAGTTAAGCTCCATGAAATTCATACATGCATGGCACAATTATACCTCAGTTTGGAGAATCCTTCATGTTTTCATGCTTCTCATGTCACTTGATCATATTTTGAACATGTTTTGGAGAGCTGTACACTTAAATTGAGTTAAACTTATTTTATAAATTGAGGTTGGAGTCATTGGTTGGGAAATTACCATGATTTTGAATAAATGGGTTCAAATTGGAAGTGTTTTCATGTTATATAGTGACTCTCCATGTTTTTATACCAAAAACACAAGATTTGAAGCTTTGAGTACTATGTTTGAACTTCAAACACAGTTCTAGAAATTCCAGAATTCGTGTTGTCCGCTCGAACGAGGGAGTCCACGCTCGAGCATGGAATTCGGGCTCCCAGAAGTTTCTGAAATTTTACAGTCCGCTCGAGTGACCAAAGTAGCGCTCGAGCGATGACCCTTTTTCTCAGTCTTCCACTCGAGCGACCATCGAGCGGGAATTTCATGTATCTAATACTTTTACAGACCGCTCGAGTGACAGAAGTTACGCTCGAGTAACCACCTTTGTTTTTGAACCCCCGCACCCCCGCTCGAGCGTAGGAAGTTGCACTCGAGCGGAGACCCTGTTTTCAGCGAAATTTTACTAACTCTTTTAAGTGCATATTTGCATCCTCATGCCACTCCAAGCATTCTTAGGCACCATTTGGACTCCGAAAATCATACAATAAGTTAGAGATGCATAAAGAGAACTGAATTAAAATGAAATGGAGTTTTATTTGTACTTTGTTATGTGCTTCGTTTAGGTGGACGTTCGAGGCTTAGTGTCACTGCAAACCACTGTGAGTAATAACCTTATAAAGATATATTCAAATTATCTTTTCTTTCGAAAATGTTATTACTGTCAAAATGGATATGTGATTGATTGAATGAATTCTTAAAATGATTTGATAATTGATAGCATGGCTTGTTGAAATGTTATGTGCTTTAATGAATGGAGTTCTGTTTTGAAACAATATTGTGGCATCCATTGAAGATAGGCCCTTGCCTGGGGGTAATAGTACCATGGCTAGGCCCTTGCATGGGGGTAATAATACCAAGGTTAGGCCCTTGCCTGGGGGTAACAATACCACGGCTAGGCCCTTGCCTGGGGGTAACAATACCATGGCTAGTATGATATGTTATCATTGGAATAATATTTGTCACTTCATGGATGTACCACACATAATGTTACGAATGACTTTTGTCACTGCAAAGAGATGCTATTATTGCTAATCAAAATGTTTTGTTGTGAATTTGATCTAATATGGCGAATATCTCCCTTTGAAAATGATTTAAGATTTATTTTGAAATTGTAAGATATGTTTTTGTACTATTGTCGAACTTCATTCCTTTAACCTCTTTATTCTGTTATTACTCATTAGGCTCTAGCTCACTATTTATATATATATATGTAATTGTAGGTGGGCAAACTGAACATCAGAGTTAGATAGCCTCGAGTTTACCCGGGACAGCCTTTTGTGGAGCTTCCAAGTGAAGTAATCAGGGTTGGGTGGAGCCATGCTTATCGAACCCCTTTTGTGTGGTTTAATGGTTTTGTATTTGTACATAGTTAGGGTTGTATTTTTGTAAGATATGAATTTGTACTTATGTTAGGTGTAACTTGAAACAAAACCTTGCTTAACATATTTGCTCTCCTCATATATGCACGGCTCAATGGATGAATTCTATAACATTTTAGACTTCCGCTAAGCCCCGTACTTTATATTAAAGGTTTATTTGTATGGAGGCCGTAGGTAATTTATGATTACTGGCCGGTCATGACGCTAAACCTATAGGGGCGGGTTTGGGTCCTGACACATGCGATATGCTAAAGCAATAAAAGCTCACCTAGTACTCCAAGGCAAGCCAAACAAAGCAAAATAATTAGAAAATATGTACATTCCTAACTAATGCGATATGACTAATGCAACACATACAAGATGTAATTAATAGGCTCGGCAACTAATTATGTCATTTGAAACAACTTGATCGCATGCGGTTTAAACACATATTCAACAAAGTATGTAAACTACAATGCTTTGTTAAAATGATGAATCGAGCCTCGATGCATGAAAGACAAGTGAATGCAAATCATGGAATATGCTAAATGAAACATGATGTTCTAAACTACCCATTATAAGCAAGTAAATAAAAGGGAGAAAGACGTGGGGTTGTAAGACATACACATTATTACAAGTTTGCCCTCGCGCAGGAGGGTCCGAATGAATGAACTAGTTAATTACTACGAATTAACTAACTATTACAAACCAAATGAAGCAAATTAACTACACTAGCTAATTAACTAATTATTACAACAACAAATTTAACTAACTACTTTAGCTAATTAAATAAGTACAACACAAAACTAACTAACTATTCTAGCTAATTAGTTGCAAATTCGCTACTCCAAGCACACCATACTAATATTACAACATCATTGTGATCGATCCCGAGAATCGAGGAACGACTAATGCATAGATGTGGATTTCCACCCAATAATGCTCTCCATTTTGCTACCGGAATGCCTCTGTTGCACAGTTAGAAAATTGCACTGTTTTTCCACCTCAGCTTCTACTTTGCTCTGCTCTGTTGGAAAAAGGACACTGCCTGGCTGGAAAAGTGACCGGCAACCCGAAAGTAGTGGCTGGCAGGCCACTAATAGTGGGTTGCCGTCTAATAAACGTGGTCTGCCGGCCACTGATGTTGGTTCTTTCCTACAGCAACAGAGGACAAATAGAGCACAAACCAGAGTATTTTCAAGGGATGTTTGTTCACCCTACCTCTCCTTATCAGCAAACAGGTCAAAGGAGGGGTAGGCTCAATTCACAAGCCATCAATCGATGCAATCTCATTGCGTGATGACTTATGAATCAAGGGACATAATTTTAATAAATGCATAACAAAAGACCAACAAAACCTCTTCCTTATCATGGATTGATCAAGGGAAGTGGTTGACCTTGGAAACGTGAACCATTTCATCACTAGCAAGTATGAAATGACCCAAGTTTTCATGTGTTCAATTAATGTCCGATTGAACACTAAATTGCTTTATTATCTTGTATCACTTTTAGATTCTAATTACCATCCATTCATTAGTTCATTTAATTCCAATAATGATCTTTAACTCCTCTAATGGAAAGGAGCATCAAACAGAAAGTTGTTTTGGGCATGAGAGAGACACCATGCCATTAGTAATGAACTCCCAAAGGGATTAAACCATTAAGCACAATACCTTTATCTCAAGCTTAAACAAGAAATTAGTTTGAAACAACTTTCAAAACAAAGAAAAAGCCAAGAAATAAGAGAGGTTGCAGAGATGATTAGAGATGAATATAAGTACGGAAAGTAAGAAATAAGTACTATCAACTCAAATAGGTTGGTGGCTAAGGCCTAAACCACCAAACCTATGAGGATCGTTACAGCACAAGCCTACAATACAAAGCATGATTGGAACAAACACCTAAAAAATAGTGCTAAAATAGGCTAAAACAGTGTTGGAATTGAAGTCAAAAGAGCTAGAAGAGTAAGCGACAACATGGAGCAAGTTAAGCTAGTAAGCAAGCACAAGAAGGAGAGGCTACCCCCTCAATTTTTGAGATTTCAAAACATGATTTTAGCCTCTGAAAAACCTCTGAGATTCAGTAGTAAAAAGCTCAAAAAAAGATAATAGAAATGTGAGAAACACAAGGGCAAAGGCTTAAAAAGTTAGGTGTAAAGAAGGGTGATCCACCCCTCCACCCTTAATGGCCTTAAACTACAAGTTTCAGCTCAGAAATTCAGTGTAAAAACAGTCCAAAAATAGTAGAAAATATGGCAAATAAAGAAGGGAAACAAGTTAAGAATTGTACCTCTTGAACAGGGATACCCTTTTTGAGTTACAAACCAACAATTACACACCCCCAAGAGCTAAATGCAAGCTCAAAAACACCTCAGCACAAATGCCACAAGGTTTGGTTTAGAGTGTATAGGCAAAGAATGAAGAACTTGCAAGAGAGAGAGAGAATTATAGGGAGAGAGAAATATTTTCGCTCCCAAAATTTTCTAACCTTTTAAAATGTGAGAGAGGGTTCTCTATATATAGAAAAACATGAGACCACCTCAGAAATATCTATATAGACACGTATGGACTAGTGCATGCATCTGTGGAAACAACTGGCACAACTAGCAAAAAGATTTGAAAAAACATACAAGTGGTCGGCAGGCCACATTAATGGTTGGCGGTCCACACTAGTGGCCGGCAGTCCACACTAGTGAGTCTGCAAGTCCTAGGATGTTTAGGCTAGAAAAACTGTTGTTTTGGTCCAAAAACAAGGCAAAAGGTTCATAGGGTTTTAAGGCTCAAAACTGAGACATTCTGCTGAGGACTTCGAGCATTTGACAAGCATATACAAATTTATCATTGGGTGCGCAATCGGTGGCGCCCAAGTCGTAAGGGCGGTAAAAAATGGGGTGTCGTAAGAACTCGAAGTCAGGACATAACATAAGTGAATGTCAAAGCCCGACAATGACCTATTTTGACAAGGCCGTAAGACTTGGGCAAACAATTAAGACATAAATAAAATTGGTTGAGCTCGCAAGCTGCCTACGTATCCCTTTGCAGAGAATCAAATCAGCGTAGTTCTGGGGCAGGATGTAATGATATGTATAAAACAAACTTTGAAAGCTGGACTCACACGCTTTGCGAAGCCGACTATTTTGAAAACTCATGATCATGCAGGATGATGCACTAAGTAATAACAGATGCAATAAGCAATAACAAATTAACAACATATGAATGAAATTGAACTGGATTTCATGCGGAAAGAACCCAATATGTGCACTCTAACCACGTTAAATCCGTGAGAAGATGAGAGAAAAACTGCTTAGGGTCATGTTTCACGCGTCTAGAGATACTCTAATCACGCTGAAATTGTGAGAAGAGAAGAAAAATCGCTCAGAGTCGCCCTTCAAGCGACTTGAGATAAAAGAAAAACCGCTTAGGGTCACGTTTTATGCATACTCAGATAAAAGAAAAACCGCTCAGGGTCGTATTTCATGCATCTTGAGATACTCTAATTACGCTGAAATCGTGAGAAGAGGAGAAAAACCGCCCAGGGTCACGTTTCACGCGTCCTTAGATAAAGACCGCTCAAGGTTGCATTTCACGCGTCCCGAGATAGATGTAAAAAGATAAGATTGTGCAATAGATACACAATGTAATGAAAGTGTGTGATAAATGCACGAAGTGAACAAGTGCGATAGATGCACAAAGTGAACAAGTGGGATAAATGGACAAAGTGAAAAAGATTACAAATCAATACAATGACAACGCATGTTACATACCAGCTAGACAACCGACGTATGATGCTAATTGAAAGCATGTTCGATGCAAGAAACAAAAGCATATTCTATGCAAGATTGAAAGCATATTCTATACATGAATCATAAACGATACAGGGCACGTGTGCAACATAAGTGTATGTGAAAACGCACATTCTATGCAACAAAAGAGAACAAATATGTAATTTGACAGAACAAACAAAAATGATGTTTGGCGACAACCTTCGACTTACCCCTCGGAGACTTTGCAACATGCTCAAAAAGGATACACCCTATTCATATTGGCAAGTAGAGAACGTTCGTCTGCCGAAACACAGTGAGTATTGGAATGGCCCAATCAGAACACAGTTTCGAGCTCCTAAAAAACCAATCCGGACCTAAAAGAGAACCCCTCATACACTGCTAGGGCAAAAGAGGAACAAAACAACACTAGGCCACAAATGAGGACTGCCGACCACCAATGAGGTCTACCGGCTACTAATGTAAAAATCGAGGCAGAATTGTCATTTCGGCATGGGTCTTTACATGCACATCACCACACCTCATTTCCTTACACACCCTAGTCCGAAAACACTCTCCCTCTCTCTCTAGGTGCTTCTTCTCTCTAGATTTGTGCTTTCTACGCGTTTTCCAACGCTCCACGCAAACTTTTTTCGTAAACCCTCTTTGATCCTGTACACTTTGAACCGATCAGATTTTGTTTTCGTTGATATTTTTTTTTTCATTTTTATCACTTCGGGCTTGTTTCCCTCGAGTTCCTCTCAGATTTTGCGAACTTTCCTAGGTTTTGACTTTTTCTCCCATTTTCTCTCTCCTAGGGTTGACTTTTTCTAAGTTTTCTCTATTTTCTCCATTTTTCTTCATTTTCACCCACTTTTCATTCACTTTCCAGATGGTGGATGATGTTCCACATGATGGTCCTACTCCTGAGGTTTTACCTCTACTTTCACCCCCTATCGAAGTTGAGGAGCTGGCGGTCTCCGAGGCGGATGAGGCAGCGAAAGGCATTGCGGCCGACTTTGAGGCAGAGTTCGCTCCAGGACTCGAGCTTGAGCCACTACCACTGAGGATATGGCCTTTTGATCCAGCCACTTATCACTCTCACACGCACATGCTAGCGCTTGGTGACATGATGCGTTTTGACGATTTTGCTGGTGGTATGCCAGAGGACGTTTTGCTGAGAAAGCCATACTCCCACCTTTCCTACGGCGCTTCTGAGGTACAAACTTTATTTTCATGCTTTCTTGCCTTTCATTTGACTGTATTTCTTATACTGCCTTTCATCTGATTGTATTTCTTACACTGTCTTTCATCGAAATGCTCTTTTATCACTGTCGTTCATCTGATTCACTCTTTCTTTACCATAGGGGGACTCCATTCTTACAGGGGGTATGGGGCTGTGATAGTGAAAGACTGGTATTATGAGCTCCTGCCAAAGGTTCGTGACCTTGTTGACGAGGCCGGCTTCGGCTTATTCTGCACTGGACTCTCATGACACATGGCGAGCCGGGCTCTATTCGGAGCATTGGTGGAGATGTAGTGGGACACCACCAACTCTTTCTACCTCTCTTCCGCTGGAGAGATGACGATGACTCCCTACGACTTCTCCATGATCAAAGGCTTAGGAGTAGGAGGTGATCCGATCCCTTTTGGCATGGATATAGGCGAATGGAAGGCAGCTTGGATCTACCTACTTGGAACGCGCCCACCTCTATACAGGCCAGCGATGGTGAGGTACAGTTGGTTCCCCGAGCACTTCTGAGGGAGTGAGCCCGAGACACTGGAGGAGGTAGAGCAGTATGTCCAGTGCTTCTTGATATTCCTATTCAGTACCACCTTGTTTGCGAACAGATGGAACACCGCGGGTTTGTACTTACTAAGCGCCCTCATGACCTTACCCTGAGTCCTGTTCTACAACTGGGGTGGAGCTGGCCTCGCCACACTCTATGGCTATATGAGTTCCACTTATCGCATGAGAAAAGAGCGGATCAGAGGCTACTGGAGAGCCTGGGAGGCATCCACCACACCTTTCTACTTTTACACACTTTCTGTTGCAGTTATGGGTTTATGCCTATTTCTCGGCTCTAGCTCTAGAGCCAGTAGATTAGATCCCTTCGTCGTGCCTTACTCGCGGTGATATGACGGCCGATGTCGGCGCCGGAGCCACGATGACATGATATTCACCTTTTACCACCGATATTTCGATACGGTGGTTACCCATAAGGTAATCCGAAACTCACAGTCATTTTTGCTTTACTACTGTTCTAATTCATACTTCGACAACTAATAATAACTAACAATCTGCACATTCTCTATTTGCAGATCATGTAACAGCCCTGAGCAACGACGCCAGCTGGAGTAAGGGACCAGTATGCTGGGGCTGGGGCCACATCTCGATTCTGGATTTTGCTAGAGGGCCCAGTTTGCCAAGCTTGGTTCTTGGGTGAGCGTTTCATACGCTAGACTCTGGGTTCATCTGTTTCAGTCATTTCTATGCCACCTCAAGCATCCATGCGGACAGCCAATAGCCTCCCGGCCGGGGCTATTATTCAGTTTATGGTGGGGCTGGATACCGATTATTTCAGAGCGAAGAGCAACTATGCGACGTTCATCCAGACTCATCTCATGTCCCTTCTGACGAGCATTCGCGCAGGCGATACAACAGATGCTCCCTTGGTGGGTGAGGCTGCCTAAAAGACTGAGGCCGATATTGGGGGACCCCTCCTGTTGTACGGGTTACTGGTTGGCCAGTGATTCCCACTAGGCTCACATGTTGGCGGCCGACTAGGTCAGCCTATCAAATTCTGATAGAGCCACCCGAGGCACGGCATGGATATGTTAAAGCTCGTGGCGCACCTCAGGTATGAACCACACTTTACAGCTTGTAACCACACTTTTCCTTTCCAAATATTAATTGTTCCAGATACTGATCATTCAAATGCATTTACAGGCACCGACTGAGTATACAGAGGGCCTGCTCTAGCTGGTTGATTCTTTGATTGGCATAGTGTAGAGGAGAGAGACATTACTTGATCTCTACGGTATTCAGGTATTTTTTCTTATTTTCCACATACGTTTCACTACTACACTACACTATCACATTCCCACTAGTACACTGATACGCATACTGTAACATTCACACCACCCCACACTGCATTGCTTCACAGCACTGACACACTGTACTCATATTGTACCTTTTGCAATCATTCCGCATACATACACTATATCTGATATGTCGACACTTGTTTTCCAGATCCCATCTGTACCCAAGACACCAGCAGTAGCGGCACTAATTGCATCTCCTCCGGCGATAGGAGGAGAGGTAGACAGGCCCTAGCACGCGGCCGAGATGAGCGTCGAGGTTGAGGCAGAGGTAGGGGTGCTCAAAGTTAGAGCAGCGAGGCTGAGCCTGTATTGAGCGAGGATGATACTGAGACCCGCAACTCTGAGGAGATAGTGAGCCGACATTCTGAGGCATCTGAGAGTGAGGGTGATGATGCTGGCTCGAGGTCAAGGAGCGGAGATGACGCCGAGGCTGGCTCTAAGGTAGGGAGCGGAGATGACGAGACCGGCTCTAGCTCAGAGTTTGATTCTGATAGCGGTGATAACGGAGACAGTGCCCCTGAGTCCCCTCCGAGGAAGAGGACGAAGAGAGCCTCTCAAGATTAAGATGACTGGTGCCGATTTTGTACTTTTTGCTTAATTTCTTTTATTTTGGTAGTTTAGCACATGTATAGCTTCAGATATGCTTTTACCTTTTGCTTTTGAAAACTTGTACTCTCTTTTGTAAAACCTCTGATCGGGGGAAAACCCTGCAGTTCTATGAAAAGAGTTATTGTTTTTTGCATCATGAGCACCACATTTGCAAAATGAAAATGGAGTTGAATTTGAAACCAAAAACTAAAAACTTGTATTGGCACGATGTTCATCTGGTAATGAGTCAACCAATGACCAAAATACAAAATAAAACTCGATAAGCAAAGCAAAAACAACTCAAACACAGATATGCACACTTACTAAAACCAAAAGACTCAAAACACAAAGGCCAAAACAAAACTAGATTGCCAAAACTGCCAGACCCACAAGTGGACAGCAGGCTAAAAAAAGTGGGCGGTTGACCACTAAAAGTTGGTTGCCAGCCACTTGTGATAGATCCACCAAACAACTGATAATGGCCTCCACTCACAGCCCTATCTTCTACAAAAGGTCTTTCTTCGTTATTTCTTCACCAGCTCTTCATTTTTGTTGCTGTTTCTTGCACAAATGGAGATATTTCTTGCCGAGAAGCTCACGGATTGGATAACCACTTTAGATGGCACGAAAAAGGTAAATTTCTAAGGTTTCGGCATAAACGCGCTTTTTTTGTTGAGCCATACTCCACTTTGCTTTCCGTTCCTCCATGTCGCGGCCCGATGTTGGGACCCAATTACGCATGTATTTCGCTTCAAAACACAGGAGATGTGCCCGACTCTTGAAGAATTTTGAGCATTGATGGAAACTCGGCTGTCACGACCTAAACCCGCCTCTACAAGTTTAGCATCGTAACCGGCCAGTAATCCTTGGATTACCAAAGGCTTCTTGACATAATGACATATAGTTAGGGGTTGCGGAAGCAAATATACAAAATATACGAAGTCCATTGAGCTGTGAAGACATACATGGAATTGAAAATCTTAAACTTTATATACATACAAGTGACATCATAGGTACAGTATTTACACGTCACTATCAAGTACATACAAAAGGGGAAATTGTTTATAAAACAAAAGAAACGGTCTTATACATCCATATTGACACAGCCACAAAACATGACTTGATCCGGAACTTCCTCGTGAGGCGCAAAAGGTGGCTGACCAACACAAAATACCCCAAGCATCATCTTAAGCCTGATCACGAGCCTGCTCACCTATATACATAATAAATAACTAGTGAGCGGAGGCCCAGTGAATAATGAATGATGTCCTATAACTGTGGCTGAAACTGAAATTCACATTCGTATTCTCATTCTAAGTATATCTAGAATTCAGAGTTCATGCTTAGTCTTGCATAGTACATCCATTAGCGCTAACTAATTATGCACAGAATGTCTTAAATCATACTTGTCAGTTCTATATAAGAACCTCCGGCCGGGTAAGAATAACTTGTCAGTCCCATAAAGGAACCTCCAGACTGGGAACTTGTAAACTTGTCAGTTCCACTTAGGAACCTCCAGCCGGGTATAGATAGCTTGTCAGTCCCATAAGGAATCTCCGGTACCGGGAACTTGCATATACTTGAATCATGGCATTACTTGAATCATAGCATGATGTCATAAGTGCTTGTTAGACTTGGACAATCATTCAAAGCATAAAACATAGAACAGTTCTTAATCTATGAACAGGAAATAATTTACTTGAACATAGCTTTACTAAGTTATTACTCACAGATAATAGATGCTCCAAGTAAACAAACTGAGCAGCTAATTCAGCTTCCTTGAGGTGCGTGACCTAAACAGCACAGCAGATACATACATTGAAACACACATTTGGATTATACTTAACTTATTTCGTTTGTTCTTAGTGTGTTTCTACCCCTTTATCCTCATTACGATGTCTTAATCATGGCCTAGGAATGCTTAGGATGGAATGAGGATGCAAAAATGTACTTGAAATCATTTTTTCAAAACTTGCTGAAAATAGGGTCCACGCTCGAACGTGACTTTCATCGCTTGAGCGGACATGCAAGGGGTAAGGGTTCGCTTGAGCGTGACTTCCCTCGCTCGAGCGGACTGTAAAATCAGAAAAAGTACTGGTTTCTTGCTTTTCACTCTTGACGGACGCTCGATTCTCGCTCGAGTGTGAGGCCCAGACCCTCGCTCGAGCGTGAGGCCCAGACCCTCGCTCGAGCGTGACTTCTGTCGCTCGAGCATACTGCAAGGCATAAGGACTCCTGAGGGCTTGCATTTCAAGCTCGAGCGTGATTTAAGTCGCTCGAGCGGAAGTGCACGCACTCTGAGTGGTCGCTCGAGCGTGAACTCATACGCTCGAGCGTAGATGCAAATTCTGGAATTTTCAGATTGATCTTCAAGCTCAAAACTCAAACTTTAAAGCATCAAACTCAATTTTTCTGGGCCAAAACTTGGAGAAATACTTAAAAACTCATAAAACATCATGAATTAAGGATCATTTCATGAAATCAAGGCCCAAACGCATGCCAATTGTACACAATTCCAACTTAAACTTTATGGATGTCCCAAAAACATGACATGCATGAAATGATTAAGCTTCAAATCTCCAAATCATGATCAAATGATTTGAAAGGATGTAAAACATGATGAATTCTCAAAACATAGGTGAGATGAACACATGCATGAAAGAATTCTTTGAAATCATGCCCAATTTGTGAAGAAAAGAACATGCATGCATGGTGTGGCTCAATTCTCCTCAATTCTAGTGCAATTCCCTCATGAATTCACCTAATTCACTTGAAGTCTTGTAGAGTCTAACTCAATTACACAATTAAGAGTTTGATTCCTTACCTAGAGACTTGAATTCACAAGAGTTGAAATTGAAACTCTCAAATCGTCTTCAAATGTCAACAATTCCTAGCAATTCCTTGGTTTGAGTTCAATTTTTCTTCCCTCTCTCTCTCCCTCACGTTTGGTGCTTGAAGGTGGGAAGTAAGAGTGTCAAAAACATGTAATAAGGTGTAGAAGTGGTCTTGCGTAAGCCCACTTAGTGGCATTTAAGTAATTGGCTTAACCTAAGTTAAGTAGCATTAATTATTCTAATTTAATTGTTCCAAATCAAATTTTAATTAAACTTACCATAAAATGCTATAAATCCTAATTAGCATATAAATCAAGTTAATTTCTGAATCGGATACCGATAAGGTCTTCAATTCGCAAATCGAGACTAAAACATGGACATATCTTTCTACGTCAAACAGATATAAACACAAAATGATGCAATGCACATATAATTAGCTCAGAATTTCTTCTTAATTACTTATTTGGCATACTTAAACATGAATTAGCGTTAATCATGGGTCAGGGTTGTTACACCGCGCGCCATGAGGAAATCATACCTCAGCCCCGTTTTGGCCACGCTTAGGCTCTAGAACGAATGTGTAGGCTCACTTTGCACAAAACTCAGTCGTTGGCCCATGACGGAAAGCTAGATATATCCAGTTTGATTCATTGATTTTCTGACATTGGTGACAGAGGTGATCCTCTCTGGCGAGATTTTCGACAACATGCCCTCTGTTTATGTATGTTTCGTATTTCCTTCTTGCCCCTAGTTATGGCGGAACCAGCATTCGGTTTATCGAAGTGGCCCAATGTCTGAAAGAAGGTAAGAGTTATATCGGTTTGACACTGGCTGAGACCCTGATGGGCTTAGATGTTTTTCATCGACGAGAGACCACCAGATTTGCGGGGAGTTCACTACTTCTTTAGGTATTGTTTCCCACCCTTTCTGATATATGCTTCGCATATCACTCGGCACTCATGCTCTATTTTCTCTCAAAACCCTTTCTTTACTTTTCTCTCCACGTACATCTCTCTATTCTTTAATCTCTCTTATTTTTCATCCCTTCCCAAGTATGGCTCATGGATAAGTTGAAGGTAGTGGACCCTTGCCCCGAGTATTCAGCTCGAGCTTATTTCTTCTCCCAGCGACTAGTGGACTTTCCCAATAAGGGATGGTGGTGCAATTGGATGTACAACAGGTCTGCAGTTGACATAGCTTGGCGTTGCCCCTGGCTCAATTTGACTGAGATGAGTTACAGTATGACTCGGCAGCCTAACATATAGTTGATTGGCCTCACGCACTGCGTATTCTACTTTCCCTTCCAGTTCAAATGCCAGTTCGGGCATGATTAGACCTGCCCAGAGAAGGGGGTAGAATATCCGACTTTATTCCCGATTCGTGCTTCACACCTGGCTAGGTATCTTGCTGCTTGGAGGACGAGAGAGCTTATGGCCCCTGCCCTTAGTTTCAGTTATGCCATTTTCTGGCAAGTGTTTGGCTTGGCTCGAGGATGAGGCACAAGTCGGGCCCACTTTTGCTACAGAAGCTTCCGCAAGCACGAGCAGAGAACGCAGGAGCACCTGACTCGCCTATATGCCTAGCTTATTGCTTTGACCTTTCTTTTCAAGTTTTATGATGTAAAAACAACTTTGATTTGTATCAGAGAGTTAGAGAATGTATTTGTGTTGAAATCAATGAAATTAAAATTATGAGCACTAAAAATTCTCCTTTTGGTCCAAAAATAGTCTAAGTTGTAAAAAGGTAAAATTTTGAACAAAACCAACTCTTATTAAAACTTTCCAAAACCATTTTTGAAAATGATCACTACCTGACATGCACAAAATCAATCCTTAAGATGTACAACCCTAAATCGGCAAATCATGACTGCCCCTGCTTGAATACCACTACTGCTTTGCATTGTAACCAGCTTTTCTTTCCAAAATAAAGATCATAACCAAACTAACAGATAATGAACAAAGATGACCTGATCAAGAAAACGGACAGGACAGTTGAGTTGGAGATAGTTACGGCCGAACTTCAGGATGAAGATGTCTACGTATCCCAAAGATGGAAATCAGGCCTTACATAGTTCGGTTTAGGTTCACTCGAGTATTAACTCTTTCCTTTTACACTCTAACTTTTGCCACAGTCGCCCTTTAGGGTTTTCAACCTTGCGAGTTCAGTTTTTTTTTATTTCTAATTTTTCTTGCTCTAACTTTTGCCTAGGTCACCCTTTCGGGTTTTCGGTCTAGCGAGCCTCTCAGGGGTAGTATTTCTTCAACTTGTCCGTATTGATCGGTTGTGAAAATTTCAGGCCATCTAGGTCCATGAGAATAACTGCCCCTCCTGACCAGATAGCTTTGATAATGTAAGTACTAGTCCAATTGGGTCTGAACTTGCCCATAAGGTCATAGATGGGAGCTCGGTTGTCTTTCAGCACCATATCTCCCTCCTTGAGATTCCTAGACTTAACTTTCTTGTTAAAGCCTTGGCAATTCTATGTTGGTAGCCCTGACCATGATACAATGCCTTCAACTTTCTCTCATCAAACAACATTAACTCCTCAAATCTGCTCTGTTACCAGTTCACCTCCGCTATCTGACACTCGGCCATAACGCGCAACGACGGGACTTCAATTTCAATTGGCAAAACGGCTTCCATTCCGTAGACGAGAGAATAAGAGGTTGCCCCTGTAGACATCCAGATTGAGGTCCTATAATCCCAGAGTGCGAATTGCAGTTTATCTGGCCAATTCTTGTAGGTCTCAACCATCTTTTGCAAGATGTTCTTGATATTCTTATTGGCGGCTTCAACAACTTCATTGGTTTGTGGCCTGTATGTAAATGACTTATGAAAAGTCACGTTATATTTGTCCAACAAGTCTATCACCTCTTTCTTGAAATGAGAGCCGTTATCTAATATGATCTCGTTTGAAACTTCGTACCAGTAGATGATACTATTTCTGATAAACTTGGCCATATGCGATGCCTTCAACATTGCATAGGATTGAGCTTCCACCAACTTTGTAAAGTAATCAATTGCCACCAATATATATTCATGCCCATTTGACCCTTTTGGCAAGACAGCACCGATAACATCGATTCCCCAGATTGAGAAAGGCCATGGCGAAGTCATGTTGTAGAGCTTTGACGGAGGAATATTCATGCGATTGGCATGAATTTGACATTTGTGGCATCGCCTTACAAAACCAATACAATTCTCATTCATGGTGGACTAGTAATAGCCTTGCCTAAGAATCTTCCGGGCTAGTATCACATCGTTCATATGCGCCCTGCATTTTCCGCTGTAGATAGCCTCCATAAGGCGCCTTGATTCCTCTTCTTCCACACACAGTTTATGCATTCTAGATGACCTCTTTTATACGGCTTACCCTCGTAGATTATAAATCGGACGGGCATACCGTCTTCTCCGTTTGTCCTTGGCATTTGTTCCTGGTGGATACATCTCATTTTCCAAGAAGTTCTAAATATCGTAATACCAGAGGTTTTTGTCTTGCACTTTATCTATCATGGCAATAGTTTCATAAGCCGGCGTGTATTTTTGTTCGATGATAATTGAACGCATCCGGACCCCAAGTGGGATGTCTACCATAGAAGATAGAGTTACTAAAGTATCAGCGAACCTGTTGTTTTCTCTTAGTAGATGCGTGAATGTCAACTTTTCAAATCTCGGAATCAGAACATCTAGGGTCTAATTTGACTTTCCAGTCTCCATTTGCTTGAGAAATAACCAAGTTTGAGTTCCCGATGACATTCAACCTTATTGTCCCTAGTTCTAGGGCAAACCAACAATATACACTTCATATTCTGCTTCATTGTTAGACATCTTGAACCAGAGTTTGAAGGCTAAGACTATATGGGAGTCGTTAGGTGCTATCAGTAACACTTAGATTCCCGTTCAATTTGTTTTCTGTTTCAATTAAAAAAAATGGTCCACAAATCTGATATTCTTGGAGTTTTAGGGTAAATGCAGTAAATCATCAAAAAGTTTTTGAAGCGGAGAGATCAAAGCTTGTGACCCTAGCATGGCAAGGAAGCAAGAACACTGAATCATCTGCAGTAATTCCATAGCCTGTGCCTTATGAACTTCCTCCAAAACCATACTCCTCTGAAGGTTAGTGTTGCTTCCCTGTTGATCCCCCACGTTTTTCTCAAGTTGCTTTTAGCTAACATTCATTTTGTTTCTATCGTATACAGATATCCCATGGTCGTGGGACCGGCGATATCACAAGAAGGATGTGCATGGTCAACTTTGACCTAGACAAGTTCAGCTATATACTTCCCAATAACACATGGGTTGAATCCGGATAAAAGGAGAAATGTCAAGTGCATATGCTTTCTTTGTCCAAATAATTGGTCAAATTGGGTTGAAGGGGAGGGTTAATCTTTAGCCAACATGCTTTGACCAAATTTATTTGCTTTTTAATGTGAATATTTGAATGTCCGGATCACCGGATTTTACTTTTCTTTCTTTTTTTTCCTTAGTATTTATTACGCGAATGAGACTTGAAACAAGTGAGGTAAAAGGTTGACCCGACCATTATGTGACTCAGGTCTCGTTTGGAAAGTGATCGGTTTAATTAAAAAATCATAAAATTATTTAAAAAGTTAAAAAATTAAAAATTTATACTAAAAAATTAAATATTTCCTTTTCTTTCTATTTTTTACATATTTTTTTGTAAAAAATTAAAAAGTCATCCCAAATATACTAGTTTTTTTTAGTTCATATTTTAGCCAAATAACTAAAAAGTTAATAAATTAATCTGTTCCCAAACGAGGGCTCAGTTGTTTTTGTATTGTGCTTAATTTCTGCATATTAGAAGGGTGGCATGCAGTACGTGCTTCAGAAGTGGTTTGGATTTAGTGAGAATTTAACTGCTGATATGTAAAGAATGTTGATGAATTTGATATGTTTTTACGTTCTTTTTAGCCTTCTCATGAGTTAAATGGAACTCTTATGAACAAGGAAATTGTGAACTTCTTGTTGTTTAGTCGAAAAGTGAGAGTTTTAAAAAAACATGAGTTTTATTAAAAATAAAAATAAAAATAAAAACTCATTTTATTTTTACTTTATTAAATATAAAAAATATTAATGACATTATAGTGCCAATAGAGAATCTGTTGTTTAATATCTTGTCACAGTAAATAATTTACTAGCCTTTTTTTTTTTTTTTTTTAATTTGCGGAGTGAAAATTTTAATTTTTGATTGATTTAAGTTAGAAAAATGAGAAGAAAATTAAGGCCCTCATTTGGGATCGATATTTTTAATAGATTTTTTACTTTCTATAAAGATACTGAAAAAGTAAAAGAAGCCCACTTACATAAAAATCCAAGCCGAGAGGACCACTTGATAGAGACAGCAACTTTAAAAAATGAATCTTCTCTCTTAGGGAAAAAAAAAAAAGAAAAAAAAAGAGCCCCCTCTTTGTTTAAAGGAAAATGCCTGGTAGCTCGAAGCTACCAGGCTCGAAATGGCTCGAAAGAGGAAAGGAGGGAGAGTAAAGAAGGGAGGGAGAGGAAGAAGGGAGGGAAGAGCTCGTCCGTCCCCGCCGATCGTCCGTCGCAGCAGACCGTGGCCAATCGTCGCAGGGAGGGAGGAGCTTCAGACCGTCGATCGTCGTAGCCTCGCCTCCGGCCGTCCTCACCCAGCTCCAGATCGTCACCGCCGTCCTCCCTCCGCCAGATCGTCTCGCCCTCCGCCTCCGCCTCCGCCGCCTCCGCCTCCTCCTCCCCTGTTATTAGGGGCCCCTCCCCTCCCCCTCCCCCTCCCCCTCCCCCTCCCCCTCCCCCATCTTCTTCGTTCTGCAACACAGACGAAAAAAAAAAAAAACAAAACAAAACAAAACTCGACACCAAAACGACGTCGTTTTGGTGTCGAGCCACGATTCGAGCCCCGCGATTCGAGCTACGTAGCATGATCGTTGTTTAAAATAATGTTAAATTATACTTTAATTAATAATAGAGTTTGTTAATGATTGTCCATAATTATTAAATGATTATATATATTTTGACATATTTTTCTAAAGAAAAATATGTAAGTATTTAAATTTTTTAATAATAAGTATTTTCAAGATGCTCATTAATAATAATTTTAACAAAATGCTAAAATAACTACCTTTTGTATATCATTTAGTGTTATTATTAGATTGATACAATTGAGGGTCCTCAAATGACCCGCAAACAAAAAAACACTCGATATTATTTAATCTGATCAACTCGTTTCATGACTCATTTCAATCTTGAGTATTCAATCCGTCTCAATTCATAAAAGATGATTTAAAATTTTGGACAAAGGTTTGTAATCCGAGCTCGTCCATAAACTTGGCCCGTACGGGACCGCATGGATAAATCTAATGTTTAGTTTTTTTTTTTTTGTATAATATTTAGTTTGTCTTTTTTTTATTCTCATGTTTAAAGTTTTTTTTTTTTTTTCTTGTGTTTTTTTCCCTTCACTTGTAGGTGTAATATGTTGCTTGATTATTTTTTAATTATGAGATGTAAAAAGGTAACCAAAAAAACAAAAATTTCAAAATATTTGAATTATATTGGAAAGTAAACAAGAAAAATAATTAATAAAAATATTAAAAATATGTGAATGAAAAATATGTAGATCTTAATAATATAAGTGTAATGGAAAATGTGTAGCCTAGATCGATTTAATTTTGGCTTGTAAAATTTGGATTTATGGGGAGATGCGATTTTAATTTTTTAAGTAGATTCAATTCATACCAACCCATTAATTAGTTAAAATTCAAAAAATCTATTAAAATATAAAATTTAAATATAATAATTACGAGATGGATAAACCTAACCATCTCACTAATCACCTTACATTAGTTTGATGTATCATCCATCAAACCAATGTAACTTTGTGACATGAGAGGATAAACATAACATTATAAATATTGTAGCATTATTGAGGCCTTCTTTTAGGAAGTAGGTTAAAAATTACTTCTTAACTTTTAATTCATTTTGGGTTGCATCATCTCCTATTGGTGTGGGGTCCAGAATTTTATAGATTCATACGTATAAAAAATTTGAGACCTTTAATATTTTCCTTTAGAAAAATGTTTCATACCACTAATTTAGCACCATTAATGATGTGGCATTATGCAGACCCCACCACTGATGTGATAGTTTGGCTTTTGTTTTGTTTTATTTTTTTTTCTTTACATTGCCACCTCATTAGTGATGTTTTTAGCGTTTCAAATTTAGTGCTCTAAATCACCACTCTTTCCTTTAATAATAGAGGAATATCACGCCCCTCTTAAATATTTTATTATTCATTTTTTATATGACTTGTCACGATATTTAATGCTTGAATACACATGGGAGTGAAATAAAAGATGAAAATAAATAGGATGGTAAATATGTATTTATTGATAATGAATTTTATTTAAAGTTGTATTCTTAAGGTATGTGTTCAAAAAAAAAAAAATGTGCATTTTCTATTTAAAGTAAGAGTTTTGCTAACAAATATTTCTAAGACACAAGAAAAAATAATATAACACAAAATACATTTTATTGGAATCAATAAATTTTTTAAACATTTTTATCTATGAGGTAAAAAAAAAAAAAATCTCGAAAATATTAGAATTGAGGTAAAAAAAATCTCGAAAATATTAAAATGTATATCAATTTTAATTAAAAAAAATCAATTATACATGCGCCAATTATGATATGGAAAATGTTTAAATCTCTAAAAGAATCTCTTAATTTGACACACAATAATCTGACATGCAGGGGTGGAGCTACTTAAGGCCTAGGGGGGTCACGTGCCCCCCTAAACTTTTAATATTTATACTGTTATCTATATAGATAAAGATTATGTATTAGGTATCCTTTATAAAATTATAAAATTTTAAAATTTTTTCTTTTTAAAATTTTTTAAAATTCTTTATTTTATTATTTTGATTATTCATGTACATTTTTAATTAATAGGTTAAGGTAAGAATTGAATAATTGATAATTTATTTTTTATTATGGGATTTGTTTAGTTGCTTATTTCTCCTCATTGTGGAACACTTTTTTTTTTAAGTTGATAGGATTGAATTTATTGATTATTTGGTTAATGAAATTTAGTTATTGATTGTGGATATATAAGTCACCTTAATGTAAATATAAGGATAATTGTAATAAAAATAAAAATAAAAATGTATAAGTTTAATAATATCTCATTGTTGCTTGTTATTGGAGAAGGAAACCAAAAACAAAAAAAAAAAAAAAAAAAAACTAATGTTGTGATTAATGTATGTCCTCTTTACATTAAATTTCTAGCTCCGCCACTGTGACATGATAGATGTAAACTTTTAATTCTTCATACACTCAATTATATAGGGCTCCACTATCTTATCACATCATTGTTGGTGAATATAGGGGCCTAAATTGTGGGTCTCTGACATTTTTCTTATGATATTTGTGAGTTTTATTTATGACTCATTGTAGTGTTAGTTGTGACTTAATTATAATTTATTGTAATATTGGTTATGATATTGTTATAACTTATTATTGTTGTTATTTTGGTTATAACGGAAGAGATCATTAATTATAGCTCAAGTGATGTTTGATTATGATTCTTAGTGCTCGTTTGGGAAGTTAGGTTTGGAATTTTTTTGGCTAAAATAGTTACAAAAAACAAAATAGGCTTTTAGTCTAATAAGACAAAATATCACATCCAACTCATAATCATTACATTCTTTCTCTCACAAAAGTCAAAAAAGCTAAAAAGTTCTTTCCAAATAAGGCTTTTAGAGCTCGTTTGGGAAGTTGAAGTTTGGGATTTTTGATTAAAATAGCCACAAAAAAACAAAATAGATTTTTTAATCTAATAAGACAAAACATCACATCCAATCCATAATCATTACATTCTTTCTCTCACAAAAAGTCAAAAAAACTAAAAAATCATTCTCAAATGAGACTTTTTAACCCCATGCTAAAATAATCAAAAAGCTAAAAAGTCAATCCACTTCCCAAACGAACCCTAATGTTATGTTGTGGTTTTGATTATGTTGAGTTATGCGTATTTTTATTATAATTTTGATTATAATTAAAGTCATCTTTAGTTATGTCTCAAAAGTATTTGATTATGATTTATGGAGTTACGATGAAAAATGCGTGTATATTGTAATACGAAAATTTTACTATACACACTCTTTAAAATATGTATATCATATATATATTTAATTATGTAATTTTTTTAATTTAATTATAACTCATAAAATTTTTAGTTATGATTCATATATTATTTAGTTATGATTTTTTTTTTAATTATAACTAAAAAAAAATATGAACTTATATTATTTTTTTTCTTTAAAAGTAAACACTTTTTGATGAGATGTCCCATAATCTCTCCCATTGTAACATTCTCTTTAAAAAAATATCTAAATTCAACCTAAAAAAAAAATATGGTGTTGTCTAATATTTTTGTGATTTTTTAATCAATCTTGCTGCAGATTTTCAGTGGGGGTTGCATCCCTAGTGAAGTGTCGCACCCCCACTAGCTGAAACTCAAAAAAAAAATAAATAAATAAAATAATTTTTTTTTATCCAATCACAACACGTCACCTCATTGGGGGCCGACCCCCAGTGGAGATCCAAAGCATTTTTCCTTTTTTATATTCCAAGTTCCAAGTTTAGAGCCCGTCACTAACCCTACTTCCGGGTCTCTTCCTCGTCTTTATTCTTGGATTCCAAACCTCGCCGTTTATGCAAAGGCAGCTCACATATTACACGTGTCTCAATCTCATTGGACCCATTAATTAGGTATCTCCGCCACCCTTCGCTTTGCCGTGGCAAATTCGCCAAACCCCCATCTATAAATACAACCCACACCCATACCCTGTCCTCCTCACAATTCATTTCTCCAACCTCAAACTAATCTCCAATTCATTTCTCCACACAACCCAAGGTATCATATCCTTCTCTTCTCTCTCTCTCTCTACAGATCTGTATTTTTATGTTTATTTTTTTATTGTTTTTTTTTTGAGATGTGAAGATTTTTTTAATTTGTGATTGTTGCGTTGAATTGTTCGATTTATGTTGTGATAGTTTTCAGATTTTGATTTGAAGATTTTGATTTCTGAATCTTGTTATGAATTTTGCTACAGATGCAGATCTTCGTTAAGACTCTCACCGGAAAGACGATCACTCTCGAAGTCGAGAGCTCCGACACCATCGACAACGTCAAGGCCAAGATCCAGGACAAGGAAGGAATTCCACCGGATCAACAGCGTCTCATCTTCGCCGGAAAACAGCTCGAAGACGGCCGAACCCTCGCCGATTACAACATCCAGAAGGAGTCCACACTTCATCTCGTCCTCCGCCTCCGCGGTGGGATGCAGATCTTCGTCAAAACCCTCACTGGCAAGACGATCACTCTCGAAGTCGAGAGCTCCGACACGATCGACAACGTCAAGGCCAAGATCCAGGACAAGGAAGGAATTCCACCGGATCAACAGCGTCTGATCTTCGCCGGAAAACAGCTCGAAGACGGCCGAACTCTAGCCGACTACAATATCCAGAAGGAATCGACTCTCCATCTCGTTCTCCGCCTTCGCGGTGGAATGCAGATCTTCGTGAAGACTCTCACCGGAAAAACCATCACTCTCGAGGTCGAAAGCTCCGACACGATCGACAACGTCAAGGCCAAGATCCAGGACAAGGAAGGTATTCCGCCGGACCAGCAGCGTCTGATCTTCGCCGGGAAACAGCTTGAGGACGGCCGAACCCTAGCCGATTACAATATTCAGAAGGAATCGACTCTCCACCTTGTGTTGCGTCTTCGAGGTGGTATGCAGATCTTTGTGAAGACTTTGACTGGGAAGACGATTACTTTGGAGGTGGAGAGTTCGGACACCATTGATAATGTGAAGGCGAAGATTCAGGATAAGGAGGGGATTCCACCGGATCAGCAGAGGTTGATCTTCGCCGGAAAACAGCTTGAAGATGGCCGGACCTTGGCCGATTACAATATTCAGAAGGAGTCGACTCTTCACCTTGTGCTGCGTCTTCGTGGTGGTTTTTGAATTGTTTTATGATCATATTTTGTGCTGATGTTTCTGTGACAACAAGTGGTGGTGAT
>CM069909.1:46261892-46365892 GCA_036172215.1 Camellia granthamiana | reverse complement strand
GTGGTGATTTCGGAGGCCCTCTCGTGGCTGATAAATAAAATTGTGCTTTGTTATAGTACTTGTTTTTATGCAATCAAAATTATGAACGTAGTTGGTAAATCTGAAATTCTAGGCCCAAGTTTAATTTTATCAGGGTTTTTTATTTTATTTTATTAAAAACATGAAATTAAAAATATATGGTGGTTAAGTCCACAGAAAATAAATTAACAGCAATGATAAATGATTCCATAAAATATAACACAACTTTTAAATTAATCGAAATTATTCTTATCACTGTTAGATATAATTTTTTTTAAAAAAATTTAAATATATCAATGATTAATACATGGAGGTCTTTTTTTTTTTATAGGAATTTCAAATATTTTTTATAAATTAATTTATTATTGCAACTCCCACGCAAAAGAATCCCAAACATTTTTCATAAATTAATCTATTACTGCAACTTCCACACACAAAAAAAAAAAATAGAAATATTAAGTCGGACTTGATCTTCTTTTTATTTTTACCCCGAAAAAATTTGGGAGTCCAGGTCTGTCACAAATTGAAGATTAATTCTCAAGTTGATTTAAGTTGCTTTTATTGTTTATAACCAACTGAAAAAATTGTTTATATAGAAATGAGATTCGAGCTTGAATAATCACCGTTAATTTCACTAATGGTAAAATTTTACCAAAGAAAATTAGGTATCATTTGATAGAGTTTCAGAGTTTTATTTTAAGTTTGTAAGCGTTTGAATTATGATTTGAAAATAGAAAATTTGTTTGTTATGAATTTTAAAAAGAGTTTTGAATTGAGTGTTGAATTTTTAATGTGACATATAAAATGAGAAAAGTTATTTGATTATGAATATTGAAAAGAGTTTTCAAAACTTAATTAAAAAAGTTATAGCTCATAACTAAACTAGCGTATGCCCGTGCCTAAAGGCACGGTGTAAATAATATTGAAATTAGAATATAATTGTAATCCCAACCCTTCAATCTTATTATATAGATTATAAATTTAGTATAAAAACACTTTGATGAGGCAAACAAACCCTTCTGTCAAACTAATAAATAGACAAATACCATTGTATATGAGCCAATATGCAAAAACACTTTGATGGACACTATGATATTGTTTTTTGCCCATAAATTGCTTCATACGGACAACATAAATGCTTCACTGAAACAGTGAATAGAATTCACTTGAGAAGATGGGATGCCATCAGCAACTCAAGCTCTCCATTCCATACATAAGGTTTTCGAATTCTTTCCACATGCGCATCAAAGTCTCCTTCAATGAACCTAAAATCCATAAAGAGAATGAATAAACACTTACATTCAAATTTAACCATGTGCAATAACACTACCTATACACTTATCAAAAAGCTCACCATTCAGTCTCTTTCCGCCTCGTTAAGACTTCATCCACAACCTACAAATCACACTAACTAATGTACTTCAAAAAAAATAAAAATCAAGTTAAACCATACCCTACTGTTTTCAATGTGTTTGATGGAGGAAGTCTTGAATTGCAGCAAAGGAAAAGGTTGTACACAACTAAATTATCAATCTCAAGGGAAAAGGTTGATTTAAAGGCTTGATTTGAACTCACCTAAAGAAGCAAGCAGCTGGCAATTACCAGAATCAAGTGGTCTGCCACGACCCATTTTGTCAGAAGAGGACTCAGAAGAAGAAGAAGAAGAAGGAAAAGGAGGTGAGAAAGAAAAACCTGGTGGTGGTGATGATATAGATGGTAGTCTCAAGTTACCATCTGATTCATACTTTCGTAGCCTCCCTTTCTTCTTCACAAAGATAATATAAAAAACCTATACAATTGTTTGTAATGTTTGGAAAAAATTTATAAAAAATCTATATCCAGATTCTTTGTAAAAAATCTATACAATCTATATCCAAATAAAATCTATACCAAATCATTTATAAGAAGTGTCTAGACGAAAATCGAAATACTTAAGACGAAGCTTTAAAGATAGAAGGTTTGGAATATATAAAACTTAACAAATTGCTTAAAATTTGAAACATTCTAAATGACTCAAATAGCATGATGAAATTCTCAACAACCAATAAGAAATTCTAAAAAAATGAGAAGACTTTTGCTAATGAAAGTTTGAAAAGTATGACACTACAAATTCAAACCAATTAAGATATTAATTTCAAAATCAATTAATTGAAAAATTCAAATCCTAATCATTAACACAAAGAAGCCATGCATTTGACCATGAATTTGAATCTTAGTAAATAAAAACTCGAACTCAGCTTTATAGCTTTAAAACAAATTAACTCATTAATTCTATAATTCTGTTAAGAGTCCATTGGTTGAATTTACAAAATCATTGCATTCATATAATGTCCTAATGTGACTAAACTAATCATGTAAATGAAAAAGTACTTTAAATAAAAGTAATTACACAGATGATTAATTTGGAAGTCATTAATTACATCAACTACGATAATTTTAAAATTGAAATTCTTGCATTAAAAAATAACTATAATAAAAGTACTTTAAAATGGTCCAATAGTCATTTTAGTAACTATATATGAAATAAATTAAAAAAAAAATAAAATCAAATCAAACGGATTAAAGAAATGTTATTCAGAGAAAAAAAATGTCTAATATGAATTGCTAGCATATCACTCGTGCCTAAAGGCACTCTCATATAAACAACTTAAATGGTTGAATCTTTTCTCTATGAAAAATAAAAAATAAAAAATAAATCATACAACATAGAAGTTTGAAGAGATTACCTTAATTGGAGAGTTCAAGGGTGCCATTAGTTTGTTTCCTTCTATCAATGAACAACCCCTGACTCTTTCAAAAGCTTCTTCATCTCATCCAATTCCTATAGATTCATATCCAACCAATAGTGGTAGAGTATTTATCATGAATAAGGAAGAAGATCAAAAAAGCAAAAGTACTTAGGAACGTGACATATTTCAAAAAATTATTTAGGAACATAAAGTCTAAATAGGAGAGTACTTAGGAATATGACATATTTTCATAGTACATACCGTGGAAAAAAGTAGAAAATTTAAAATTTACTTCTCAATTTTTACTGATTCAAACCATCCTTAGGTTAAGAAAAGTGTGAATACAAAGCCTTTCTTTGCCAACCAAACAGAAATTAAAAAAACAGAGCCAAACAGAATGTTAAGCTCTTTGTGATATTCACGTCTTTCATAATGAGTGAGAATATTTTACAGAGCAACAACATGAAAGTAGTTAAAAAACCCAAGTACTCCATTGTGAATCTGAAACCCAAGTTCTCCATTGTAAAAAAACCCAAGTAGTTAAAAAACCCAAGTACTCCATTGGTTTCAGATTCTAGAAGGAATGTCTTCGTAATTATGTTAAAATTGTGAAATTTGTTGTATTTTTTTCCAAATCTCAAGGGAGGTTAGTGTAATTTACCCCCATTTTTTTCTATCAAATGTTTTCAGATTATTGCCTTTGCTTTCTAGGTATCTCTTCACTAAATTGGTGATATACCATATCTGGTTAACGACAGTATATCTTAGACTTGGGGTTTTATGGGTTGCTGTGGTTTGATGCTCTAGTGAAACCTGATGTTGAAAAACATAATGCATTAAGTTTTCTATTTGTTTATTTTTTGTTGTTATTATTTGAATAGAAAAATAAAAATGCATAGTTGTAAGGGTAGATGTGTAGGTGAAGATATACTTACAAAACCAGATTAGCCAATGTGAGAAGAAAAGGGCACCTGAGAGTCCTTCTTGATGAAACATTATGACATTTCAAGGTCTGTGCCAAGTTATCAACAATCTACATTGGTTGATTTATCAGAGAAATATGAATCATCAGGAGAAAGAAATACATGTGATGATCATAACACACTAAGCATCCCAAAAAGGAAGGTAATCTTTATGTGTACATAGATAAAAGTGTTTCAGAGCATAGAAATTCAAGAATTCATTTCCAACAAGCTTTATGTGTACATCGATAAGCATCCCAAACCCCATGACACACAGAATTCATTTCCAATAATAATACACCTTAAAATGCAAGCAAGATTACCATCATTACATCACCACATTACCCAAACTCCCATTTCACAGTAACTTCCTATGGCAAAAATAAAGAACCATGAATGCCCTAATAAATATGACAAATGACAGCTCAAAAGTGTGTCTTGAAAACACATATTAGATTTTTTAGAATTTAAAAACCGAATTCCAACAAAGATGAATGCAACTTTTATTCAACATCCACAATTTTTATTGATTCAAACCATCCTTAGGTTAAGAAAAGTGTGAATACAAAGCCTTTCTTTGCCAACCAAACAGAAATTAAACATAAATTCTCGCCAACCAAACAGAAATTAAACAAAATAGAGCGAATCTGAAAATATGAAATTAAACAAAATAGAAATTCTCGCCAACCAACCATATTTATAACATCTATAAATAACCCCAAATCTGAAATCCATGTATTGACTAATTCATGAAAACATGGTACTTAAAAACAAACACAAAAAGCAATTTTGGCAAAACATAACCAGGAAACCGTAAATCAATCTGTAAAATTCAATACAAAACATGTAATTAATAAACAAAACTTTAAATCACACCAATCAAATGAAGGAAAAGAAGGAAAAGAACAGAGAGAGAAGGGTAAAAAATAAATCACACCAATTGTGGGGATATATTTTGTGAGTACCAACACGTGGCATGGTGACGCCGACGTGTAAGCCGAGGTGCCACGTATCGCGGTAGTTACGCCGAGGTGATCTCGGAGTTGCCGAGGTTATCTCCAAGGATATCAGAATCCGAGATAAGCGGATAAAGGACAATAGTCCTAGATTGAGAGAAGACTTCAGTTTGGGTAGAGATGAAACTCTAAAGAGGGTTTATCCTAATCCCACTGGGAGTTCAGGATTAGCAGTAATCCTGAGTCCATTGGAGTTAGGCTCCTATTGGGACTAGGATTGTATTGGCTATAAAAGAGAGGCACCCCCATGGGTCTAAGGTATGTTTTTTATGCTCAAGCTTGTGAGTTGAATAGATGATTGATTATCTTTGAGAGATATTGAGTACTGACTTGATCGTCGGAGTACCCCCGGGTGGAAGAACCACCGCCGGAGCTTTCTCTTTCTGTTGCAGGTCAGCAAGGTGCCATCTATTCTGCTAGTGTTCTACAGCTGAATTACTAAGTGGGCAGTGTGGTCAGAAAATCACTCACACAATTTGGCGCCGTCTGTGGGAAAGAAAGACAAATAGATGGCCAGTAACGTACAAAACGAAAAGGTTGGGGACGACGCTCCCGCTGGGAGTGGCAGGCCTATCGACCTTGATGTCGAAGGAGACAACCACAACGAAGAAGCCCATGGCCAGGGGCACGGGGGAAAAGACGTCGTCCAGGAGGGCGACACTTCGAAGAAAACAGACCAGGGCAGATACTACAATGAAGACAACCTCCAGGTATGGAGGGATAGGTGCCTACGGAGGGATGAGGAAGTAAAAGAATTGGCAGACAAGTTGGCTGACCTGCAGTCGGTCGTCAACTTCATGATGCAAAACAATGTCATGCAGCCACCATACCCGTTGCAGGACACGCCAATTCCAGCAGTTAATACTCAGAAGGGAGGAAGGAAAATAATTCCTGAAGCACCACAACACTCCAGGAGCAAAAGGCACTCTCACCCGCCCTCCGGAGAGGTCAGACGAGAGGAGCCAAGACAAGAGAAGTCCCAGAGGACGTATCAAACGAAGGATCAGGAACGCAGAGAACATCGGCATGTTCAAGGGCAGGCGCTCTGCTTTGACACAACCCACAGAGAAAGATCAAAACGGGCCCATCACGAGGCCGAGAGTAGTGTGTCGAAGAGACTAAAGTCCAAAGACAGCCGAGCTCTAGGGAGAAGTAAAGAGGACTTGAGAAACTACCTCAAGAGGAAGGAACATAACGCTGAAGCTGAGGTAACCTCACCCGTCAAGCCGAGGACACCGTTCTCGGTAGAACTGGACAAATTTGAAGCACCAAAAAGATTCAGCATGCCGAGGTTTCAAATATACGATGGTAAGTCAGACCCTAACTTCCACGTTGGACTATTTTTGAACTCAATGGCGTTATACAGTGGAAACGAGCCACTACTCTGCAAAGTGTTCCCCTCGTCTTTTGGGGAGATTGCATCAGATTGGTTCCATAAATTACCAAAGGGAAGCGTGAAGACATGGGAAGGCCTGGCCGAGATGTTTGTGGCCAGGTTCGTCACAAACAAACTACAGCCATTAAGGGTGGACGCGCTAATGGCTTTAAAAATCAGCAAGTATGAAGGCCTCAGGGCATATGCAAAAAGGTACTACGAGGTGTTCAATCGAATACCTGAATGCAACCAGGAGGTAGCGGTCGTGTCTTTCAAGAACGGCCTGAAAGATGACTGTTCACTGTGGAAATCTTTGGCAAAGACATTGCCGAAAAGCATAAAGGAGCTCATGGCAAGAATCGAGAAGTACGCCCGAGCCGAGGAAGATACATCGGCCCACAAGAAAGTCAAACAGGAAAAAGGGAACGGCTCGCCAAAGCGAGGCCGAAGTAACAACGGATTCAGCAAAACAGAAATAGAGTTAAGGGCTAAACAGGCAGTAACGACCGTATTCCGAATTCCAATTCAAAAAGTCCTAGGAAAAATTCGGAGCCAGCCTTATTTCAGAACACCAGCAAGGGAACCAGGAGAATTCATGGGAAAAAACATGGACAGACATTGTGCTTATCACAATGAAAACGGACATACAACACAGTCCTGCAGAGCCCTAAAGGCACACTTGGAAGATCTGGTAAGACAAGGCCACCTGAGAGATCTTGTCGATGAAACCAGAACAAGAGAAGAACAGGCAAGACTACCTCAGGCTCCAGCAGCCCCACCACCTCCTCAACCTCGGGCAGAAGGACCTCGGATAGTCAATGTGATTCACTCAAAAGTAAACGAGAACGAAGTTAGAGGAGAGACCCAAAGGGTGAGGCATCTACAGCATGTCTACCAAGTAGGGGAAAAGAGACATCGGCCTGAAGAGAGCCAAGGACCGATAATAACCTTCACCGAAACCGACCTAGAGATGGTCCAGCACCCGCATAATGATGCCTTGGTAGTATCCCTCCAGGTTGGGGAGTGCCAAGTGAAACGCATCCTAATAGATCAAGGCAGCTCTTGTGACATCATGTACATTAGATGTTACAAGGAGCTAGGCCTTCACCCAGACGACATGGAGCAATCGAATGGCCCGATGGTCGGCTTCAATGGAACGCCGACGTGGCCACTGGGCGCTACAAACTTGGAAGTACAAGCTGGTACTAAGAAGATCAGGACAGAATTCATCGTGATTGATACGCCTTCTCCTTACAACATCATATTGGGAAGGCCATGGTTGCATGCAATGGGGGCAGTTCCCTCAACATTGCACCAACTACTGCGCTTCCCAACAGAACATGGGATTGAAGAAGTCAGAGGAGATCAACTGCAGGCAAAAAATTGCTCCATGGCAGCAATGAAGACTACCTGCAATGTTCGAGAACCAGTAAAGGCAGAAATTGAAGATGAGGACATGGAGGTCCTAGATGATGTCGGCAAGGAGCCGACCGAGAAGAGTGAGGAATCACTAAAGAAAATCCTCGTCTAGGAGGGCGACGAAGAGCGCTTTTTTCTTCTCGGCTCAGGCTTAGCCAAAGAAGAAGAGAGAGAACTGGAAGCTTTTTTAAGAACAAACATAGAGGTGTTCGCCTGGACACCTTATGAAATGCCTGGCATTGACCCCGAGGTCACATGCCACAGACTGAACGTCGACAGGTCGGCAAAACCTGTAATACAACGAGCTAGAAGACCGACGTTGATGCACATCAAAGCTGTGGAGGAAGAAGTAGACAGACTTCTGGAAGCCAAGGCGATCAGAGAAGTCAATTATCCAACATGGCTATCAAACACTGTGGTGGTAAAGAAGAAAAATGGTAAATGGAGGGTTTGCGTAGATTTTACAAGCCTAAATAAAGCCTGCCCCAAAGACAGCTTCCCTCTTCCAAAGATTGACCAACTGGTGGATGCCACATCGGGACATGGAAGGATGAGCTTCCTGGATGCTTATAGGGGGTACCACCAGATAGCCATGTACCCCCCAGACGAAGAGAAGACAGCGTTCATCACCCCAAAAGGCCTGTACTGTTACAGGGTGATGCCTTTTGGGCTGAAGAACGCAGGAGCAACCTACCAAAGGCTGGTAACCAAAATGTTCAAGCACCTGATTGGCCAAACAGTAGAAGTCTACATCGATGACATGGTCGTGAAAACCAAAGAGCCCAAGAGTCATCTTGCCGACCTTAAAGAGGTATTTGAAATACACAAAACATATCGGCTCCGACTCAACGCATCAAAGTGCGCGTTTGGAGTTGGATCTAGTAAGTTTCTTGGGTACCTGGTAACAAGAAGGGGAATAGAAGCCAGCCCAGATCAGATCAAGGCCATCCTAGATCTACAGAATCCAACATCGGCAAAACAAGTTCAAATGCTCACTGGAAGGGCCGCAGCACTAAACAGGTTTATAAGCCGAAGTTCAGACAAGTGTAAACCCTTCTTCAACCTGGTAAAAAAGACCGCAGACTTCCTATGGACTGAAGAATGTGAGGCCGCTTTGGCCGACCTAAAGAAATATCTGACCACGGCCCCAGTTCTCTCCACACCTGAACCTGGGGAGGAGTTGTTTTTGTACTTAGCCGTGTCAGAACACGCAGCAAGTGCAGTGCTGATCCGAGTAGAACAGGGGAAACAGAAGGCTGTCTATTACGTAAGTAAAACCTTGGCAAACGCTGAAACAAGGTACTTACCACTGGAGAAGTTAATGCTGGCCTTGGTAATGGTCTCAAAGAAGTTGAACCACTACTTCCAGGCACACAAAATTGTAGTGCTAACAGAGCACCCATTGAAGTCCTTATTGCAACAAGGAGACTTAACAGGAAGAATTGCAAGATGGACAGTGGCCTTGGGCCAGTATGACCTGGAATTCAGGCCCAGAACAGCAATCAAGGGCCAGGTTTTGGCCGACTTCGTGGCAGAATTCACGCCTGAATGCCTCGAACATCGGGCTCCGTTGAGCCAGGATGAACGAGGTCCTAGCAAGCAAGGCGAATCCCAGCCAAGAGCAAAGGAGCAAAGGAAGGAAAAGTTCAGACCTTGCAGCATCTACATCGGCGACTTATTTAGACTGTTTGTCGATGGAAGTTCAAACCGACAGGGAGCAGGGGCAGAAGTACTGCTGATATCCCCAGATGGAGAAATAATAGAACAGTCCATCCGTTTGGGATTCAAGGCCTCAAACAATGAGGTAGAATACGAGGCATTAATTGCCGAATTAAAGCTGGCAGCAGCAGCAGAAGCAGACGAGGTAATAGTTTTTTGTGATTCACAGTTAATTGTTAACCAGTCAACAGGAGAATTTGCAGCCAGGGACGAGAGGATGTCGGCATATGCAAAAGAGGTTATTAGATTGGCCGAGTTATTTCAGAACTGCCGCCTTCTTCAAGTAAGCCGAGATGATAACAGCCACGCCGACGCGTTGGCCAACCTGGCAAGTTCAATACAAACTGGAACGACAAGAACAATTATGATCGACTATATGTCGGGCCCGAGCATAGAACCACAGAACGCAAAGCAAGAAGCAATGTGTGTGGACATGGGGCCAAGTTGGATGGATGCAATTGTTGCATTCTTGAAAGAAGGAAAGCTGCCAGAAGACCATAAGGAGGCACACAAAGTCAGATTGAAGTCAGCAAGATTCAGCTTGACTGCGGACGGACATCTCTACAGAAGGTCCTTCACTGGACCCCTTTTAAGGTGCGTACACCCTTTACAAGTTGAAGATTTTTTATATGAAATTCATGAAGGGATTTGTGGAAGCCACATTGGGGGCAGATCATTAGCCCATAGGGCCATTACCCAGGGGTATTGGTGGCCCTACATGCAAAAAGATGCAGAAGCATACGTGAAGAAGTACGAACAATGCCAAAGGTTCGCACCTTTGATTCATCAGCCAGCTGCTGACTTGAACCCAGTATCCAGCCCTTGGCCGTTTGCCCAATGGGGCATGGATCTGGTTGGACAACTTCCCCAAGCAACTGGGCAGAGAAAATACTTCCTGGTAGCAACAGATTACTTCACAAAGTGGATAGAGGCAGAACCGCTTGCCAAAATCCGAGATGTAGACGTCAAGAATTTCATATGGAAAAATATTATCACCAGATTTGGCATTCCTAGAGCCATCGTTGTCGACAACGGAACACAGTTTGACAGCAAACTCATCAAGAACTTCTGTGCAAAATTCAAGATCAAGAATTACTTCTCAACACCAAGTTTCCCCCAAAGTAATGGGCAAGCAAAAGCATCCAACAAAGTAATTTTGGATGGAATAAAGAAGAGGCTCCAGGCAGCAAAAGGGAAGTGGGTAGACGAATTGCCCAACGTACTTTGGGCATATTGGACTACGCCGAGGAGATCAACGGGGGAATCCCCCTTTGCCATGGCCTATGGCACAGAAGCAGTAATTCCACTGGAAGTCGGCATCCCAGGGATCCGAACCTAGGGAGTTGAGAATGGGACTAATGACATACTCTTAGCCCGAGATCTGGATCTTTTAGAAGAACGAAGAGAGAAGGCTGCAATTCAGGTTGCAGTATACCAGCAACAGCTTGCCAGAGCTTACAACAAGAAGGTCAACCCAAGAGATTTTCAAGTCGGCGACCTAGTCTTGAGAAAAGTTGTCAGCAACAAGAAAGATCCCAGAGAGGGCAAGCTTGGCCCAAACTGGGAAGGACCTTACAGAATTACTTCGGTGTTAGGCAATGGAGCTTATCGGCTTGAAGACAATGAGGGCAAAGTATTACGAAGACCCTGGAACACTTGTAATTTGAAATTTTTCTATCATTGAGATGTTCATTATTTTTGACCGATGTCATCAATAAAATCTTTTCAGAATTCCTCAAGCACATATGATTGATTAAGATACTTAACATTGTTTCTGGAAGACATAAAAAATGAGAACCCAAGTGGAACTTAGGTTCACATTGGGGGCAGAGAGAAGACAAAGTCTACCACTTGTTGAAATTTGTAGCAATTTACAAGATTGGTCAGACCGATACAAAGTTTACCACTTGTTGAAATTTGTAGCAATTTACAAGATTGGTCAGACCGATACAAAGTCTACCACTTGTTGAAATTTGTAGCAATTTACAAGATTGGTCAGACCGATACAAAGTTTACCACTTGTTGAAATTTGTAGCAATTTACAAGTTAAAGGTAAGCCGAGATGGTTCTTTAACTTCACTTGTTGAAATTTGTAGCAATTTACAAGTTGAAGTTAAGCCGAGATATCTGTTTCTCTTCGCTTATTGAAATTTGTAGCAATTTACAAGTCGAAGTAAAGCCGAGGTTATTGCCTACAGACTTATAGTAATCTATTGGTTGGATAAACCAAGGAAGATGTTTAACACTTGTTGAAATTTGTAGCAATTTACAAGTTAAAGTTAAGCCGACATATGATCATCCGTTGAAATTTGCAACAATTTACAGGTTGAGGTAAAATATAAGTATATTGTTTAAACCCTTGTTGAAATTTGCAGCAATTTACAAGTAGATCACTGTTTAAACACTTGTTATAACTTAAGAAAAGTTTACTGTATATGTTAATCCTTGCTGAAATTTGTAGCAATTTACAAATAGGACAGATTGAGATTACTGTTTAAACACTCGTTGAAACTTGAGAAAAGTTTGCAAAGTCAACATTAAATAGTATATGTTTTATACTTGTTGAAATTTATGAAAGGATTGCAGGTCAATGTCTTGCCGAAGTAAAATTTGCAGTTATTATACCCGAGGTATGTAACCCCGAGAAGATTGTGCAAAGGAAGAATTAAGTAAATCATGCAAAATATTCTAAGTATAAAGCCATACAGAAGCAATGAAGAGAAATTAGAGACTAAAGCATTCAGAGAAAAACAGTTGCAGTTGTATATAATAAAGGCACTATGGCCTAGCAAAAGTTAAATATTCACAAGTGACAAAGAAAGGCGCATCGGCCACATAGAGGAAGCTTACATTGTTCAGAAAATAAAAGTACAAAAAAAGGAAAAAAGTACAAAAGACATCAAGATTGTGATCCTTCAACTTCAGGAGCAATTTGAGTCTGGACCTCGGCAGGGTCTTGGTGAACTACCTCAGCAGACTCTTGAAGAACTACTTCAGCTTCCTTTTCTGCCACAATTTCGGCATCAATCTCGGCAAGTGTCTGATCAAGACTCTTTTCAACTGGAGGAACATCAGATGATACTTGTTCAGGAGTAACCCCTTTGATAGCCTCCTCATCCTCCTCCTCATGAGTCAAGTCAAGAATTTGATCATCCTGAGGAAGGGATTTGGTCTTAACGGAATCTTTGGGTTTCCTTATTAGAGCCTCATCATCGTCCTTTTCCTCATCCTCAGCCTCGGATTCAGACTTCGATTTGTCTTCAACTTGAGATGGAGGTGAAGGTGCAGGAAATGGAAGAGGAATCACTTCGGCCTTACGCCATGGTGAGTCATCAGGAATATTGAGTTTCTTTGCCAGGGACATCTAACCTAGGGAGAAGCCCCTATTGCATGCCTGCCTGACCTGAAGTTTGTAATCCTCAGTGACGTCGGCCACGCCCTGGGCATAAGCCTTCTCATCAGTTTCTTTGATTTCGGCTTCTTTAGTGGCCAAGGCTTGCTGAAGCTCCTTCTCAGCCTGGGCCGCCTTTTCTTTGGCTTCTTTTCTCTGCGCTTCGGCGACCTTTTTTATAGCCTCAGCAGCATCAGCTTTTTCCTCGGCCAAGGTTTGGGCTTTAGTGGCAGCCTCGGCCTGATCTTCCAATTTCTTCATTTTTACTTGAAAACCCTTGTTAATTTTTTGGAGAGCAGAATACTCCTTCTTCAAGTCATTTAACTGTTCCCTGGTCTCAAAGAATTGCATAGAGAAGGAATGTGCGTGCTGAACAGCCTGAAGGAGCATAAAAACAGAAGCTAGTACAAAGTTTATGAGTATAAAAAGATGAAGAAAAACAGGTTACAAGGTGAAGACACTTACTTGAACGCAATGTTGAAGCATCAGAGCATAATTTTCATACTCACTGAACTTGGCGTTCTTCTCTAGATCACCTGGGAGAAGTAAGGCAGTACTAAGTGCAACGCCGACGTTGATATCGTCGGCACTGTCACTGGCAAGAACAGGCTTATCCTCCAGGGTAATCTCAGGTGTCCAGGGGACATTGGGTACCTTGGACTTTGAAGTCGTCGCAGAAGAAGACCTCGGCTTCTTTAATTTTTGAGGTTCTGATGGTTGAGTTTCAGCAGACCTTTTGACCGAGGTAGAAACGGTCTTCTTACTCTCGGCCAATTGAGAGATGGGTAGAGCATCTTCAGCCTCAGCCTCAATAGCCTTGGACTTCGGCTGGGCCTTCTTGGTTCTTTTTGGTTTTGGTGGTGGCATGGTTTGGGTTGGAACAGAATCAACGTCGTCTGGGAGGTCGGCTAGGAGATCTTGGGCGACAGGCCTTTGGCGAACCATTTCGGCAGTTTTCACAAGTCGTCGCCAGCGTTTTCTTTCAGAAATTGGTACCAAGTATGGTGCCGAGGTGGAAGGCTGATTGGATGGGTCAGATGTGGACTCTTGATCGGTTCGTGATGTGGATACGGTTTGAGTCGTTGCAGTAGGTGGAGAGGCGCTCTTTTTCTTCTTTCTTGGGACGTCGGGCAGAGTGGATTTATATGTCGGAATGAAATTCAGTACTAGTGGAGCTTTTCGTTTGTCAATTGGCAGGTCTAGTAACTTCTTCAAATCCTTGCCCAGAAAATAGGACTGGCGAAAGCTCTTTGGTGGTTTGCGAACGTCTGCAAGAAGAACAAGAAATTAAAAACAGACAAAGTTTTGAAGATTTAAAAAGAAACAAGTGATTGACAGTGGGCTCTTACCCTTGCCCTCTTTAACAGTTCGAGGAAGAGGGTACAAATGGGCGTCTTCATCTGGGGTAAACTCCCAATTTCCAGAGGCAATAAGGTAGTCGTCTCCAGCCCCCTTGTTGGAGTCTGGGAGGTCGGCTATAATTTTGAATTCGGTAGACCTCGGCTTGAGGTAATAGACGAAGCCTTTTTCTTTTAAATCCAGGGCGCACATGGTATAACAAAATTGGATATCGGCAAGGGTAATCCTAACATTCTCCTGCCTAGCCAGGGCTATGATACCATTAATCACTCTATAGGAGTTGATGGTAAGTTGCATGGGGTTCAATTTGTAATAGTGAAGAACTTCACGAAAGAGAGGATCAAGTGGAAGCCGAAGTCCACATTCAACAAAAGCTACAATAGGGAAAGGCATCGTATTGTCTGTAGGCATGATGGAATCATCATCCCCAGCTAGCCTAAGGTGAACATCATCAGGAATAGAGAACTTTTGCCTAAAGAATTCAAGTTTGGTTGGGGTGTTTACCCTATGACGCCACATACCCATGATTTTGGTGTAAAGGTACTTGACTACAGAAGCAGAGTGCTCTTAAAGGGTTACTGGCACCTCGGCCTGAACCTAGGTATATACTAGGTAAGGATTGTTTTAGTTTTTCCTAAGAATTGAAGGTTCTATAAGCAAATCCCAACCCTAAATCTATGAAAGTAAAGATTGGAGGCTCGAATCTGGGAAAAACACAGAAAACAAGAGACAAGAACAAGTTTTCAGAATCAAGAACGAGGGTGGGCTATCAAGAGCCTAAAAAAATACAAAAAGTTGAAGGCCAAGAGCAGTGGTGAAATAGTGCAAATGTTCATGACATGTGCAAAATCATGAAATAAGATGCATTCAGGTGAATGATTCACAAACTAAATGCCTGAACAGAACAGTAAAAATAGGAAATTCCAGAAACAATCAAAGACTGGGAAAATGAGGGCCAGTTGCTTACCAGACAAAGTGAGGCCGGAATGAAATTCGCCGAGGACGGACGCCGGTTGAAACAGTAGCGAAAACCTTCGCAGGAATGGAGGAATAAAACCAGTTGCAGAGCTTAGAGCAAGAGCAATGGCGGATTTGGGAAAGTTTAGAGAGAGAGAAAGCAAGAGAATGAAAATGTAAAAGTGAAGGAAAAAAGACGAAGGAAAGGTTTTTTGTCAAAAACACGAAACGGCGGCAAAATGAAAACAATTATTACGCCTAGAGCATCGCATACGTCAGGCGGCGCACGCAGAGAAGATGATTTTCAGGCGCGTCAGTGATACGATCCAATGAGGATCACACACGTAAGAGAAACAGTTGAAATGATGCATGACAGCTCATACGCATGGAAGAGTATATTTGAATTCTTGAAGACATGTCGGCCTAAATAGAATGACCTCGGCTGAAAAGTTCTTACGCCGACGTACTGGAAAGAGGAACAATATAGGTTCCATCACCTCAGAATACCGAGGTAATAGAACCTAGGGGGCAGTTGTGGGGATATATTTTGTGAGTACCAACACGTGGCATGGTGACGCCGACGTGTAAGCCGAGGTGCCACGTATCGCGGTAGTTACGCCGAGGTGATCTCGGAGTTGCCGAGGTTATCTCCAAGGATATCAGAATCCAAGATAAGCGGATAAAGGACAAGAGTCCTAGATTGAGAGAAGACTTCAGTTTGGGTAGAGATGAAACTCTAAAGAGGGTTTATCCTAATCCCACTAGGAGTTCAGCATTAGCAGTAATCTTGAGTCCATTGGAGTTAGGCTCCTATTGGGACTAGGATTGTATTGGCTATAAAAGAGAGGCACCCCCATGGGTCTAAGGTATGTTTTTTATGCTCAAGCTTGTGAGTTGAATAGACGATTGATTATCTTTGAGAGATATTGAGTACTGACTTGATCGTCGGAGCACCCCCGGGTGGAAGAACCACCGCCGGAGCTTTCTCTTTCTGTTGCAGGTCAGCAAGGTGCCATCTATTCTGCCAGTGTTCTACAACTGAATTACTAAGCGGGCAGTGTGGTCAGAAAATCACTCACATACCAATCAAACCCAAAGAACAGAGAGTGGGGTTGGAACCGCAGCAAGCCAAATGGCAGTAAGGAAAAAACAGAGAGAGAAGAGGAAAGGCAGAAATCGAGTGAAAAGGCTCAATCTTACCTTGCGAGAGCAGCGTCAGTAGCGTGGACAGCAAAGGGAGCCGAGTTCGAAGGGTTGTAAGGGAAGGAGGAGTAGCGTAGCGAAGAGGGAGGGTGGGTATCGAAGGGTTCGAAGGGTCTTCAATGGCTGTGGTGATGAGAGACAATGTGACAGAGAACGTGAGAGAGAGGGAGCTGGGGAAACGGGTGGGAACTAAATGTATATAGACCATCGATCTAAATGTATATGAACTTAGGATTCATCTTGGCCGTTAAAACCAAATGTATCTCTGATACATTTGGGACATTTTCAAAAACTTTTCTTCCATATTATATAAATTCTCATATATTTCTGCATTATCTCAAATAAAGCATACTCAACTCTAAATTGGGGAGAAAAAAAAAAAAAAACTCTACAATAATCCATCAATAAGTCTAGAATACTTACAGTCAAAGTAGATAAGTGTAGATAAAGAATCACCCGAGAAGTTTATTTTGAACAACACAAAGTCAAAAAGCAACGTGCACAAAAATTTACATTATTACACCAAAAAATACAACGCAAAATAATGTTTGATTTAGTTGGAATATTTAGTATTACCAAAAGTATAATTAACAGTATTACAAAAAATAAAAAATACAAAAATACATATCTTCATGACCCTGAATTATGGGAAAAAGCCCAAAAGTTTTTTAAAACTGAATTATGGGTTTTATGGTTGGTAAGCCTACCCACCATATGTCAATTAACAATTGCAATTTTCACTACTCAAATAATACCTTAAAAAAAAAAAAAAACATGGGTAGGGAAGTTGGTTTACTTAATTAACATATCCTCTTGGATTGTGACAGATCTCCACACTTGTGCCAAACCAAAAAATTGAATAGGAGAAACAAAAATAAAATAAAAAGTAAGTGAAAAAAATACCAAATAGAAACATACCAAACAGGACAAACTCTATTATTATTTAGTAAGTAGTAAGTACACACAGAAGCACACAAAATAGAAAAGTAGAAACCTAAGAGACTTAGAATACTCATAATGAAAAATAAATAGTAACTTTGAAACAGATTTGATGTACATAAAGAAAACTCAAAATTACAGAATTAAATAGCCAAAGAATTATTAAACAGATTTATTCATCTTACTCTTTGAAGACTCATTATGATTTGCCTAGTAGTTAACTTCACCATATAAATTGACTCCAACAGCTTTATAAAAAATAAAAAAATAAAAAACTATCAGTTTCCGGTCCAAATAAAATAAAAAATAATTGAAAATAAATTATATAAATAGTCTCTGATGTTTGCACGATAATTTGGTCCCTATTATAACAATCACATTTTATAACAATCACATTTTATACTACTCAAACAATCACATTTTATAACAATCACAATAATTGAAGATAATTTGGTCCCTATTATAACAATCACATTTTATACTACTCAAACAATACCTTTAAAAAAAAAAAATTTAAAATCACAATTTTTCCAAGCATGGGCAGGAGGTTGGTTTACTTAATTAACATGCCCACTATGAGGCTCACCTAGTGCTTGAAACAACCATTCATTTGTGGGGTTTATCCACAAAATAGTTCGTATAAAATTTTTGATTAATTTGATCAAAGAAAATTGAACGGATAATATAATTTTTAATATAGGTAATTTATTTATTTATTTTATAAGATAAATGTAATCCAATTATATGAATTTCATTGTTCAATAAACTTAATAAACTATTTCATTGGATACTCTTTTCAATAGATTTTACAGAATAAAATATTTGTATTATTCAATCTGGATGGTAAAATGAGGAGCTCAACCCAATTTCATTTTTTGTCTTTTGTTTATCAGAAATTATAAAAATGGGGGGAGATCATACCAGGGGCAGAGCAGACTCCGCAAATGGGAATAAAATCTGCATATCTGGTGGTTCAATGGCATTTGGATCTGTGAAGTACTTAACTACCTTTGATGGAAGCAATGAATGAACACATACACATGGAATAATCTACTCTATAAAAAGGATTTGATAAATGAAAAGGAGAGCATAACTACTTTTAATACAATAATGTCCAAGTGTAAAAGCAATTAGTAATACCTGAGATGCAATTCCTAGCTCCACCGAGGAACCAATAGTGGAAACCAATTCATTTCCTGCAGATTTCATTCCTACCAAACAGATTTCATTCTCATCATCCTTTCCTAAATTAGATATAACTTTCAAATCAACCAAACACACTAATTAATTAACCAAAAAAACACAAACTATGAGAGATAGAGAAAAAAAAATATCAACCTTGATGAAATAGAAGCCAAATCGTCGCTGCTCTGTGTTCTCTCTTCCGTCTCGTCTCTCGTTTGATGATGCCATTCAACTGACCTTTTTGAATATAGTGAACCTCACCGATTTGTTGCCGCGATGATGCCGATTTGGACTTACCGATCTAGCAAGGCTACCGAAGTCGCCGATCTGCTCTTGAATGAGAGAGAGAGAGAGAGAGAGAGAGAGAGAGAGAGAGAGAGATGGAAGGGAAGAAGAGATCTGCTCTTGAATGAGATCTCAAAACAAAGAAACTCTTTTCTTGAACACCGTAGGATTGAATCACCATTGTAAATCCACCATTGAAATATAATGTCCTCTTGGACATTTCTCAGCCGTTGGATTGATTCAATCTAACGGTTCACATTTTGACACAGGGACAACAATCCCATCAAAATTCAAAAACCACTCTTCCTTATTATATAGATATACAATCAAAAATTTTGTCGAAAATTCTATTCAAAAGTCATAATCAAACTCTTTTTAAAATTCAATTAAAAAAATTAATTATTAAAAAAATAACATAAATTTTTTTTAATTGAAAATATTACAACAAAAAAAAAATTCAAAATAAACATGCAATTAGTGCTTTAAAATGACTTTTGATTGTATATTTGGTTGGAATTATTTTTTTTTAAACGTTTTTGTTTTAAAATGTTTTTAAAGTTTTAATAATTACTATCGCAAATCAATTGCTATTTATTGTATTGTTATTTTCAAATAAATAGACAAAATTTGTCAGGCATTAAATATATCAAAAATGATTTGGATCCCCACTGGGGAGGCACCTCTACGACCCCCTCTGGCTGTGATTGGCCAGTTTTTTTTTCTTTTTTTTTTTTCTCCTTCTCCAATCACCAGTCCCCACGTGTGTGCGGGGGTGGTGGGGGTGGTAATTGGAGGGGTCTCAATCACTTCTCTATGTAATGGTCTGGACCCCCACTGGAGGTGACCCCCGGGGCCTCCAGTGGGCTCTGATTGGTCAATTTTTTTTTTGATCCAATGACCAACCCCTACGTGTGTGGGGGGGAGGGGGGGTGGTGGGGGTGGGACTTAATGGGGGTCTGCAACAAAGTTGCTTCTCTCTATATATATATGGTCAATCTAAAAATATTTATAACGTACACAAAATATACAATGAAATAAAATGAAATACGAACTGAGTCAATATTGGATTGCCTGTCGTCCCCTGGATGACCGCCCATGTGTGAATTGGCTCCACCGGCTCCTGCTTTCTGTTTTGTTCTTCTATGCCTATTTTCAGCTTCAATTTAACTAAAAAGAATCTTAACAAAATCATTTTCCGATTAGTGCTAATTTATGAGTTTTGAATTAATTATCAATTCACAAAATAAATCAAACAAAAGATTAGATAATAATCCAAAAATATTTCTAACAATCTCCCCACCATATCGTTTTTGATGTGTTTTGCATTAAAAAAAACTCCCCTCAATTTTTAATCCCCTAAATGTTTGCTTAACAATTTTTTGCACATTTTCTCTCAACATGTTAATTAGCCTTAATTCAACTTTGAAGCTTTACATTTTTGTGTCTTAGTTGTTATCCATCTAGCACACAACTTATATGTAAACTAAGCTTATGTGGAAATTAAAAAATAAAAAGACCTTATACAACTTGTGCATAAGTCCTAAGAAACTTTTTTCTATAGAACCTCATGTTCTAGTAAAAATGCAAGAAAATCATATGAATCAATTTTGTATCAGTTCAAATATGATAAATGAAGATTAATCACAACAAAACTTAAAGAGTGTTGCGAAATAGAAGTTTAAATAGTCTTATAAGAAAGCAGAAGAAGAACAGAAGAAGGAACAGAAAGCAGAAGCAGCAAAAGAGGGCTGAACCACCAAGGGGCGGTCGACTGGCCGAAAGTCCGGGTGAACGACCGGCCAGATGTCCTAGTAGACGACTGGCTCAGCCACTTTTGCCCAAATCAGAGATAACTCATTCTACTTCTCAGCTATTCCATACCAGATCCACTAAAGGGCATACATACCAGATAAGCAAGAGTTGAATAGTTGTCACCGATGACGGAGTGGGTACAGTGGTTGGATGTGCGTTGCTTCAAACGCCCTTTGATTCAATAAAAGGCTTCACAAATTTGATGTAAGACAAACAAACTTGGGATTAAGCACAAAATCAATCAGTTCCATAGAGAACCCATACATATATTTGGACATAAATTTATGAAAACTGTACCTCTTTGTTGTCGTTGTTTCGTTGCCCGGAGGGTGAATCGACCACAACGCACAAACTGAAAGTTAGTTGATTTGTGGGAGCTCGTCGATGCCAATTTATGGGTGGGAAGGAATCGATTCATAGGCATGGTTTAGATTTGAAGGTCAGGGTATTGTTCAAAGAGAGGAGGAAGTGATTGAAGAGCTGCAAGTCACCTGTGAAGCATCTTCAGCTTTGATCTTCTTTGGCACATGAACCTTTTCAGAATGGAGAAGATGAAAGAGAAGGTATGTGTCACCGACCCAAACCTAAACCCATCCCTATAGGTTTTTAGTGTCGTAATCGGCCAATAATTCGTGATTACCAAAGGCTTACTTAACAGTAATACAGTAACGAGGCAGGCTGAAGCCAATAAATAAGAAAATAGAATATCCAATGAGTTGTGAAGACTTAAATGAAACAAAATAAACTTTTATATAGACATATATGTACAACAGTTCACACCAAGTTGTATGCCAAAAACAGAAACAAAAGAGGGATTCCAATCCCATTATCAAAAGGTACACCAATATCATAAACTATTCACAACATATGATTGAATCCTAAAAGGGTGATTTCCGTACCACCCGAAAGCCATGACACCTGACCGATGGGAACCTCGTAGCGAGGCACAAAAGTTGGCTCGACAAAACTGAGGCTAGGTCGACGCCACTACGTCCCCTCATGCACTTGATCACCTACATGCATATATAAAAGAATGAGCTAGAGCCTAGTAAATAACAAAACTGTAAAAAGGTTAAAAATAATGTCCTTACTGTAATTCAAATCGGTTATTAATAATAGTAAACATAAAATCAAAATCATTTTCTTAGCAGATCCATATTTCATACAGAAAGCATAGTAGTCATACGTGGTACATCCAATAGCAGAACAGTATAGAAGGTCATGAAGACTGAACAATCAGAATTGATGGACGTGCCATCAATACAATAAATAGAAGTTCCAAGAGATGGAACTGGCAAAGATTTTTGTAACAGTAACAATAAACAGATGCTAAGGATGACATGAATACAGTTTAGAAAAACAGGACAATCATTCATTTACACGGAAAAGTAGCATTTCAGAAACAGAGTATAGTATAAGTCAGAAAATACTCATAATTGAGCATATCTTTACACGATTGCTACTCACAGTTGGCTCTTGGAAACACGTGGGTAGGACGTGGCATTTGACCTACACAATAGATTTAAACACAATGGTTTAACATACCATCCTCTCATGTAATCACTTCTTAACCTATTCGTTACTTAGTCATTAATTTTCCTTGTATTCATGAGATGCAAATGCACATGAAAAACATTTGAAAACCATGCAACTGGAGATTCGGAAGTCAGAGAAAATAGAAAGAAAACAAAACTGAGTCGGCCCTGTTGACCGCACGTGCGGTGGCCTTGGACCCCTTGTGCAAGTAGAATGCAAAGGTGAGCAGAGGAAGGTCACCCGCTCATGCGGTGGCCATGGCTGCTCGATCGGTAGCTGGCCGCTTGTACGGTGCTCAAGCAAAATGCAATTTTTGCCAAAAGAGGGTTGGCCGCTCGTGCGGTGGCCCAGGCCGCACGAGCGGTCTGGGTGAAGTCCCAGACCAAAAATCTGCTTCAGAGTTGAAGCTCTATTTTTGCAAATCCAACTTCAAATACATGACAATCAAAAACCAAAACTCATAAAAACATGTTAAATAACAAAGTTCTAACTTCAAATTAAACCATGTCTTCAAAACAAACCCATTTGCATTGAAAAAAGAAGATCAAAAATTTGAATTTAAGGGCAAAATCAATAACCATGGAAATGTAAATGTTCAAACTCAAAATCCATGAATTTCTTCCTCCATCTACAAGAATCATGTAAGAAACAAGTAATCGAACAAGAATGATGCTACGTATGACAAAAACTTCAAGTATTTCTTTCAATTTATCCTTTTAGGGTTCTTGACGTGAACTACACCACTCAATCCCTAATTTTCCACTTTCATTCTATGAGTTCAAGGATAACACAACTTAAATTCAAGAATTTAGAGAAGAATTCTTACCTTAAAGGGTTAGTTTGGTGAAGATTTGCTCAATTCCCTTTCTTTCCCTCTTTTCCTTCTTCTTCCTCTTATTCTCCTGCATCTCTAGAACTCTCTCTTTTCTCTTCTCTCTCTCTCTCTTTCTCTCTCAAATTTAGTCTCTCTTTCTCTCTTACTTATTGTTGAGCTCCAAACACAAAATATCCATCTCTAATACCCTTAACCAAATTTAAGCTTAAATTAAATTAAATCAAATTCACTTAATCAAGTCAAACCTCATTATAACCTAATTTAACTAATCCCAAACTTAATCTTATTAAGGTGAATTAGGTTCTAACCACCTAGTCCAACATTTAATTTTAACCTTATAATTTAACGATTTGGACAGGTCTTTTCCACACACCAACATATCTATTAATCAAAACATACTTCCAATAACTCATGGCACATAATTAACACACATATAAGCATATAAGTCACATAAAAGCACATAATTAAGGTAACCTTCAGATTTAACAGTTAATCAAGGAAGCGGGTGTTACAGTCTCTTCCCCTTTGGATGTTTGGTCTTCCAAACTTAATTACCTTCTTCTGGGAAGAGTGTAGGGTCTAAAGGTAACAATTCGGTGTATCTTCACTTCATATCTTCTTGTCTTTCCCAAGTCGCATAAATTCTACTGTGATTTTGCCAATCCACTTTTATCAATTGGATTTCTTTATTTCTCAACGTTTTGATTCGGCGGTTAACAATCCGAACGCCTCGTTCTTCATATATGTAATCATCACTCATGGGCACAGGGGTAGGCTCAAGGACATGAAGTGGATCCCGAAGGTATTCTCGTAACATAAACACATGAAAGACGTTATGCATATGTTCTATATCAAGAGGTTGGGATACCTGATATGCCACTGGATTAATTTTTAAATGATTTCATATGGCCCAATATACCGAGGGACTAACCTTGGCCCCAAAACGAGTCTGCCCTTTCATCGGGGTGACTTTGATAAAACCATGGTTGCGTAGTTCATATTCTCTATCTCATCTACGAACATCCGCATAGCTTTTCTATCAACTTTGATAAAACGAGTCTGCCCTTTTATTTTTTTTGGTATAACATTTAGTTTTTTTTTTTTTCTTTTTATTCTCATGTTTAAAGTTTTTATTTATTTTTTTCCCTTCACTTGCAGTTGTTATATGTTGTTTGATTGTTTTTTAATTATATGAGGTGTAAAAAGGTAAATAAAAAAAAAATTCAAAATATTTGAATTATGTTAGAAAGTAAACAAGAAAAACAACTAATGAAAGTATTAAAAATATGTGAATGAAAAATATGAAGAACTTAATAATATAAGTGTAATGAAAAATGTGTAGCTAAAATCAATTTAATTTTAACGTGTAAAATTTAGACTTATGGGTGAGACACAGTTTTAATTTTTTAAATAAATCCAATCCGTATCAACCCATTAATTGATTAAAATCCAAAAAATTTATGAAAATATAAAATTTAAATACAATAATTACGAGATGGATAAACTCGACCACCTCATTAATCACCTTACATTGGTTTGATGTATCATACATCAAACTAATGTAACTTTGCGGCATGAGAGGGTAACCAACATTTCAAATATTGGAGCATTGTTGAATCTTTAATAATAGAGGACTATCACGCACCTCTTAAATTTTTTATTACTCATTTTTCATATGACTTGTCAGGATATTTAATGCTTGAATACACATGGTAGTAAAATAAAAGATGAAAATAAATAGGATGTTAAATATGTATTTATTGATAATGAATTTTATTAACGTGTATTCTTAGGTCATGTTTAATTCAAAAGATTAATAATGAAGTATTAATAATTTTATTAAATTAGTGTTATATTCACTATCCAATTGGATTAATATCCATTGGATTAATAATCTCACCCCTACCCCATTACTAATAATCCTACAAATTTATTGGATTAATTATCCATTGGATTAATAATCCTAAACCAAAATGTTAAAACAAACATGGGATAATTGAGCCAACGGATTAATAATCCCAATCTCATGCTCTAATCCACCCAATCAAACATGCATTTAAGGTATATGTTCAAAAAAAAAAAAAATGTACATTAAATATTTCTAAGACACAAGAGAATATAATAATAAAAATATAACACAAAATACTTTCTTTCTTCTTTTTTTTTATCGAAATCAATAACTTTTTTTTAACATTTTTATCTATGGGGGCATTGATTAATATTAGAATTGAGGTAAAAAAAAAAAAAAAAAATCTTGAAAATATTAAAATGTAGATCATTTTTAATTTAAAAAAATAAATTATACATGTGCTAATTATGATATGAAAAATGTTTAAAACTTCTAAAAGAACCACTTAATTTAATCCACAATGATATAGTATGATATGTGTAAATTTCTAATTTTTCATATACTCAATTATATAATTTTTAATTTTTCATACACTCAATTATATAGGATTCCAATACTTTACCACATCATTGTTGGTGAATTTAGGGGGCTAAATTGTGGGTCTCTAACATTTTTCTTATGATATTTGTGAGGTTTGTTTATGACTCATTGTAGTATTGGTTGTGACTTGATTATAATTTGTGATATTGGTTATGATTTTTTTTATAACTTATTATTGTTGTTATTTTGATTATAACGAAAGAGATTATTTGATTATGATTCTTAATTCTGTTATGTTGTGATGTTGATTATGTTGAGTTATGCTATTCTTATTGTAATTTTGATTATAATTAAAGTCATCTCTAGTTAGGTCTCAAAAGTATTTGATTATGATTTATGAGGTTACGATAATATTTTAATTATGACTCATGAGATCTTTAATCATGATTTATGTAGTGTTTAATTATGATTTTTTTTTTAAATTATAACCAAAAAAAATATCGAAAAAAAAATATCGACTTACGTAATTTTTTTCTTTAATTATAAGTACATATAATATATACTTTTTGATGAGATGTACCATAATTTTTCCCATTGTAACATTATCTTAAAAAAATATCTAAATTCAACCTAAAAAAAATAGATGGTGTTGTCTAATATTTTTGTGATTTTTCAATATTGCAAGTTCTAAGTTCAGAGCCCGTCACCGTCACCAACTATACTTCCGGGTCTCTTCCTCGTCTTTATTATTGGATTCCAAACCTTGCCGTTTAAGTCTATGCAAAGACGGACAGCTCACATATAACACGTGTCTCAATCTCATTGGACCCATTAATTAGGTATCTTCGCCAACCCCCCATCTACAAATACAACCCACACCCATTCGCTCTTCTCCTCACAATTCAATCCCCAACCTCAAGCTAATCTCCAATTCACTTCTCCACAGTCCCCAAGGTATCATATCCTTCTCTTCTCTCTCTGTCTACAGATCTGAATATTTTTTTTTATTTTTTTTGAGATTTGAAGATTTTTTTAATTTGTGATTGTTGTTTTGAATTGTTCGATTTATGTTGTGGTAGTTTTTAGATTTTGATTTCTGAATCTTGTTATGAATTTTGTTGCAGATGCAGATCTTCGTTAAGACTCTTACCGGAAAGACGATCACTCTCGAAGTCGAGAGCTCTGACACCATCGACAACGTCAAGGCCAAGATCCAGGACAAGGAAGGCATTCCACCGGACCAACAGCGTCTCATCTTCGCCGGAAAACAGCTTGAAGATGGCCGGACCTTGGCCGATTACAATATTCAGAAGGAGTCGACTCTTCACCTTGTGCTGCGTCTCCGTGGTGGTTTTTGAATTGTTTTATGATCATATTTTGTGTGATGTTTCTGTGAAAACAAGTAGTGGTGATTTCGGTGGCCCTGTTATGGCTTATAAATAAAATTGTGCTTTGTTACAATACTTGTTTTTATGAAATCAAAATTATGAACAATGGTAATCTGAAATTCTAGGCCCAAGTTTTATTTATCAAGATTTTTTTTTTATTTATTAAAAACATGAAATTAAAAATATAAGGTGGTGAAGTGCATAGAAAATGGTTTGAAAAGTATTTTAAGAAAATGTGCTTGTTTCCGCTTTTCAAAAAAACACTTTTTAAAAAATTTTACTTTCTTATTTTTCGTATTTTTTTATTTTTACTGAATTTTTTAATATTTTAAGTAATTTTTTTAATTTTTAGACACACTTAATATAAATATACTGAAAAAGTAAAAAAATTATAAAAAAAATCTTTTAAAAATTCAAAAATATAAAAAATATATAAAAATTCAGTATATTTTTTATATTTTTATGTATTTATTAATTTTTTAAATTTTTTTTATTTTTTAGATACATCTAAGTAAGGTGCATCTAAAAAAGTAAAAAAAATGTTTAAAATTTAAAAAATATTCACTAAAAATAAAAAAACATGAAAATCAAAAAAGTCAATTTTCAAAAAATTTAATTCAGAAAATTCAAACCAAATCTACTGAATTATTCTATTATTGAAACTCGCACTCACATAAAAATAAAATAAAAATAGAAATATAAGTTGAGGTCTTCATCTTCTTTCTATTTTTACCCCCCAAAATTTTGGGAGTCCAGATCTGTCACCAATTGAAAATTAATTCTCTAGTGATTTAAATTGTTATATTGTCTATAATCAACTGAAAAAATTGTTCATATAGAAATGAAATTTATTCAAACTTGAATAATCACCGTTAATTTCAAAAATGGTAAAATTTTACCAAAGAAATTGAGATTTTCATTAGCAATAGAAATTTATTTTTTAATGTGCTAGTCTAGAAATTTATTTTTTAATGTGCTAGTCTAAAAATTTTCACATTATCAATGAAAAAATATTTTAAATTAAAATTTGTCAAGATATTTTTAAAAAATATATTTATTTAAGGAAGATACTAAAAAAATTGGCAAGGTTGTCTCCTGTGCTTATTTAAACATTTATATGTTCGTTTGGAAACTGGGTTAATTTTTTGACTTTTTTAGTTTGGGATTAAAAAGTTTCGTTTAAGAAGAATTTTTAATTTTTTTGTGAGAGGAAGAAGGTAATGAGTATGAGTTGGATGTGATATTTTATCTTATTGAGCTAAAAGCTTATTTTGTTTTTTTTTTTTTTTTTTTGACTAAAATAACCCAAAAAAAACCTTAAACTTGACCTGCCAATCGAAGCCTATAATTTGATTAGAAGTTTTAATGGTCAAGTTGTAAATTTAAAAATTATAAAAATTCTGGATAAAATTTGATTTTCGTTTTAGTATGCACATTAATTTTTTAATTTTTTGACTATTTTAGCCCGACGCTAAAAAGTTCGTTTGGAATGAATTTTTTGACTTTTGTGTGGGATGAGTTTTTTTATTTTTGTGAGAAAAAATAAAATGATTGTGATTTAGATATAACATTTTGTCTTATTAATTTTTTAACTTATTTTATATTTTTTTGGCTAAAATATCCAAAATAATTTATGCCAAACATAGCCTTAATGTCGATTTGGTTTAAGAAGAGAAGAAAAATTTTAATAATTTTATTTAAATTTAAATATGATATCAAATTGGAGATGCCAAAATAATGGATAATTTAAGGGGATAAGAGGCACTAAGAGCATCCGCATTAGACTCTCTATAATAGTTTTGAAGCTATTGTAGAGAGTATCAACATCAACTCCTTCTTCCATTAGCCTCAACAAATTTTTTGTATATTAACTTTTTGTTAAATTTGCTACAATGCCTCAACAAAAATAAAGAGGCACTATTCATTAGCTATATTATTTTTTATTATATTTTCTGAAGCAAAACTGGGCCAAAATCTTTAAACCGATCGTCCATCCGGATGTCCCGTGAGTGCCTGTTGCAGAAGAAAAAAATGTCTAAAATTAGCCTAACTGGTTAACCGGTCAACGGCAATTTTTTTTTTTTTTTTTTAATGGCAACTCATCAATTTAATAAAAAAAAGAAAGAATAACAATGTTAGACTTATTTATTTTGCTGATTTATTTAATTATATTTTAATTTATTTGAAATAGAAAAATAAAATCCAAAATTTATTTTGATGGTTTATTTAATTATGTTTTAATTTATTTGAAATAGAAAAATAGAATCCAAAATTTATTTTAATGATTTATTTAATTATGTTTTAATTTATTTGAAAGAGAAAAATAGAATCTAAAATTTATTTTGATAATTTATTTAAATTTAATTTATTTGAAAAAGAAAAATAGAAACTAAAATTCCTTTTGATGATTTATTTAATTATGTTTTAATAAAATCCAAAATTTATTTTGATGATTTATTTAAATTATGTTTTAACTTATTTGAAAGAGAAAAATAGAATCCAAAATTTATTTTGTCCCATTATTTTCCACATAAACTTTTATCTTAAATATTGTTTGAATGTATTTAACATTTGCTTAAATCAGGAATTCATTTCAACCCAAAAATAATGCTCAAACTAGAGGTTCAAACAGTCCAAAACAAAGGTTCAAATAGCCCAGCACAGCAGCAGGCCAAAAGGTTCAAGTGGAAGATATTCAAATTAGTAATGATGGAGTGGAAGATATTCAAATGAATACAACGGCTATAAATTCAAATGAATACAACGGCTATAAACGGTTACAAATTCAAATGAATACAACGGCTATAAACGGCTATAACTTTCATTATATATACCAAAACCTCTAATATAAACAAAAACAAAAAAAAAATCAGAAAATATTCTTTGATCTATAATCACTCACATTTATTCTCTAAAAAATTCTATAAAAAGTGTTCTTCAATTTTTGTTTACATCTTTTTTAAGAAATTATATACTGAGACGTATAGTTTTAAACCCATTTTTCCTGTGTGAGGTTTATAGAAAAACCAGAGTTTCATTTTTATATCTATCTTTGAGAGATAATTCTTGTAGTTTTCTGTGAAAACAAAAACACCTTCTTTTTAACCTTGTAAGAGTGTAGTACACTCAGTATTCTTGATTTAAAAAATCTGTGTAAAATCTGTGGAGGATTGCTCCATCTGTGAAAAGGTTGCTAACACCTTGTAAAGTTAGAGCATAGTGAAAAATCTCAAGTGAAGCTTGAGGAGTGGACGTAGGCCGAGTTGAAACCGAACCACTATAAATTTGTTTGCTTCTCTCTCCCTTATCTCTTTATTTTATTTAAATTGTCATAACTATATTTCGCATTTTCACTATACTAAAATTATTAACTGACATAGTTGTTAGAACATTTGTTTTAATTATTTTTATTTCTTAACTATATTTATTTATTGTGTTAATCATCATTTTTATTAGGGTATTATTATTTTTATTTGTAAAAACCTAATTTACCCCCCTCTTAGGTTGTCTTTTGGGTAACAATTGGTATCAGAGTCTAGACTCTTGTTTTAGATTTAACCATCTGGGAGTTTCGATCCATGGCAACCTTAGCTGAAGGACAAGCTACAAATAGGCTACCATTGTTTGACGGAAACAACTATAATCATTAGAAGGATAAGATGACCCTATACCTACAAGCCACTGATTATGCCATATGGATTATTGTCACCAAAGGTCTAAAAATTCCTACCAAATTAGTAGACAATATTAGTGTATCTAAAACTGAAGATGAATGTGATGAGAGGGATCATAAATTATTGCAAGCCAATGTTAAAGCCAAACTCACTCTTGTTTGTTGATTAGACTCTAAGGAGTATAATAGAATTTCAAGTTGTGATTCGGCAAAAGAAATTTGGGACAAACTTAAGGTAACGTATGAAGGTACAAACCAAATAAAGGAATCTCGTATTGATATACTTGTTCATAGTTATGAATTGTTTAAAATGAACTCTGATGAATCTATTTCAAGTATGTTTACTAGATTTACTGAAATTGTAAACTCTTTGAAATCTCTTGGCCAAACTTATACTAACAGTGAGTTGGTGAGAAAAATTCTTAGGTGTTTACCAAAGAATTGGGAAGCAAAGGTCACGGCCATTATAGAAGCCAAAAATCTCTCTACACTTGGATTGGATGAGCTTATGGGTTCCCCTATGACTCATGAGATCACCATGAAAGGACATGAGAATGTTGAAAACAAAAAGAAAAGTGGAATTGCATTCAAAGCCTCATCAAATGAAGAAGAACATGAAAACTCCAGTGAGGATGAAAGCTATGCCATATTTAGTAGAAATCTCAAAAAACACTTCAAGAAAAACAATCATGGAAGAAAAAGACCTTTCAAGAAAGAGTACAACAAAGATAACAAGAAAGAGCCTATTATTTGCTATGAGTGCAAAAATCCAACACATATGAAGATGGATTGTCCAAAATTGAAAAACTATGAAAAAGACTACAAAAGAAATAAGAAGACCATAGTAGCAGCTTGGAGAGAAAGTGAAGATGAAAGCTCAAGTGATGAAATTGAAAATGAAGTAGCCAACTTGTGTCTCATGACTCTTGAAGATGAAGACTCTACTCAAGATAAGGTAACTACTGTTTATAAAGAACTTGAAAGTGCATTCTATGAACTACAAGATGAATTTAGAAAAGTTTGTACCAAAAATAATGTGTTAAAAAAATCTGTTGTATATTTATCTAGTAATGTAGAAGAATTAAAGAAAGAAAAAATTATTTTGAAAAATGATTTTGACAACGTCTCTAATGAGAAAATTGCTTTAAAAAACAATGTTGATGATTTAACAAAAACACTTGAAAATTTTGTAAAAGGTAGAAATAATCTCAACATGCTTCTTGGAAATCAAAGATGTGTTTTCAATAAAGCGGGCATTGGATATGACCCTATTAAGAAACAAAAGAATCTCAATAAATTTTTTGAAAAGGCATTTCTCATGACACACTCTTAAATTACTTGTCATTATTGTAGAGAAAAAGGCCATTATATATCTTATTGTTCATTCAAAAAGAATATGAACATGGGAATTAAAAAGATTTCGATTGTTAAGGGATCTAACAAAACTAATCAAGAAGGACCCAAGAAATTATTGGATACCAAAAACCAACATTTGATTGTCATCTTATAAGTTTGCTTTAAGTCCAAAGCTAAAGAAGGGAAGTGGTACCTTGATAGTAGATGTTCTAGACACATGACCGGAGATAAATCCTTCTTTACTAAACTATCATCGAAAGATAGAGGATTTATTACTTTTGGAGACAACAAGAAAGGAAAAATCATCGGTATTGGTAGCATCGGTATTTTTCCTAACCCTTCTATTGAAAATGTTTTACTTGTTGATGGACTTTAGCATAACCTACTTAGTATTAGTCAATTATGTGATAAAGGTAATCGAGTTATTTTTGATAAATCACATTGCACAATTGAAAGCACAAATAATCATAAAACTTTATTCGTTGGTAATCGCTATGATAATATTTATATTTTTCATCTTAATGATCTCTATGCTAGTGATATTAAATGTTTATATGTTAATAATGAAAATAGTTGGTTATGGCATAGAAGACTTGGTCGTGCTCATATGGATTTAATTGCTAAACTTTTGAGAAAGGATTTGGTCATTGAATTTCCAAAAATTAAATTTGAAAACGATCATCTTTGTAATGCTTGTCAATAAGGAAAACAAACTAAAATATCGTTTAGATCAAAATCTCACATTTCCACAACTAGACCTTTACAACTATTGCATATGAATTTATTTGGTCCCTCAAGGACATCTAGTTTAGGTGGTAAACATTATTGTCTTGTTATAATTGATGATTATTCAAGATTTATATGGGTTATGTTTTTAGCACACAAAGATGAAACCTTTTCTTCTTTCACAAAACTCTGTCGTAGAATTCAAAATGAAAAAGGCTTTCTTATTACTAATATTCAAACTGACCATGGTAGAGAACTTGAAAATGAGAAATTTGAATTGTTTTGTGATGAGTATGGTATTGGACATAATTTTTCATCACCTAGAACCCCTCAACAAAATGGTGTAGTAGAAAGGAAGAATAGAACTTTAGAAGAGATGAGTAGAACAATATTTTGCGAAAATAATCTTCCTAAATATTTTTGGGCTGAAACCGTTCATATCGCATGCTATATTTTAAATCGTGCGTTAATTAGACCTATTCTCAAAAAAACTCCTTATGAACTTTGGCATGATAGAAAGCCCAACATTAATCACTTGCATGTTTTTGGTTATAAATGTTTTGTGCATAATAATGGTAAGGATAACTTAGGTAAATTTGATTTAAAATCTGATGAAGCAATTTTTCTTGGCTATTCCTTAACTAGCAAAGCTTATCTTGTTTTTAATAGAAGAACTCTTGTTGTAGAAGAATCTATGCATGTGACATTTAATGAAACTAATATCTCTGCTCAAAAGTAAATTGTTGGTGATAATATAGATTTGGAACCAAATGTGAAAGATTCAAGTATCTACAAAGAAGAGAACCAACCACATAAGTTGAATAAAGAGATTGAACAACCTATTCTCCCACCTCAAGAAGAAGGAGGAAGCAATGATGATTTGCCAGGAGAATGGAAGTTTGTTCATAATCATCATAAGGATTTAATCTTAGGTGACCCTACAAAAGGTATTGAAACTCGCTCTTCACTTAGAAACATTTATAGTAACTTGGCTTTTCTCTCATAGATTGAGCCTAAAAACTTTCAACAAGCTGAATTCGATGAACATTGGATAATAGCTATGCATGAAGAGCTTAACCAATTTGAGAGAAACAAAATGTAGGAACTTGTACCAAAACCTAAAGATCATACCATTATCGGTACCAAATGGATCTTTCGAAACAAGCTTGATGAATCCGGCACAATTATAAGAAATAAGGCTAGACTTGTTGCACAAGGATACAATCAAGAAGAAGGTATTGATTTCGATGAAACCTTTGCTCCGGTTGCTAGATTAGAAGTCATTCGCATGTTACTTGCATTTACATGTTTTAGAAATTTTAAACTTTATGAAATGGATATAAAAAGTGTCTTTCTTAATGGTTTTATAAATGAGGAAGTTTATGTTAAACAACTCCCAAATTTTGAAGATCATACTTTTCCAAATCATGTTTTTAAACTATCAAAAGTTTTATATGGTTTGAAACAAGCACCTCGTGCATGGTATGAACGATTAAGTAAATTTTTGATTGAAAATAATTTTTCTAGAGAAACGATTGACACAACACTTTTTGTTAAAACTAAAAATGATGATTTACGTATTGTGTATATATATGTGGATGACATTATATTTGGTGCTACTAATGAAACCTTGTGTGAGGAATTTGCTAAGTGTATACAAGGTGAGCATGAGATGAGCATGATGGGGGAGCTAAATTATTTCCTTGGGCTTCAAATCAAACAATGTAAGGAAGGAATTTTTATCAGTCAAGCTAAGTACACAAAAGAACTGCTCAAAAAGTTTGGTATGTATGACTCAAAAATAGTTGGAACACCTATGAGCACATCCATTAAATTAGACAAGGATGAAAAAGGTAAGTTCATTGATCAAACAAAATATCGAGGTATGATTGGCTCACTTCTTTATTTAACTACAAGTAGACCCGATATTATGTTTAGTGTTTGTATGTGTGCTAGATATCAATCAAATCCTAAGGAATTACATCTCAGTGCTGTTAAAAGAATTTTTAAATATCTTGTTGGCACTCAAAATTTGGGACTGTTTTATCCTAGACTTATTGCATTTGATTTAATTAGTTACTTGGATGTCACCTTTGCTGAATGCAAACTTGATAGAAAAAGCACCAGTGGCATTTGTCACTTTCTTGGTAACTCATTAGTATCTTGGTTTAGCAAAAAATAAAATTCTGTTGCTTTATCAACGGCCGAAGCTGAATATATAGCTTCCAGAAGTTGTTGTGCCCAAATACTTTGAATGAAACAACAATTGGAGGACTTTGATTTGCATTATGATCATATCCCTATTAAATGTGATAATACTAGTGCCATCAATTTAAGCAAAAATCTGGTTCAACACTCACGAACAAAACATATTGAAATTCGATATCATTTTTCAAGAGATTATGTTCAAAAAGGGGATGTTGTATTTGAATTTGTAAAAACCGACAAACAATTGACGGATATTTTTACAAAACCCCTAAGTGAGGATCGCTTCAATTTTATTCGTGGCGAGTTTGGAATGTCGATTTTTACTTAAAAAGTTTTGTATTGACTGTGAAACTTGAATTTTTGTTAAAATGATATATGTGTATTGCTACATTGATATGGAAACATTTATATCAGTTGAATGCTCTCAAGTCCTTCATATATTTATTTTCCTTAATAGTTTGCTATTCTCAACTGTATAATTTTTTTTTTTTGGGTTCTGCATCTTGAGGTAAAATTAACTTTGCATACATTGATTTTTTTTTAAACTCTCATAGTATTTTTTTTCACTACCATTCCAGCAACACCAATATCCCATTAAGTTTAATTTCTGTTGGTATTATTTTATTTTAATTTATTTTATTTATTTTATTTTGCTATTAGGCTTAATTTCTTTTATTTTTATTTTTTTTTCTCATTATTATTTTTTGTTTGAGCTTAATTTTTTTTTCTTCTACTTTTTAATTTCATTTTTCAGTACTTACCATAAAAACAAAAACAAATCAAAATACAAATATTTACATAAAAAAAAACGCCCTTCATTATTTTTTACGGCCATGTGCCGATCAAAATAAACATATTTATAACTAAAAAAAACCCAAAAAAAAACAAAAAAAAACTCTTCATTTTTTTTTACGGCCATAGGCTGATCTTACTTACTCGCATCTTCCATCGTTTTCTGCTTCTTTTTATCACCTTGGGCGACCCTTGATGCCCCTGGCCCCATGCTTTCGTCGAGAGCGACAACTCCCTGCTGATTATCAAAGGCCAAGAACGATGTTGCTCCAAATCGGGCCATGGAGGTGGTCTTCCGTTTAAGCTCTTTATTTTTCGGCCTTCAGTGCACCTATTTCTGCTCGCATATCCTTGTACATGCGCTAGAGCAGAGAGAGTTGGGCGTTGACCTGATCGAGCTCACTCGTCCTGTTCTGCAATCGGTGAGCCAATTTTGTGACTGCAGTCACCGACTCCACACAGGACGTTAATGTGAAATGATTGGCTTCAATGTCTGATTGAACTGCCATTATTTGCTCAATCAACATCATAGGAAGGTTGGGAAGAGTAGGAGTCGGGGCATTTGGCCCAGCAGCACTTACAGGATCATTCAGGTTTGAAAAGAGAGTAAGCGGACGAGATGAGGCCATGTGGTCGCAGAACGGGATGTAATCGCAAGGAGGGTAGTTTTTGGCAGTCTTTCTGCTCTACTCAGTTTTTCTATTCTATCTCTCTCATGAAGAAGAAGAAAGGGATAGAAGAGAATGAGAAAGAAGAAGGCAAAGAGAGTGATTAAGAAGAAGACGGAGGAGAAGAAGACAAGAGGGAGAGCACACCGAGGAAATTGATTGACCCGTCTCGCATTTGTCGGTCGGTTGACGCAAAAGAGAGGACACGTGTACGACGCGATTTTCGACGGAAAAAAGAGATGCGCACGAATCGTATATATATGTATATATATGTTTTGAATTGTATAGATGCCATTTATCACTATCATTTTCCTCCTCCTCCTCCTCCTCTTCCTCCAGTTTCTGACCCATGATTTCCTTTTGATAACGTCACAGGGGGAGAAAATTATATGATGTTATGTATTATGGTATTATTTTGTTATAATGTTATGTATTTATAGTTTGATACCTTAGTCTTATATCATATCTCTAATTAAAGCTTATTTATTAACATATGTGCTAACTTATGTATTTAGAAATAAATTCAGGGAGCATGACTTGAGGGGGAGCTTTTCTTACTCCCAAATCAAATCAAAATATCATTGTGTGCCATCATAAAAAAGGGGGAGATTGTTATACTTATTTATTTTGATGATTTGTTTAATTATGTTTTAATTTATTTGAAAGAGAAAAATAGAATACAAAATTTATTTTGATGATTTATTTAATTATGTTTTAATTTATTTGAAAGAGAAAAATAGAATTCAAAATTTCTTTTGATGATTTATTTAATTATATTTTAATAAAATTCAAAATTTATTTTGATGATTTATTTAAATTATGTTTTTATTTATTTGAAAGAGAAAAATATAATCAAAATTTATTTTGTCCCATTATTTCTCACCTAAACTTTTATCCTAAATATTTTTTGAATGTATTTAATATTTTCTTAAATCAGGAGTTCATTTCAACCCAAAAATAATGCCCAAACCAGAGGTTCAAACAGTCCAAAACAAAGGTTGAAACAGCCCAGTACAGTAGCAGGCCAAAAGGTTCAGGCAGAAGATATTCAAATTAGTAATGATGGAGTGAAAGATATTCAATTGAATACAACGGCTATAAACGGTTATAAATTCAAATGAATACAACGGCTATAAGTTTCATTATATATACCAAAGCCTCTAATGTAAACAAGTTACAAAAAAATCAAAAAATATTCTTTGATCTATAATCATTCACATCTATTCTCTGAAAAATTCTCTGAGAAGTGTTCTTCAATTTTTGTTTACATCCTCTTTCAGAAATTATACATTGAGATGTATAGTTTTAAGCCCATCTTTCCTGTGTGAGGTTTACAGAAAAACCAGAGCTTCATTTTTATATCTATATTTGAGAGATAATTCTTATAGCTTTCTGTGAAAGTAAATACACCTTCTTTTCAACCTTGTAAGAGTGTAGTACACTCAGTGTTCTTGACTTAGAAAGTCTGTGTAAAATCTGTGGAGGATTGCTCAGGTTGCTAGCACCCCCGTGAAGCTAGAGCATAGTGAAAAATCTCAAGTGAAGCTTGAGGAGTGGACGTAGGCGAGTTGAAACCGAACCACTATAAATTTATTTGCCTCTTTCTCTCTTATCTCTTTATTTTATTTAAATTACTGTAGTTATATTTCACATTTTTACTATACTAAAATCATTAACTGACATAGTTGTTAGAACACTTGTTTTAATTACTTTTATTTCATTAACTATATTTATCTATTGTACTAGTCATAATTTTTATTAGGGTATTACTAATTTTTAATTGTAAAAACCTAATTCACCTCTCCTTTTAGGTAACAAACAAATACAATAAGAAATTAATATTTTAATAAGATTGAGTTAGAATAGAGAGTTTGATGCAGTGAATACTAAAAATGTGACTAGTTAAAATAGAAAAAGTGAATTTTGGGTTAAATTTGACTAAAAATTTGAAGAGGTTGATGCAGATGCTCTAAGTGTATTTATTTAGATTATATCACTTTTTTATTTTTTTATATATCTTTTCGTAAAAAATCAAAAAATATATTTATTTAGATAATCTTAATCAAGCTATCCCTTTACACCAAGGACATAGAAAAACACTTGTACTACAAAATATTATTATTATTATTATTTATTTATTTATTTTAGAACAGGTAATTTCATTGCTGAAAAAGAAGATTTAGGGAAAGAAAAAAAAAAAAAAAAAAGTGATTGTGGAAACTGATGCCCAAGAAGTTGTGAAGCTACTTGTAGAAGACCCTGGAGAGAAACACTTGTACAGAGGTCCGGTAGAAGATGCGAGGATCATATTCAATGGCTGCCAGTGCACTGCCCAACATGTTTATCGTGAAGGAAATCTCTGCGCGGATGCTCTAGCCAAATTAGGAGCTGCTCAACCAGAAGACATCTTAGTTGTTAATGACCCTTCTGTTGAGATTAAGAAGCTGCTAGTTGCAGACATGCTGGAGTTGGGTAGGGAGAGGGTCTAGTTCTCTATTTTGGGTTTTATTTTCCATTGTATCAAGAAAAAGAAAAAGAAAAAAAAGAGAAGACAGAGTTGGAGGTACACTATTCATCCAAACATATAATCCCGGTAAAAAAAGAAAAATATTAGAGATCTCAAAAGTTTTACTAAAATTTTTATCAAATGTCTCATATAGATGTGGGACCTACATCATGTGAGTCTCATGTAAGTCTCACACTTATGTGAGATATTTGATGAAAATTTTAATAAAACTTTTAAGATCACTAACATTACTCATGAAGAAATTGCCATTCTACCAAGCGGTGTGCTATCTTATTCCCAAGGCATTTGACAAGAGAGAAACAAACTCTCAGAAATCCACCACACTTCTTAAAAGCTTTGACCAATTATGGCACTTATAAAAGTAATAATTGATTTATTTTTAAACATATATTTATCTTCTATTTTTTTAAAATTAAGTAATTAGAAATAAAAGATTATCAGATTGATTTAAAACTGAACGATTGTTGGATTGAAATGAGATCTGTGATGATTTCATGAGCCTTTCAAATTCTCATAAGTTCAAATTTAAATTTGAGAAAATTTCAATGAAAACAGGTAAAATGTCTCTTTTGATAAAGAGCATGTTAGAGACACAAAAATAAAACTTCACTAGTAAAATTGCTTAGATGTCCATTTTGTCTCTTGTATTGGAATGGTTCTAAGGCCATGTTTGTTTGGCGATTAGGTTGGATGAGATTATGAGTACGGTAAGATTGAATGAGGGAATTAGTAATGTGGTGGTATTAAATTAGAGATGTAAGATAAAAGAACATTTGTTTATATATCACTAAATTAGTAATATCATAACAACAATTCAGGGCAAAAGTGTATTTCAGTCTTTAATCTAAGAGATTGATTTGTCAATCCCATCCCATGTGAGGGTGTAGAGGGTCAAAAATTAAGCCCCAAATTAAGTATGGGCCTAAGTGCTGGGGTCGCCCCTTTAAGGTGGCCAGGAATAACTGAAGGAGCATGTGCTAAAGCCCAGAGGAAGTGGGCCAACAATGGGTTGAAGCAGGTCCGACCCGTGAAGGGTCTAAATGGACTCCACGAAGGAAAATGCCTAAGTCAAGTTGCAGACGCAACACATGCAGCGGGAAAGTTGCTGAGGCACTTTGCCTCAGCGCCGCCATTCCTAATATCTTCGGTATCCAAAGTTGCTGAGGGAAAGAAAAAGCCGATGCAACTAAGTTGCAGAGGCAACACTTACGACGGTCAAGTTGCAGAGGCACTTCGCCCCAGCGCCGCCATTCCAAGTAATGTCGGAACCACAGCCATCTGGAGTTGCTGAGGGAAGGAGAAAATCAAAGCAACTAAGTTGCAGAGGCAGTACTTGTAGCGCCCAAGTTGCGGAGGCATTTTGTCGGCGCCGCCGTCTCTAATATTGTCAATCTTGTCATTTGAAATTGCTACGAGAAATGATTGCTGCAACAACTATAGCCGCTGCGACCAACTTGCGGAGGGAATATCCCACCAAGGTTATAGCAGCCTTTGGAAAAAGCTTTCCCTCTACAAGTAAAGGCTAATGCTTAGCGCTGATAGTAGGCCCCAAGGCATTATTAGCCTAGGGCTGATAGCAGGCCCCAAAGTTCATTTAATTTGACGCTAATAGCAGGCCCCAAGACTTACTGGTTGGAGCTGATAGCAGGCCCAAAGATACTAGTCTACTACGGTGATCCTGCAAAGATGGGAGCACGGTAGCTTGAGCATAAGGGACTTCATTTCCATTACCCAAGTCATGGACCTGCCTTAGTCGCACAGGCAGAACTAAGGAAGCCCTCTTGGGCTTGGTACTAAGGCACAACATGGCTGATAGCAGGCTTGGTTATGGTCTTTACCCTGGGAAGCTGGGGAGTTTGTGGTTAGGTGGCTAAGGGCAGAGGCTTCGCTGGGATAAGCACGAACATAGTCGATAACAGACTAATGGAGTCCTGAGAATGCATGTACTAGCCAAATAAAACTGAGAAGGCAAGTGCAGCGGCAAGGTTCACCGCTGTAAGTGCACTTGCTGAAGTTCAGGCTGAGAAGGGAGTTGTAGCGCTAAACACTCCTATCGCGACTACACTTGCTGAAGCTCAAAAAAGGTAGTTACGGAGGCAAACAGATAGTACATAGTACATGCAGAGAGACACGTGGCACCTTCAGCCTGGTGGCTCAAGGCAGAATATTCCATGTGATCCTCTAGGACTCATGTCCTCTCTCTATTTGGCCACTTGGTGTCCTCTTGGTACTAAGGAAAAGCCTATAAATAGAACCCATTTCTTAAGGTTTAAGTAGAGGAATTTTGGGGATTTGGCGGAGATGCTGCCTATTTTGGCACTGCCATTGTTTTCTTTTTGAGCTACCTGCTTCACCCTCACCCAACTGCACACTCTTCAACTGCCTTGACAATTACTGCTGCTCATTTTCCAGCCATTCCACCACTCTTGGACCATTAGCATAGTTTTGCCTCTCTAATTATCTTCTTAACCTTGAACCCCTCTACAAAGGGAAAGCTAAGCAGGTTGTGGTGTGGGACATATCGTCTAGGTAGGAGTAGCATTCCCACTCAATAATAGGGATGCTCATTGATTGGTTTTTGACGATTTAGTTTGCAGTTTGAATCAGTTCGCATGTCTGTAGTTTGGAAAAAAATGAACTCACATCCGCCTATAGTGCGGGTTACGAGTTGTGCGGACAAGATTCGTGGATATACGAGCGGCTGCGGGTGGTTTGCGGATTGAATTTTTTCCTATAAAAATTTATTTTTGGACCTTTTTTTTTCCCATTTTCTAAATATTTTATTTTGGGCATTTTCTTCTCATTTTCTAAATATTATTTTAGGCCATAAAATCACATATTTCTTATCATAAAATCATTATTTTTGAATAATTTTTTATTCATAATATTTTAATCTAAGAGATTCAAAAATTGATAATCCATACTTTAAAAAAAAGAATTCCATTTACGTATATAAAAAAATAAAAGAAGTTTAATATTTTAATCCATTTACGTATATATATTATATATTATGTATGTGTATATATATACATAGTGAGTATATAATTTATATATAATATTATGTATGTATATATATCTACTAATATGGAAGGTTAAGATTATTCAGAATTTTATGAAGACAAAAAAAAGTATAATTGCAGGTGGATGTGTGCGAATGCGGGTAAAACCCGTAATCTGTCCTTAACCCGAAACATGAAAATATTTCAAACAACATCTGACCCTACTACATGTTCGAAACCACCCGCACATACGCGAATCAAATTGGATTGAGTTTTCAGGGGTCGAATGACCCTATGCTCAGCCTTAATAAAAAAAGCTACCAAAGAAGCCAATGTGAAACCCATCTCATTAGCAATCCAATTCCACTCCCTAATTCGCCAAACAAATATCACCGAACCTAAGATGTAAAATAAAAAGAAGGAAAAAGATTCGGACCCCTTTGAGGGTCACCCCCACGACCCCCTTTGCTTTTGATTGGTCAAAATTTTTTTTTCTTCTCTCCCAATCCCCAACCCCCACATGTGTGTGGGGGTGGTAGGGGTGGGAGTTTTGAGGTGGTCTTAATCAGTCCTCTAAAAAGAATAAGAGAATGAAAAGGTGGAATGTGCATTTCGTTTCAATCTATTCCATTATACTAAACTTTTGAATGTTTCAATCTTTTCCATTAATTTGACTTCACACTTCATATTTAGTCAATTAATACGTCAAGTTTTATTTGGAAAATATTATTTTAAGGGAAGGTAAGAAAATATTCACAAATTAATGTAAAAATTTCCTATTAAAAGTTAAACTCATGAAATTGATATTTATTTTTGATCTTTTCACCAATTTGTTATTTCTCTACCTTTATTTATCCTTTTTAAATGCCGCTTATTCAGTTATCCAAGTCCTTAAAATTATATGGGTAAACTACATTCTAAATTTTAAAAAAAATATATTAAAATTTTAAAATTTGATATAATTATATTAATTTTTTTATAATAAGACTAAAGAAACCGAAACTAATATAAATGATATAAAGATATAAAAATATACATTTAAATATAAAAGAGATAATAATATCATTTCTTTATCTATATGACTAGGGATGGCAACGAGATAGGTATAGGTTAAGGGACATTTACCCCACTGTCACCCCTGTTTAGTGAACATTATCCCATACCTAACCTTGCCAGCGTAGACCTCTCTTCTATCTCCACCTCACCCCATCCCGACTTAGTATAATTCACACCCAACTCTACCCACCAAGTTTAACTTTACAACTTATATATTTTAGTATTGAATTTTATTAATGTGATTTTATATAGGAATGACAATGGGGCGGGGCGGGGCGGGGCCGGGGATCACACTTCCCATCCCCGATCCCCGATGGTTGAAATACCCCCGTCCCCGGCCTCGATCCCCGACGGGGAACCCATAACCGCCCTCGTTCCCGTCCCCTAACGGGGATTGAGTTTCCCCGACCCCGAAATCCCCGACCAAAAAAAAAAAAAAAATCAACTCTACATATTTACAAGAATTCATCAACAACAAATCTAACAAATCTACATATTTTCTTGATCTTCATCAACACATTTACAACAGATCAATATTTTACAACAGATCAACAACAAATCAGAGAGAGAGAGAGAGAGATTTTCAACAACAGATTTCATTTTCTTGATCTTCATCAACAAACAGATCAAAAAATCTAACACATTCATCAACAAATCTAACACAGATCAACATGTTCATCTTCATCTTCATCATTTTCAGATCTGAAGAACAAAATCAAAAAACAGAGAGAGAGAGAGAGAGAGAGAGAGAAAGGAGATACCGTGAGAGAGAGAGAGGAGCTGCGTTGAGGAACGACGGTGAGGGAGGAGCCGTCGCCGACCAAACTAGGGAGGGATGGAGAGAGAGAGAGAGAGAAGAGGAGATACCATGAGAGAGAAACGATAGAGTGAGAAGAAGAGAAGAAGAAGCCGCCAGTGAAGGAGAGAGGAGGAGCGGCGGTGAAAGAGGAGCCGCTGCCGACCAAAACGGTAAAGGAGAGGTAGTGAGGAACGGAGGTCGTGTGTGTGAGAAATAGAGGGAGAAGATGTTTGTGTATGGGTGTTCTGCGTTTGCCAACAGATAGCCCCAAGCCCTACACACACCCACATATATATTATATATAAATAGGGGCAAAATAGTAATTTTACATCGGGGGCAACCGGGGTGGGGATCGGAGTGTATCCCCGTCCCTGGCCCAAATATCATCGGGGATTCAATTTTTAATACCATCCCCAGCCCGTCGGGGGTATTTTTCGGGGAATAATCGCTCAATTCGGGGTCGGAGGATCGGGTTCCCGTCGGGCTGAGTTTCAATTGCCATCCCTAATTTTATAACTTTATAACTTTAGATGATAAATGATTTGTAACAATTCGTGTTGGCATTGAGCTTAATAGAATTGTAGAATACATGGAGAGAGAATGAGTGTGATATCAAGAAATCATAAAATAGAAGAAAAATAAAATCTTAAAGATAATTTTATAGTATTAAAAAATATGTTAAAAAATGAGACATCTATTTAATAATACACATAATAGTGAGTGCGAGATTATTCTTCTTCATACCCCGACCCAAACCTATATTGGTTTTTATTTTATTATCTCACCTCCAAATCTGATTATACCCTATTGAGAAACTTCCAAACTCATTTTATTGGAGTTAGAGAGGGTCGGAATATTTTGCTACCTCTGACTATTGAGTTTTTAATAAAAACAAAATTAAAGTATATATAAAAATGAAAATTTTAATGAATTTAATGTAATTTTGTTAAATTTATAAAACATATCTTTATTTTAAATGTAAGGTGAAATCAATGCAATTTACCCAAAATTTACCTTTATTTACCCTAAAAGTAAAAAATAAAAAAGAAAAGGATAAATCATATATATCTCTCCTGAGATTTCTAACAAATATAAGGACCTCCCTTATAGTTTTAATAATTACAGAAACCTCCCATATTTTAACTGATAATATCAAGATTTTCCCATTTTTTGACTTCCGTTCACACAACTAACAGAAACTGCTTGGTTTTCCAAAAACACTTTTAAGAAAATTTTACTTTCTTATTTTCCATGTTTTTTTGTTTTTACTAATTTTTTTTAATATTTTAAGTAATTTTTTTAATTTTTAGACACACCTAACATAAATACACATAAAAAGTATAATTTTTGTGATTTTTTTAGTATATTATAAAAAAAAATGAGAATTTAGTATATTTTTCATAGTTTTATGTATTTATTAATTTTTTTAAAATATTTTTTCACAATTTTTTTACTTTTTAGATACATCTAAATAAGGTGCATCTAAAAAAGTAAAAAAAATGCTTAAAATTTTAAAAATATTCACTAAAAATAAAAAGGCACGAAAAATAAAAAAACTTAGCCTGTGTTTGGTTGTGTTTTGTAAATGTGATTTGAGAGTATGAGTTGTATTTTGAGTTTGTGCGTTGTAGAATTATGATTTGAGTGTAGAAAATTTGTTTGGTAAAGAGTTTTGAAAATAGTTTTTGAAAAGAGGTTTGATTTGAGTGGGGAATTGTTGATGTGATATTTGATATGTGATACAAAAATTTACAACTCATAACTAAACATACAACTCAAAATTATTTTAAAGCACATTAAAAATTAAAAAAATTTCAGAAAATATTTTTTTTCAATTATATAAATCAATTGCAAAATAAATAAATAAATAAATAAATAAATTCTGTACAGCGTAGGACATCCGGGTGGATGTCTGGGCGGACGTCTGGGTGGATGTTCCTAAGGACGTCCGGGCGGTCTTTCCCTAGCCAAAATTTTCACAAAAAACGCGGCTGAGATACAGGGCTCTATGCAGAGGTTTTGAAAGTTGATTCCAAACACACAACCAAACATCATACTGAAACACACCGTGGAATTACGTTTTGAATTCACAACCAAACACAGCCTTAATTTTCAAAAAACTCAAACCAAACACACTATAATGCTCTCTAGTGTCTTGAATTCATCTATATATACCAATACAGAGGCACTTGAATATACTTCATATTCAATAAGTCAACCATTCTCACCCAATCCAATGATTGTGAAAAAGAAAAACACTTGCAAACAAAGCAATACCCAATTTAATTGATTTTTCAAATCTTATATCTATGAACAGATACATATATATATATATATAAACACATGCAAACATATTTTTGATTTCAAACAAAGAAAATAAAATCCAAATAAATTAATTTCTAAATCTATTTAACATTCAAACATGGGAACAACTTTTTTTCTTTCCTTCTAAATTTAAGATATATATATATACACACACACTAAAATTCAAATAAGAACTTGTTTAGATTTTCAGCAAATAATAGAAACCCAATTCAACAAATTTCTAAATCTTATATATACAAAACATATACATAGATACATATAAATCAGTGGTGTGGGGTTTGAGTTAAGGCTGAGCAAAGAATCCGTGAAATCCGTAATCCAATCCAGTCCAGTCCAATCCGATAGGTTTGGATTGGTTTTTTGAATCCGTGGTTTGGTTCCGGATTGACAAATTAAAAATCCGTAGTCCACGGATTGGTTCTGGATTGAACTCCACGGTTTCGGATTGGAACTGATCCAAACCGTATACAAATAGTCTATATTTTTATTATACATCATCTCTCATAGTATCTTCTCTTATTCCATATAAAACCTAAACTCAAACATAAACCCGTATAATATCTTCTTTTATTCCATATAAAACCTAAACTTAAACCTAAACTCGCATAATATCTTCTTTTATTACTTTTGTTTGTTAGTTTTTAGTTTTAATTTGTAATGGTCTAAATACTTATGGTGAAACCAGTTTTCTTATAGTTGTTTAAATTCTAAAACAGTATGTCGCTATTATAGAAAGACATGTTGCTACTGTGGAACTAATATAGCGCTATATTTATGTTTTTATGAAATTAAAGTGTTATATATATATTTTTTTGTTATTTAATTATGTGAATCCGTGGTCCTAAACCGATCCAATCCGTATTTAAATGGATTGGTTCGGATTGGTTCCATGATTTAAACGGATTGGATTGGTTCCAATTTTTCAAGAACCGTAAATAACGGATTGGTCCTGGTTTTATCCTAATCCGGTCCAATCCGGACCATGCTCACCCCTAGTTTGAGTGGCTAAATTGCTTAAACGACCACCACTACCTTCCACTTTAACGATAAGAGTTTCTCCCCAACACAACAATAAACCCCAAAAGCTTCATAATATTCAAACCATTAATTCCAATAAAATGCCTTTAAGTTTTTATGAAATTACCTTCTTCCAAAACAAATGAAACATTACCAAAGAAAGCCAAATAAAAGTACACAATCAGACTCATAAACCCAGTAAAATGCATAAATTACCGCCAAATTTGGATCTTTAAGCCATCAAAACACAAAATGGAACATAAAATCCAAAACCCTGAATGTTTATTCAAGCTTTATTTCTAACCTAGAAAGCTTAAATTATTCGCTTACACATAAATTGAGACCCCAAAATGAAAAATTCCATGCAAAGAAAGAAACATTAATGAAAAACTTAAAGCCAAAGAAGTTCCAAAAGATTAAACAAAAGGAAAGCAAATCAATAGCTCTGATGAGATGAAATCAATACCTTGTGCAAGCGTAACTCAGTCTGAGTGAAGTTTGAATATATATGCATTTGAGACTTGTCCAGAGAAATTGGTACCCATAACTTTACAATTATGGGTACCAGAATACTATTAAAAGCTTCCTATTTTGGGTTTGTCGATGGTGGTTATGGTGGAGCCATGTGATTCCGAAGGTCGTTGTTGGGGTCTTTGTAGACTGTAATGGTGTGATTTAATAGAGTTGGTTTTGGGTTTGACTCGATATAGGTGTGATATAAAATTTGGGTTCAAGTGCAGTAGTTGGGGGTTCGTGGATATGGCAGATTCAGTGCAGGGTTGTGGCTTCGGTGGGAGAAAGGGTTTATCATCTCTCTCTCTCTCTCTTTTTCTTTCTCTCTCTTCTTTGTCTTCTTTTCTTTTCTATTTTCTCTCATCAACATCCTTAACATAAAAATAGGATTTTGTCCACAATGATAACCTTCATCCCTCTCACATTCTCTCCTTATATTTTTAGATCTGGCGATGGCGATGGCGATGGCGATGGCGATGGTGATGGGCGAGTAAGGGTGACGGCATGGCTGGGTTGTGACTCAGCAAGAATGAAGTGAAAGGGACAATGGGGAAGAGAGGGAAAAGATGGTGGCGAGGGAGAGAGGTCACCATTGGAGGAAGGATGTTGAGGAGAATTATTGCCAGTGACGTTTGGGATTGCTAGAGGCAATTGTATTGATGGTAGCCGAAGAGATTATGGGTAGGAAAAAGGATGCGAAAGGAGAGAGAGAGAGAGAAAGACAGAGAACGTGGTGAGATAGGTAAGAGATATTTAGGGGTCAAAAGAGTATTTTTGACTTTTCGTGTTCCAAAGCAAGGGTAATAAGGTCATTTAGTATATGCAAGTAATGTCGTTTGTGCAATTTGACAGAGTGAGAGAATCTTGACAATGTCAGTTAAAGTAAGAGAGATTTTGTAATTATTCAAATTATAGGGAGATTCTTGTATTTATCAAAAACTTTAAGGGCGGTGAATGTAATTTATCCAAAAGAAAAAGTACATTTTATTCAAAACGTAAAATACCGGATGTCGAATCAATTTAGCACTCGTTTGGGGAGTTGGGATTAAAATAATCATAAAAAAATAAAATAAAATTTTTAATTTTAGGTTAAAATATATTACATTTATTTTTTTTTTTACAAAAGTCAAAAAATTCAAAAAGTCCATCCCAAATGAATTTTTTTAATCCCAAACTAAAGTAACTAGGGCAAATTACATATACCCCCTTGAGGTTTAGCAAAATTACAAATACCCCATGAGGTTTGAGAAATTACAGATACCCCTCTGAAGGTACTATTTGCATAACAAATTAGGGGACAAATTGTTATGAAAATATAAACCTCAGGGGGCAATTTGTTATGAAAATATAAACCTCAAGGAGGTATCTGTAATTTCTGAAACCTCAGGGGGGTATTTGTAATTTAGTTAAGCCTTGAGGGAGGTATATGTAATTTTCCCAAATAACTAAAAGGGGAGCTTTTATTTGCACACTACCTATTCTCTCAATTCACACCATTATCCCATTTTTTTTAATTACCATTATATCATTTAATTAAATTACCTACACAATCCTCCTTCTCTCTCAACTCACTACTATCGGTTACTATTATCTCCTCCAACCCTACCAGCATTGATTGCCACCCCTCACCTCCAATAGCACCATTCCTACCTAGGACTGCAAACGAACCGAACTGAGCTGAGCCGAGTCGAGCTTTGCCGAGCTCGAGCTCGGCTCGTTTATTGAGTTTGAGCTCGGCTTGATAAAAAACTGGATTTGAGCTCAGCTCGGCTCGTTAACATTAATGAAACTCGGGCTCGGTTCGATAATTTTTTTAATATTATTTATCTTATTTAAATAAAAATATTTAAGTAAAAAATATTATTTATATAAATATATATAAATAATATATTTATTATATAATTTAAATAAAGGTAAACGAGCCGAGCTTATGCGAGCTCGAGCTTGGCTCATTTACTAAACGAGCCTAATAGTCGAGCTCGAGCTTGGCTTGTTTACTAAACGAGCCGAGTCGAGCTTATTCATGAATAGGTCGGTTCATTTGCACCCCTATTCCCACCTATCTCAACCCTACCACCGCTGGTTGCCATCTACCCCATTTCCACTGCCTCTCTCGCTGCCCCTTACCTCCGGCACCATCTTCCCTCTGCAACAACTCTCAAGCGCCTCCTTCGGCGAACCCCTCCCATCGCGTCCTCTTTTTCTCTTCTTCGTTTGCTCGTTCTCTCTCTATTCGATTGATCATCGATCAATCTTAGTCAATCGCGAGGGTTGGGGGTAGTGGTCACTAAGGCAATGATAATGACGGGGTGTGGTTGTAGAGGTGTCGGAGTGGGGCGGAGTTGAGGTAAGGAAGGGCTGAAGGAGTTCGGGAAAGGGACGGTAGCAGTCGGGATGTGCTGCGGAGGGTGGATGAGGGCGGGAGTGGGTCGTCGGAGCTGGTGGTGACTAGGTTGAAGGTAGGTAGGGTTAGGGTATTTTGGGCATAAAGGATGTGAATTGAGAAAATAATAAAAAATGAAGATAGTGTAGAAGTGTGAACTAAAAATAATGTGTATTAAGGTAAATTATGATATGTAAGTAGAAGCTCTCAACTAAAAAGTCAAAAAAATAAAAAGTTACCCAAGTTACCCGCACCGCAAATGAAGCCTTGACCTAAGGCCGTGTTTGGTATATGGTCTAACTCCGTGGTCTAAAAAAGTCCTCTCTCTCCAGTTATAAATCAATCAATCTCTCTCCTCGTTTCTATCTATTCTTATTCCCAAACACCTCTCTCTCTCTCTCTCTCTCTCTCTCTCTCTCTCGCTCTCGCGTTCTCTGGAAGATTGGTTCTTCAATTGCTCGATCTCCAATCTCTTCTGCAACTTGCTTGAAACCCTAACCCTTCCTTCAGATCAGGTGAGTCTGCTTTTTTCCGTGGTATTTGTATCTCTGTTGGTATATCATTTTTTGTTTTGATTATCGTTGCGATCGGATCGCTCTCTCTCTCTCTCTCTCTCTCTCAATCACTAGTATTGGGTGAAATTGTTGAGTTATTATGGTGTGCACGCATGGTGCCCTAAATTTCGTGGCTTGATTTTGGTAATTCATGTGTGATTTTGCTAAAATGATTGTAAATTTTTGTGGGTTTGATGTGATTTCCGTCCGATGGTAAAATTAGAGAATCGTTATATGTGTTTCTCTGGATTTTGATATAAAGATTTCTTCTTTTGAGAATTACAAGTGTCTTTTGATGTGGTAGTTGTCACAAATGATGATTATTTTTACACACATACACGATTACATATGTGATTCATTGCGTAAAGGTAAATTTGGATAATCCAAATTGCCTCATCTTGTACTACGTTTATTGAATCTTGTTAATCATCATCTAAGGTTTGAGTAAAATATTCGTAAGTGGAACGATATGATAGACCCCTTGATCAGGTGAATTATGGAACATATATTCTTCAGTCATGATAATATTTATGATTTGTATTTTTGTAATGATGAATCATTGAAATTCAAGTTCCTATAATACATTTTGAGTATATTGGATAATTATTTAATAATCCCGGAGTAGCTTGCAGTAATGTCTATGTGGTGTTTCAAGCTAACCATGTAGTGAGAGTTTTTTGGGTGGACGTGACAACTCACCTTAGTTAGGTAGTTGAGAGACAAATGATGAACTTCACTAGTTCACCAATTAGTGTGTATTTTGCGATTTTTCATTTGATTGTAGTACCACATGACACAATATCATATGTTACTCCACTAGTACTTAATATTTTTTTCCCATTATTTATTAGCTTAATTTTAGAGTGATTTGTTGATTTTAATTACTATTTTAGTTGTTTAAATTTGTATTGACCTGATCGCGTAGACTTGTCAATACTTTCATTCCCCCCCCCCCCCCCCCCCCCCCCCCCCCCCCAACAAACAAAACATTGGGATCCTGGCTCTGCCAAGATTCATAGATCCCAGAGATATGAAATATTGACTTCAATAATTTAGATTATGTTGATGGAGAAAGATGTTAAGTTAAAATGATTTGGAAAGTTGGATGGAAATTCTTTATAGGGAATTTAAAATTTAGGATCTTTGTAGAACAGGGAGAGGGAAATTTAGGATGCGTAGTAGAGAACAAGCTATTAGGATTTTGGAGCAAAACAAGAGCTAGAAATCAGGGTTTCTTATGGCAATCTGGATTTGAATTTGCATTTGAATGCCAATCTAAGGATTTGGAAAGAACATTTTGAAATTCTTAATGCAAATCCTTTTTTTTTTCTTTTTAAATTTTTTAGGCTAAACATTAAATCAATGAATTAAGGTATGACCTGCCTTTTTTACCCCTCTTCTTTTTTGAAGCAATTAGGCAAAGATTTCAGTATGACTAGTATTTATTTATTTTAAATTATGGATAATGGTATTTGATTACCAGTGACACTTCAAAAGCATTGACTGAAGTTTGGTGTAGATCAATCATTTTAAATTCTTAATTGAAAATTTTAAATAGGTAGACAAATTATATTTTAAACAAATAATGCTTCGCATGAAGATCACCCAATTTCAAACAAAGTATGCAATTTGTGGACAAATTGATGATATGTACAATTGTTTATGTATACATAGTATGTAAGAAGCACATACATGAACACTTGACACATCACCAACGTGCTGACGCATTTAAAAAAAAAAAAAAAACATGTAGTACATGACACACGGGGGATAAGTGCAAAATATATGATATATATCTATATAAGAATAAAATATTATAATATGTCATATATATGAATATTTATTTAAAGAATATAATCACGCAAAATATACAGTTCTATGGGAATGGGCATAAATTTACGTTGTTTTTTTATTTATTATATATATATATATTTATATTTATTTATGATTAGATTATAATTTATTTTATTCAAACTTGTAATGTATTTCATTTGTGTCTTAGTGATAGACACGTATTTTTCAAGTGTTTGAAGAGTGTTCGAATCGAGAATTTTTATTTTTTATTTTATATATATATAAAATGGTTGGACATTTATCCCTGGTAAGTAAGGTTTTAAAAAGCGGTTGCAACCGTTAAGTTACGTAACGGTTGTTGTGGTTACCGCCACCCGTTACGGCCGCTTTTGCAGTGTGATTGAGATTCACAGGTGTGTTGGCCGTGAAGGCTGCCATAGTGGTCGTAACGGTGCTGTAACAGCCGTAACGTCCTGTTACACACCGTTACGTAACGGTTTTAAACTGTTTCTTTCGAAAAAACACACAAAAAAAAAAAGCTGAAAATGGGAAAAGAGGGATAGAGAGAAGATGAAAGATAAAGAGAGAAGATGGAGGAGCAAGAGATAGAGAGAGAGAAGAGGGAAGATGAAGAACATGTTATTGATTTGTTGAAACTGTAAGATCTATGCTATTCTATTTAGCTGCTATCACTTAACTATTTTGTTTGTGCATGTCTATCTATATATTGTTTGATGATAATAATAATAATAATAATAATAAGTGTGGTCATTATCTATTTGATTTGGTTAAAATATGTATATATATATATATATATGTATTTAGGCTCTTATTTATTTTCTTACTTTTGTCATTATTTATCTTATATATAATAGTTAGTGATTGATTTTTTTGTATAATATAAAATCATTAATTATTAAAATAAAATGTAAAAAACTCAGTTTATAGTGATTTAAAAATATGAAATATATTGGATCATACTTAAAAATTTACAAAAATTGATCAATATTTATTTTAAACCCAATAAATATGATCATGGAAAAAAAATATGCGTAACAGTAAGTTTTTTTCAAATTGTGCAAACAATAAAAAAATTCACAGTTTTGGTTACCGTAGCCGTTATGCCACGGCCATTACATCCCGCAACCGTAACCGCGCCACCGCCACCGTTACGGCGACCACAACCATTTTTCAGAACCTTACTAGCAAACATTGGAAAGTGTTTGATGAGTATTGTGTCTTGTTTTTGTGTGGTGTGTGACACAAAACACCACCTTTGTAGAAGTGTCCATACTTCTTAGCATAGTATCATGAAAATTGAGGAAGCGATATGTATGTCATTTCATTCCATAAAATGAACTCAAATAATATTATTCAATAAAATGAAGCATAAACAAATACACAGACAAAACTTACTTATAAATGTGGGTTAGGTTTTGGATGAAACATAGGAGATGGCGAGAGATTCGGGAGAGGATGAGGGTCATAATCATATATTAGAGAATACTTTTTTTCCCCTTGGTGGAGAGGGGTATACTTCTAAGTGGGAGAATGTGAAAAGGAGAGCAAAGAGATGTGGGAGACTTGTTAAGGGGTTCAATGAGTGAAAGGATGGGACTGTTGCTGAATAAAACTTCACAAAACTATGCCTGATTCGTTGCACCTTACTAGGCAGTCAATGGTTTGAGGCCCCCCTTTCCCCTAGTTATGGCCTCCAATGGACCAAAAAAAAGAAAAAAGAAAAAGACCAGGACTGGTATGAAATCTGCAGTTCTGGGCTAGAAAACCAATTGGTGGATTTGTATGAATTGTGATCACTTTGTAATCAAAGGATTGTTGCTGAATTGGGCTCCAGGATATTGAATCCTCTTAGCTCATATGCAAAGATCCAGTTTAGCCCAAGACATACAGAACAGCTAGAAGATTATGGCTTGGAAGAGCAAGAAATTGGCTTTCTTGTAGGTAAATTTAAGAAAAATGTGAAACGTTGTCAACTTTGGCTTGACATCATTACTGTTTAAGCCTTCAGGAGAAAGAAGCCATGTACCAAAAATTCTAAACCACAATAGAAACCTGCAACTAAATAGTAAGTTAAAAGTAGTTTCCCATGAACCATCCGGAATTATCAAATTTGTTTGTTGTGGTGGAAAGATTTGATGCTTACATTTGTCTCATAAAATGTAGAAACTTAGGGTTTGTTTGGCTTGCATTATCTGGCCAATTAATACAGTTTCTTGGTTGTTGTCTTAACTTATTCTAGTTGGTCTCAAGAATTTTCTGTGACCATTTGGGGGCACTGATATATTGTTAATCTAATATCTTAACCAGCCAATTATTAAAGATCTTTAGTGATGCTTTGTCAGTTTCTAATATCAATTTTTGATATCATGTATCTATTATGATGTATGCTTCTGCAGTATAGTAAGATATAATATAATAAACTAACCACAATCCACCTGTGATTTGCTGATTTTTTTTGAAAAAAAAAAAAAAAAATCACTCGTGACTTTGGAAATAAATTGGACTGTACTCTCTACCATAAATTGCCAATTTAGAACTTGCATTACTGTGGGATTACATCATGATACATTATTTTTTCTCCAATCGAATGTTTTCTAGTCCTCCCATGTTTCAGCAGTAATTACTAATTTCATGTGATCCAAGCAACTGAGATGATGATGGCTAGTTGGCTTGATTTGATGTTTGTAGATTTTTTATTGCTTCCTTCTTGCTTACACACTGATGGTATCATCAACTTTGTTTCAGTTCTGAGCACTTGTATTTAACAGCAAAAGAACATTTGTCCGTTAGTTTGGTCCCATCAATTCTAGCAGCCAAGTTTCATGTCTGAACTCGACGTCCAGATTCCAACTGCCTTTGGTATGTGTTTCATTCAGTTTTTCATTTAATGTTTGAGTCTTTGACCTGTAAAATTGAATTGTCCATCAGGCAAAAGTAGTCCTTTTGTGTAATCCCTTAGCACTGCTAGTTATATGACACTGTTGGGCAAGTACGAAAAAGCAATTTAGGATAAAAGCTCCTTACCACAGGGTCCCCTCTCTCTTTCCTGTTTTCCTGGTCTGGATTAAAAATGTCCTTCTAAGAATGCGATTATTAGGGCTATGTCAGTATGAAATGAAATGAGCAATTCTGAAATTTGTATGCATATATCTTTTGATTAGCATTATGATGAGAATCAAACTGAGGCATTTTTTCATTGTTATGAATAATAGATCCATTCGCTGAGGCAAATGCTGAGGACTCAGGTGCTGGATCATCAAAAGAGTATGTGCATATTCGCATACAGCAGCGTAATGGTAGGAAAAGCCTGACCACTGTCCAGGGTTTGAAGAAGGAATTCAGCTACAATAAGATACTCAAGGACCTTAAGAAGGAGTTTTGCTGCAATGGTACTGTAGTCCAAGACCCTGAGCTGGGCCAGGTGAGCTTGTGCTACTAGCTGCCAGTACAATATGTCCTCATTTCTGTTGCTGTTAATCTTGTATTCGTATGCCTGACTTGACAAAAATTATGTATTGGACTCAGGTTATCCAACTTCAAGGTGATCAGCGAAAGAATGTCTCTACTTTCCTTGTTCAGGTAATTCCCATACATCACGTTGATTATATAAATCGTACTTTTAAGGCCTGTTTGGTAACACTTATGTTTACTGTTTTTTTTGTTTATATTTACAAAATTTTTGAAAAGTGTAAACAAAAACTCATTTGGTAGTATATTTTTATTTTAAAAAATTTGTTTTAAAAAAAAAAAAAGTTTGCAAAATTTATTGTATTCTTGTGACCACAAAAAAGTTGGTTTCAAAATTTTTTTTTGTTCCTTTGTCTCCTACACCCTCCAGCCTCTACCTACTATCCAATGACCACACTCGACGACCGTCATCGGTAACCACCTCCAACAGCCACCTTCTCGCAGCTGGCCACAATTTCCGACTGTTATAAAACCACCTTTGGCAGCCAGCAACAACGTCCGAATCACAACCACTGGCAGTCAACTACTAACTTCGGCCATCATCTTTGACCATCAACAACCATCTTTGGCCAGCATCTCCTGCCAACCGTCCTTTCACTTGTTTTCAAAACAAGTTTTTAAAACACGTGTATTCAAACACGTTTTTGTTTTCCATTTATATAAAAAAATATAACATAAACATGTTTAATGTTTTTTATAAACAAAAATAATGAACTGCAAATGTTGCGGGTTGGCCGAAATTCCTGTTTTGACTGTTGTTTTGTGTGAACACAGGCTGGAATTGTGAAGAAGGAACATATCAAGATCCATGGTTTTTAAGTAGAAGCCAGTCACAGCAGATTGTTCCTCTGTGTTATCAAATTGCTTCTGTAATCAAGTATAAAACTATAGAGGGCTCCTAATATATAAGCCCTAATGCATGTATTTTCAATCTGTGTTTAGCTGCTGCTTTTAAGTTCCACTGTTAAGAAATGTCCACCAGTGTTTGGTTGTTTTCTGAGTAATCAGTGTTTTGTTGTTGTAATTTTAAAAACTTAATAATTTCTGTGTAATCTGTGATGATAATGAATTGTTGCTATGCCTCCATCTTTATACAGAATAATATTGTTAGCTGGTATTTACAAGTAATGTGTTTTAATGTTTTCATTCCACTCTTGCTTTTTTATTTGTATTTATGTTTTTATGGCCACTCCACTTTCTGTTGGTAACCTTTTTTTTTGGGGCGTGTTAAAACACTCATTTGAACGGTATATTGCATATTTGGCACCAGCTTAAAAAAGTCATAGTTCCTTCAATTTGTCTTTAGATTTGTCATTTTATTCACTTTTCTAGTCTGTCTGGTCTAGAAAGATTTAAACAGAAAAAAAAAAAAAATTTTCAAATAATAATCATAATAATAATACTCCAAGAAATAAAATAAAATAAAATAAAAGTTTACTAAAAATTAAAAAGTTGAATGATTCAGATCTGTTTTTGGGGTTTTTAGTGTATATTTTATTTTATTTTTTGTTTCTAGATATGTCTAATCTAATAAAATCTGAAAGTGTAAGGTTTTAGAAAATTTAGTTTATTTATTTATTTTTTGCTAAAAATGAAAAAAGAACTTACAAAAAATTGTGAAAAAAATACTTGACAAACCTCATTTGTTAGATGAATGGCTCTCTTTTACCACTACTCAACTATTTATCTCATAAATCTTATAGTCAAGATGAGCTGTTGAAAAAAAAACCAAAAAAAAAAAAAAAATTTGTTTGGCTTCAATTTTCAAAAAATTATACTTTTTTGTTTTTTTGTATTTTTTTTTTAATTTCACTGAATTTTTTAATATTTTAAGCAATTTTTTTTTTTTTATAAAATTTTTAGATACTCTTAACATAAATACATTTAAAAAGTATAACATTTGTGAAAAAAAAATCTTTAAAAAATTCATTAAATACCAAAAATATAAAAATAAATAAATGAAAATTCAGTATATTTTTCTTATTTTGGTGTATTTATTAATTTTTTAAAATATTTATTTACAAATATTTTACAATTTAGATACATCTAAGTAAGATCATCTAAAAAAATAAAAAATTGCATAAAAACCAAACCAAGCCTTAAGTCTCATCAAATGGGGTTGGCTCCATGAATCCTTCTTCTCTACACAGCTTTGTCAAAGGCCATTTCGTTAGTCAAATTAAGTAGATCCATATATCTATTTATAACGCTAGCCAATGTTAATCTAGGTCTACCTGGTCTTCTAACACTACCATCTACCATCACTACATCGCATCTCTTTATTACTGCCTTTGTTGGTTTCCGTTGAATATGACTAAACTATCTCAGTCGATTCTCTCTAAACTTTTTTTCAATCGGTGCTACTCCTACCCATTCCTGAATACACTCATTTCTAATTCTGTCTTGTCTAGTCTTACCACACATCCACCTTAACATCCTCATCTCAGTAACACTTATCTTATCTACTTGTTGTTTCTTGGTTGCCCAACACTCCGTCCCATATAACATCGTTGGTTTAATAGCCGTCCTATAGAATTTACTTATTAGTCTAGTGGGTATTTGTTTATAGCACAGTACCCTAGACGCACTTCTTCACTTGAGCCATCCCGCCTTAATCTTATGGGCCACATCTGCATCAATCTCCCATGCCGTTGTGATTATGGACCCTAAATAACGAAAATGTTCACTCTTAAGTAGTTCTTGGTTTTCAATCTTCACTTTTCTTCTGCTTTCATTGTTACTATTACTAAATTTATACTTTATGTACTCTATTTTAGTTTTGCTTATTTGGAATCCTTTAGATTTAAGTGCTTTTCTCAAAATCTCCAACTTTGTGTTAACTTCTTCTCTAGTGTCATCCACTTACACGATATTATCTGCAAAAAACATACACCATGACACGTCATCCTGAACACTTCTAGTCAACTCATCCATAACTGAAGCAAAAAGATAAGGACTTAAGGTAGATATTTGGTGTAATCCTACAGTGATAAGAAATTTATTTGTCTCTCTAGCAGGCGATCTAATAGTAGTCACCACCCCCTTCATACATATTCCTAATTACATCAATGTAACCTTTTGTCACCATTTTCTTCTTTAACACCAACCATATTATATCCCGAGACACTCTATCATATGCTTTCTTAAGGTCAATAAACACCATATGAATGTCTCTTTTCTCTTCTCTATATTTTTCTATTTCTTTTCTCGAAAGATAGATCGCTTCCATTATTGACTTGCCAAGCATAAACCCAAATTGATTCTCTGACGCCTCTGTTATATCTCGCAATTAGCGTTCCATCACCCTCTCCCACACTTTCATTATATGACACATTAGCTTGATTCCTCTATAGTTGTTGCAATTCTGGACATCTCTTTTATTCTTATAGATTGGTACTAAAATATTCTTCCTTCACTCATCTGACATGTGCCTTAGTCAACAAAATTTGTTAAACAACTTAGTCAACCAAACAACCCCATTTTTACCCAAACACTTCTAAACTTCAATAGGGATATCATCAGGTATTAAAGCCTTATTTGGTTTCATTTTCTTAAGTACAATCTCCACTTCAAAGTTCATAATCTTGTGATAGAACCTATACTCTTGGTTTATCATATTACTGGTTATTTCTTCCCCTATTGACATACCTCCATATTCCTCATTTAATAGTTTCTCAAAATAGTTCTTCTATCTCTCCTTAATCTCTTCATCCTTCACTAATACCTTAGAATCCTTACTCTTGATGCACTTAACTTGATTAAAATCTCTTGTTTTCCTCTCCTGTATCTTAGCAAGTTTGTAGACCCTCTTCTCTCTCTCTCTCTCTCTCTCTCTCTCTCTCTCTCCTTACTATCTAGTCTAGTGTATATGTTATCATAAGCTTTCAACTTAGTTTCTCTCATTATTTTCTTGATCTCTTTATTAGCAAATCTATAGCTCTTAGGCCCCGTTTGTTTGGGGTTATAGGGAGGGGGTTGTGATTGATAGTGAGGTGAGACTACTATATGGGGTGCTTGTTTTGAGAGATGGGGAGGGGACTAGTAATCCCTTGGTATTAGTAAAGGCCTTGGAAGGGGGATTGGTAAGGAAGAAGTAGAGATGGTATTAGAAAAATAGTGAGGGGATTAAAAATTTTTTTATTTTTTTTATTTTTTATATATTGGAAATTTTTTTTAAATATTAATGTTTAATTTTTTATATTTTTTTATTTGTTTTATTATTTTATATAAAAATAATTTAACAATTCCTCACTATCAATCCCCTCACTATCAATCCCCTCACTATCAATCCCCTCCATTCTATCTCTGAAAACAAACGAGGCCTTAAGGTTTTCCTCAATTCTATTCTTCTGCCACTTTTTAAAGCACTCTTTTTTTGCCTTAACTACTGCTTGAACCCCTTCCCTCCTCCATTCTATCTCTGAAAACAAACAAGGCCTTAAGGTTTTCCTCAATTATATTCTTCTGCCACTTTTTAAAGCACTTTTTTTTTGCCTTAACTACTGCTTGAACCCCTTCCCTCCACCATCAAGTTTCCCTGGAGCTGGGTTCCATTCCTTTCGACTCTCTAAGCACTTCTTTTGAGATTCTCCTCATACAATTGACTATCGAGTTCCACATAGTGTTGACATTATCTTTCAAGTCCCAAGTACCTTCCTTATCCATTCTATTCTTAAATATTTCTGGTTTGTTCCCTTTTAGGTCCCACCATCTTGTCCTACGACGCCCGCCATCTTTCCAAACTTGGTATTGTCCTTTAAAACATAAATCTAGTACCAAAATCCTATGTTGAGAGGCCAGGCTCTCTCCAAGAATCACCTTACAATCACTGCATTTTAGGCGGTCTACTTTTCTTACTAAAAAATAATCTATTTGGCTCTGATCCACTATTAAAGGTTATCAAATGCTCCTCTCTCTTCTTATACATAGTATTGGCTACCACCAGGTCAGAAGTCAATGCAAAATCTAAGATACTCTCTCCAGCCTCATTTCTGTCACCAAAATCGTATCCATCATGCACCATTTCATAGCCTAGTTTATCTATGCCTACATGGCCATTGAAATCTCCACCTATAATTAGGTTCTCTCCTATGGATATCTCTTGTAAGATCTCATCAATTCGCTTCCAAAAATCTCTCTTAGTCTGATCATCTAATCCTACTTGAGGGGCGTATGCACTAAGAATGTTCATTATATTTTCTCCAATAACTAGTTTAACTAACATAATTATATCTCCTTTCCTAATGACCGCTACTATATTTTCCACAAAACCCTTGGCAACTATGATTCCTATCCCATTTCTGCATCTATCCTTACTACTATAATACAGTTTAAAACCAATATCCTCAATTTCCCTAGCTTTCTCACCTGTCCACTTAGTTTCTTGTATGCATGCTATGCTAACTCTCCTCTTAATCATAACATCTACCAATTCCATCATCTTACCAGTTTAAGTTCCTATATTCCAAGTGGCTACCCTAAACTTATAGTTTTGGACTAGTTTCTTTACCCGCACTTTTGTAGAAAAATGCAGGAACCTTTGCCTATTTTTCACCTCACCCAAGTGTCGATGCGGCACCCTTTGCTCACTTCTCGAAATACCCGGAGGCAGGCGCAACGCGTCACTTGAGGGGAACGGCCTAACATTTAGGCCATGTTTGGCAAGTTTCAAGAAATTTAAAAAGTCAAAAAGTTACACAAAAAGTAAAAAAGTCATTACTATTCATAAATAAAAAATATTAAAAAAATATTTTATACATTTTTGTAATAGAAAAGTTTGAATTACACTGTCAGCCGTACTGTCCCAGCAGGAAGGCAGGCCGTATGTAAAGTCATAAAGTTTGATGGTAATGTTGGGCTCTTGGGGGCCTACTAAGGGTTTCGTTTTGATAATTCGAACCGTTAAATATGTAGAATTCGTCGAGTACTATATGCCTGTAAAAAATCACGTTGAATGGATATCATTAGTTACATGATCAAATTAGTTTTGTATAAACAAAATGGATGGTGTGATAATTAACTGTTGAAAAAAAATTAATCCGATCATACAGCTATCGATATCAATCAACGTGATTTTTTACAGGCATATAATACTCGACGAGTTGTACATATTGACGGTTCAGATTATTAATATAGGACCTGTGGTTGCCCCCATAGACTGACCATCACTGTCCAAATACTTTGCCCCGAATGAGGAAATAATTTGCTGTGTAAGACACGTTGCCCCAGCAGTGCAGCCGTACAACCTACTCAACTTTCTTCTATACACTTTATTTATACAATTTTTTATTACACATTTTTTCGTAAAAAGACAAAAAGTTAACCCAAATATCCATCTTTTTTTTTCAACTTTTTAGTTCAAAAAGACAAAAAAATACACTTATTGAGGACACTCTAAACAACTCTTTAATCGATTCAAAGTAGGATTCATTGTCATAAGAGATCCGAGCAACTTTTTTTATATGTTGGCTATCAGCTATTTAACACATAACCCTCCTCCTTCAAAAAACTAAAAGGAAACCCACTGAAGAATAATTTCATCAACCATTGCTAAATACATGAAATTGCTAAATACATGAAAAGAAATGAATGAGCAGAAGTTAGATCTGTAAAAGTGAAGTTAGGTGGTTCAAGGATCTTCCATGCCAGCTTAGATCCTTCACATTTTGTTTTTTTACTTGGATTTAGCACTAAAAAAATAAAAATAAAAATAAAAATAAAAATAAAAAAGATAGAAGGAAAATCTAAAGAGATAGAGTTCGATCAATTATATTTTCAATCACTGTATCTAATGTTGTTTGTTGTGCAAGTGATTATTTCGTAATCTTGAAATATCACTTTACATTATTTGTCACTTGACAAGTATCTAGTTATCTTCTATGGGTAAGATTTCTCTCCAGTCCTAATCATTATTAGAGAGGACTGTTCGGATCCGTAGGGTTCATTACGAGTTCCGTTTCGACAATTTAAACAGTTTATTTTATCGGGACCTTACATGTATATCATCCATAAAAAAAATCCAGGTTGATCCGATGTTCATAACCCCTTCATTTTATTAGATTTGTAACAAAAAATTGATGATCTATTTTTAAAATACATTGATTGTTAATTTTTTTCGATATAAATTTTATAAAATGAAAGTGCTACGAATATCGGATTAATTTTTTTAATTTTTATAGATGATATGGCTCATAGTGAGTCTCACAGACCCAAATAGTCTTCTTCAGTCCAAATTAGAATTGGAAAAAAACCCTTACCAATCTCATATAATGCTAACAAAAAGTATTGAATCTCATAATTTTAACCAATCAATCACAAATTGCTTGCATGATTTTATTTTATTTTTGTTGTCCAAAGGAGGCCAAATATATGTGGGCCCCAATACATGGCATCAGTCGGGGGTTTTGTATTTTTATTTATTTATTTTTGGGGGTTGAGATTTTTGTATTTTATTGTGTGTGGCTTCTTTCATTTGTCATTTTGAAGTGGGTGACCCATAATGGGGAGATTCCATTTTTGCTTTTAACAATTCATATACCCTACTATCATTCTAAATTGCTAAACAATCCAAATCTACTTATCATGTTGTCCACTGGCTCTGCCTTGGATCTCTATCTATCTATTTATCTATCTCTATCACTGACTCTGCCTTGGATCTCTATCTATCTATTTATCCACATATATATAAGCTTATGTAATTTTTTTTATAGTTGATATAACACCACTGAAGTGAACATTATAAAAATAATAAACACATTATTAGTTTCCAATGAAAAGTCATTTTTGTTCACTACATTTTGACTTATGCAGATGGCCTAAAGCGCTTCTGAGTTGTGTGTGTAGTTGGGAAAATCAAAACAACAACACCATCACTTTTTCATCCAACAACACAATCACTTTTATTCATTAATTTGTTAGTTTGCATATTCAAAACCTGTTTGGTTAACTTGCCATCCTGCACAATTCGTTGGTTTGAAACTGCTATAAATTTCATTCAATCCATCAATTTTGAAGATAGATCGGTTGGTTGTTGGTTAAGAAATTGTTAGCCCGCTGAGAACGATTTGGTTGACATTATTTTTTTTAAATTGCCCAAACTAACCATGCACAAGGACAGAACTACTATGGACTAAGGGGGGCCGTGGCCCTCCGCCTTTTGCAAATTTTATAACAAAGTAATATTAAGGATCTCAAATATTTTACTAAATGTCTCACATGGGTTTGGAACCCACATGAAACGTGTGGGAGTCCCATACCCATATAATATATTTGGTAGAACATTAAGTAAAATATTTAAAATTCTTAATTTTTTTTATAACAAGTAATACCATTTCTGATACATGGCCCCCCTCTTATTTTATGCCTTCTGCTCATATTTTCATTCCTTTCTCTGTTTTTGTTTATATTTCCATTCATTTATCTTGTTTTCCTTTATGTTTAGATCTAAAATTTAGATAAAGATTTGTAGAAAGAAAGAAAAATGTGAGAGAAATATAAAGGAAATTTAATTTTTTTCCTCTAATTTTCTCACATTTTCCTTTCCCTTTTAATGACGTAAACTGTTGCGTGTTAATTATTAATTTATTTAGAAATTAATCAACTGAAACCTAACTTCCTGCCACATTTGTATGTAAATTTCGAAGTGATATTTTGAAAGTCTTTAACATTATCAAATCAGATTGTGTGAACAATGATGATTACTTATTATAAATGGTAGAAAGAAAAAATCATTTTTATATGCGTCCCAACCGGTCCTACCATCGTGGAAACCATCCTAATACTTTTTACTAGCCTCAATAATGAAATTATGATTCCGTCCCTACCCGTGCACATTTCTAGTTAGAGGATAGTTCTTAGAAGTTAAATTTTTTTTAAATATTAATAATATATAAATTAAAAATATATATGAAATGATGTAGTAAAATGGTGAAATTGTAAAAAAAATGGTATCAACTCAAAATAATTGTAATATCATGAAAGTATAAACAATTCATGCATTAAATTGTGCAACTAAATCTTGTACTTCCACATTTTTGCAATTATTTTGAGTTTATATCATTTTATTGTAATTGTCTGTAGTAAAATTATGGGCCCATAACTTTAAAATAAAAAATATCATTAATACATTGATCTCATTTGACAACATTAATATGTCAAAAAGTTGATTAATGGCATTTGATTGTAATTTTAAATTATAATTATTTGACTTTTTCAATTTATTTAGCCAAAAAAAGTTTTAAAAAAATTAAGCTATAATTTGTAATTTTTTTCGGCTTATTCGAAATCCTTCAAATATATATGGATAAAATAGCACAATCTTTTTTGTCTTAATTATATTTGTAAAAGAAATTATGGATATTTGCAGGGAAAAAAAAAAAAAAAAAAAATTTCTATGTGACATTCTACTTAATCAAATAGGTTACGTTTTCCACACATTATCAAAAGTAAAATACATTTATAACTAATTATAATTCTTTTACATTAATAATATAAAAAATTGTAATTATAAAAATTAACATATAAGTGATATTAAATAAAACCATTATTATAGTGAATGATTCAGCATAAGAATTCTCAAAAACATTTTCATTTATATTATATAAAACATATTCGTGGATATTTTAATATGATGATGAAAATGACTTGACTATTATGTAATGGTTAGAGTACATATTCATTGGCATTGAAGGAGACAATATACCACCATCCCATAACATAACAAATGTGGTCCTTCATAGGCTTTCCCATATGCTTGTTATACCTTTCATAAATCATATGTTATGTTTGAATGATAGTAATTTTGAATAAAATGAAAATGTGATTTCAAATCATTATGATTATAATATTTAGAACTAATTGAAATAAAAAAAAGTAATTATTGATTATCTATTTTAATAGAAATAACATTTTTAAACTAAGAATCTAATACGTTCACTTTTTTATGAGAATCTCACATTCTGAGATGAATGTTAAATATTTAGGAGTTTTATTTTATGATCCCTAATATTCGAATTTTATAATATAAATGACGTGCAATATTTTTATAATAGTTGGGATCCCTTAACGTTTTCATAGAGTTCCAGCTCTTCACAGAGAAATTTCTTTTTTTACAGAGAAATTTCAACTTTTTACTTAGAAATTTCAACTCTTCAATTTCTCTATGACGAGCTAAAATTTCTTTAATAATATTATTGAGAGACTTTAACTAATAAGAAAAAATATATTGGACATGTCTACCATCTAAAATTGGAGAGAGATATTTCACTAATTTTTTCAAATATTTAAGAATAAAAAAAATAATTGAATCCACAATACTTTTAATTTTGTTATTTTTCCTTTGAGGGTTTCTAGCAAAACCAAACGTTTCAATAATATTAACACAGGAAATTTGAACACAGCCATCAAGAAATCATAAGAAACATGCCCTCAATAAAGCTTTAAAACAATAATCTTAAGTCTCTGTATGGTATTTTTTTGAATTATGAATTTAAGTAATAATTTAGAAAAAGAAAATAAAAAGTTAAAAAAATATGAATATAATATAAATTAAATTTTTCTTTGATTTTTTTTTTCCATATTTATTTAAATTCATGATTTAAATACAATATAAAAGATAAAATTTCCAAAAAAGTGTTAAAATTTTGTTCTCTGTTTTTTAAGCCACCTTCGGCCAATTATGATGGCACATCTAGCCGGGGTACTCGTGGTTTGATTTTGGACGGTTTGGTTTGTAGTTTAGATCCGTCCACATATGTTCGATTTGGAAAAAATTGAACTTGTAATCGCTCGCAATGCGGGTTGTGGTTTGTGCAAATAGGGTTCGTAGATGTTGCGGGCAGTTTGCGGATTGGACTTTTTTCTTTAAAAATTTATTTTTGGGCCTCTTTTTTTTTTTTTTTTTTTTTACCATTTTGTAAATATTTATTTTGGGCCCTTTTTTTTTTCCATTTTCTAAAATGCTCAACATAAATAATTAATGAATTAAAACTTATAAAATAAAAATATTAAATAAAATATAATTAATGCTCAACATTAATAATTAATGAATCAACATTCATTAACTTTTACATTATCCAAAATGCAATAATAAAATAACAATAAATTGTTGTCAAACTTCATCAAATTCAAACCCATTAAATAAAATAAAAACATTTGCAAACTCGCAAATTCCATCATAAATCATATTCAACTTTCAAATATTCCAATTCCATGCATATGTTTGATGAAAAATATATAATTTAATCTTTGATTTTCATAATTCCTTTGACAAAAAAAGTGTAAAAGAATAAAGTAATGAAAAGATAAACAAATGTGTATATATTCCATCTCAATATATTAAGAAAATGTGTTGAGTATATGAAAAATTTACCAATGAGCAAATGGATATTAAAATTCAATTATAACATCAATATTATAGTCTAAATGAAGATAGGATGAATGAAATCAACCGTCCAAATTTTTAAATAAGGAAAGAAAAAAAAAAAAAAGTTCAAGTGCGAGTGGGTTCTTGTGGGTGTGGGTAAAACCTGCAACCTGCCGCATTGCACAATAATGCCATATTCTAAACTGCATCCCTCCTCATTTTGTCTGTAAAACTGTCCATTTATATACGGATCGATTCGGATTGAGTGAGTTGCGTGATTCAAATAACCTTATACCCAACCCTACATCTAGCAACAAAAAGTGATATTATTGTCGGTTGATTGCTAACAAATGATAGAAGACTTGTAATACTAACATGTAATGCCTAAAATTGTGCAATCGAACTATCATATGCAGGGACAGAATCTGAAATTTATTTGCGGGGTTAAGACATGAATAAATTCTTTTATATGAATTGAGATAAATTATTATTTTTTTGAATTCAACAAATAAACTAAAATTTAATATTAAATTAGTACGTAAAAAATAAAATAGCCATATATTTAGTGAATTTAATATATGAATAAAAGTAAAGTCATATATTAAATAATTATTTATACAAATCAACTAAATTAGGGAAATTCTATTTCCACACGCCTAAATAACTAAGGGAACACACTTAATGAATTTTTAATTTAATGGCAATTATACCCTAAATCTTAATGATCATAATAAACATCCAACAACACCTTCAATATCTTCCATGGATGGCTTCAATGAACTCACTTTATGATCATCTGAATCTCCCGAGTAAGTCACTTAGATTTTATATAAATCTCAGTTCTTTGAATTTATCATTTGATATGGTCGCTTGTGTATGATTCTGTATATCTTTCTTGATTCTTTGTTTGCCGGAGTGTAAATTGAAAGGACTAGTTTGGTCAATTGATGAGAAATCTGATCAGATTGTTGCTTTTCTAGTAAAACCGAACACACTGATTTTTTAATTTCATTTTGAGAGGAGGGTTTGTTTGACTTTGTTTGCTTGCAAAAATGGATGGTTTATAGTGAAGATACTAGCAACTGGATTTCAATCATTACCTAGTTGGTAGGTTTGTGTGTGTTGATGATTGGGTTGGTTGACTTCTGAATGATTACTGGCATGAAAATTCTAAAAAATTGATCTGGGTTTTCTCTTGAAGTCTTGGTTGAGGATTTAAAAACCTTATTCACTTCATGGGTGGCTCAAGAATTTGGTCTTCAGACTGGTGTTTAAGCTTCATGTGGGTAGAATTTTTTTGGTTTTCAAGTTTTCAAAAGTGTGTGAAAAATAGGGGCAAGTGTGTGTACAATAATATTTGAGTGAATGATATAATTATAATTTTTAGTGTGTGGATTGAGAAAAACAATCAATAAATAAATTATCAGGTGTGTGCATTGAGAAAAAATTTGCTCGGAGTTATTTAGGTGTGTGGAAATAGAATTTCCCACTCAATTATCTATCAAAGTGGAACTTGACATTCTTTCATATATCAAAAGTTTTCAATGATTGACTTCATGATAAAATTTTCAACAATTTTCTTTTCAATATACACAAGCAAAGAGCTTCTAAGAAATTTATCTTTCATTTTATTGCGAAGTCAAATTTTAAAAATTTTCATGACTAAAAATAATCGTCTTGTAATTACTGTAGAAAAAGAAGTAAACTTTCAATTATATTTTATTATTTATTCTATGTTCAGTCAAATTTTTTTTGGTGAAAAGAAGAGATTTGGGCCATCTAATGAATAGGTGGCCCATACTACTCGACAATAGCAAAAGTAGGGGCCATCTTTTCTAAAATTTATATATTATTAATAATTTTTATTTTAAAATTTTTTATTTCAGCGAGAAGGCCGTGGTAGGAGTGTAAAAATGGTTCGAAATTCGTGGGCCGCCCAAAGCCCAATCGAGGCTCGAGGTAGGCCCGACCTGTTTCGGCCTGATTAGGCTCGGGCCTGAGGCCGGCCCAGTAATTTGGGCCTGGGCCCGAGCCTTCCATTTGAAGCTCGGCCCGACCCATTAGTTCGACCCGTTAGCCCAGACCAAAAAAAATTTCAGGCCTTATGGGCGGCCAACTAGGTCCGGCCTGGCCCAACCCATAGGGCCCTCTCTCTGTCAAAGGTCAAATTTCAAAAAAATAAAAATAAAAAACAACTTACAACGGTTAAATAATTAAAAAAATAAAAATAAAACAATGAAAAACAATGAAGTTGCAAGTTGCAAGTTGCAACTACTTGCAATGAAAAAGAAAAAAAAAATATATATATATATATATAAATAAACAAATTGTCAAAAGGTGACTTGCTGCCAAATGCCCCCGCCCTACCCCCTGCCAGTGCTTGCCTTTCCTTTGCATCATGTGTCACATCACTGTGTATGCCACATGAAGTTAAGTTGCAAATTGCAATTAAAAAAAAAAAAATGTCTGCACCTCTGCAGACTTAAAAAAATTAAAAATTAAATTTTTTTTTTAACGATCATATTACCGTTTCATACAACGGTAATATTTATTTATTTATTTATACATTTACTTTAACCTTTTAAGCTACTATAAATATCCCCTCTTTTTCAAAATAAATCTCCCAAATAATTCTCTCTTAAACTCTCTCAATCTCTCTCAACTCTCAATTAATTTTGAAGTGTCATCCCTAAGTGACAATTGTAATTGTGCAACAAGAAAATTTTATCAGAAGAAGTTAATTTTTGTATCGCATTCGCTAGTCGGTAACATTAATTAGTTTAATTAAATTTATCAGCTACTCATTTTTTTAATTAATTATTTGTGAACATATATTAATTATTATTTTTTACTCATTGTATTGACACATTATTTAAATTAATTGTTAATTTTTATATGTTATTTTACTTACATTACTGTGGATCATACACAACATGAATATGTTGATTCTCTTTCTAATATCCCTCTTCTAACAGTTGGATCATCATTTAGGAGCAAAAGTAGTAGTGTTTGGGAACATTTTGAAAAAATATCTATAAACAATCCTTATTTACATTTAAAGAAAAATATAAATATTGTGCACATTTACTTAGTGTTGCATCTCCAGGGGGTACTAGTCATCTAAAAAGGCATGCTAACAAATATTTACAAAGTTAACAACCTGATATTCGAAGTCAAATGCAATTAGGGGTTTCATCAATTGGTAATTTCTAAACATTTTCATATAATCCTCTACGTACACAAAATTCTGTAGTTGACTATATTATTAAAAAAGAACAACATTTTACTAATAGTGAATGCTCCGATTTTACCGAAATCGTAAAATATAGTTGTTACTATTATATATTCTGCTAATCGAATTTCGGAATATAGAAAAATTTTGTCAATGAGAAAATATGTCATTTAAAAAATTAATTTTAGCTATAGATAGTAGGTAGAATTCGACATATAATTTGTTCAATATAGCTTGTAAACAAAGAAGAGCAGTAGATTTATTTTTTGCAACAATATCAATAGGAGGAGTATTAACTCCCACAGAACTAAATGGCGCTAAGTAGTATTGTATCAATATTTTTTTCAAAATTTTTGATATTTCAACAAAATTATCTTCTTATATGTATATATATTCCTACTTTACTATTTGTTTTACATATGCTAGCAGAAATAATTAAAGTTTTCGTAAAATATATGAGTAATAAATATTATGTAACCATTATTACTTCAATAAAAGTAAAATTGAGAAATATTTTGATCATTTGCCTCATCTATTAGGTTTAGCCATAACAATTAATCTTAGGTGTAAAGAAACTGGTTTACAAGAATTTTTAGAACGTCTTTTTGTTGATCAAACATAGTTTGCCTCTATTATGCTAACATGCAACAGATTATTTGAAGAATACAGGGCAACTACATTTGTAAATACATCTACACACTACACTAGCAGTCTCATCTCGAGGCGGAGATAAAGTATTTTTTCAGCAATAAAAAAGTAAAAAAAATATCTTAACATACAAGTGTAAGCAGTTTTGAATTATAACGTTATTTGGAAAGCTCGTCAGTGGATGAATCCGATGAATTTGACATTTTGGAATGATGGAAACAAAATGAAACTATATGGCCGGTGGTTTCATAGATGGCCCGTGATATACTAACCGTTCCTATTTTTGCAGTTGTTTCGGAAACAGCTTTTAGTACAGGTGGATAGGTGCTGGGCCGGATTACCGGAGCAGGCATTCACCCCAAATGGTTGAGGCACTGATGATGTCAGAAATCATATGCATGCAGTTATAAGAAGACAAATTATAGTGAAAATGAGCGAATTCAAAATGACTTGGATAACATATCCTCGGTCAATGCGAATTGAAATGTCTGTCTTCTCCGATGATTGATCAACAGTTTATTTTTTACTATTTCATTTCATTTTTTAAAATTTTTTATTATTAGATTATTGAGGTGGAGTATAATGCAAATGATGGTAGGCTAGTAGGTGCCAACTTAGTTAAGATGTACTTGATCTATAGTGATGCAATTGTTTTAACCATCATCAATAATCTACACGTATTTTATTTAATAATATCAATTTTTGTAATATTTTATTTCATTTTGAAATAAAAATTATTCATTCAATAAATGTTATATAAATAATTTAATATTGCAATATTGAAAGTTTCATTTTCATATATATAAAATTATTCATTTCGAAAGAAAAAAATTACATAATTACATACTTTTTTAGTTATAAGTTCATAATTAAAAAAATATAAGTCATTCATAATTAAATTTAAATTCACCATGAAAAATAACCAAATAAAACATTTCATTAATTTAACTAAAATAGATTAGTATAACTTTTCTTTTATTTTTTATTCCTACTAATAAATAAAAAAAGGGCCCGACATAGGCTCGGACCGCGACCCAGGCCCTAGACCCTATTATAAGTGAGTTTGGACTTAGCTCCACTTTTTGGCCCATGGACCGACCTGGTTCAGCCTGTTAAAAAGGAGAGAGCCCACGAAACTCGCTTAGACAGGTTGAGTGTTCGGGCTCAAGCCATTATTACATCCCTAGCTTTGTGGCCTCTTGGTCTAGTCGTGGGTCCATCCCTGATCATCTATGAAGCATGGGCACTTCGAATAACATGCCGTACCGTTATCGGATACTTACCGGCGTATGGTACCTCGTATGGTACTTCTGCATACGTACCGGGTACATGCAAAACGTATCCAAATTTTTTTTTCTAAATTTTTGGCGTACCTAGACGTACCTAGTATATAGTCAAGCCGTACCGTACCTCAGTTGAAATAATATTTTTTTCTACTACAGAGATAGAAACTCATTTTCCTAAACTTTTTTTTTAATTTTTAGTTTTATACTTAGCATGATTTAAAATTAAACTATAGTTTATAAGTTATTTAATATATTGACATTTAATTTTAATTTATACGTTTATTTTTGGCATTAAATGTTAATTATAGGTTGGATCTTAACAAATCAAATCATTTAATTAATTTTACATTATTCTAAATTAAAAATAAATATTTTTTACAAGGGGTACCAAGCCGTACCCATACCCTATTTTTTTTTGGATTTTAGCGTATTGACGTACCCGTATTGTACCAGTACAAGTACTCGTATCCGTACCCGTGCTTCATAACTGATCATATGCTTCTTTTACTTTTCTCCTCCTCTTCTTCTTGTATTTTTTTTTAATGTATTATTATGTATTTATTTATTTATTATTATTATTATTTTTTTTTTTTGTGATGATAAGTAACCTGCAAACCATTTCTGTTTAATTAGCACCAAACCTTATAATTTTACTCACATGTTTCTTCTGTTTTGTCCCAATAATATATATACATTGTTGGAAAAAAAAAAAAAAATTAAAGCATCTCTACCCGAACATTCCAAAATTATTTGTATGTCAAATTATTTTATTTATTTTTTATTTTTTTTAAGACTTAGGTGAAAAATTGACCAATATGTAAATTTAGGGTTGATTTGGGGGTGTCCTAAAAAAGTGTACTTTTTGTCTTTTTACGAAAAGATGTGCAGAAAAGTAGAGAGGTGATGTGATGGAAAAAAGATAAAAAGATGAAAAGATGGATTATATAGGTTATGCCAAAACAAGGCCTTAATCTCTCTAAAAATAAGCACTTTACTTGATATGTCAAATTTATTATTTTTAGTATATTATTTACTTTAAGCTGTCAGATTCATATCACATTTTGTAGAAGCATACTTTCGCTGTAAAAAAATTAAAGTTTTAGATACTAAAATTTAAAGGTAAAATTATTTTTTAGAGATTAAATATTTTTGTTACGAAAAGTGTCGCTATTATATTTTTGATCACGAAAATTAGACATTAGTGATAAATTATTATTCTTTTAGGACCAAATTCTTTGTCTAAAAAAATAAACCATTTTGAGACCAAATTATTTGGTCTCTAAAAGTCTATTTATTATTGACATTTTCAAAATTTTGTCGCTAAAAATCCTGTTTTTGACTTTTCAAAACGACATTTTAGCGATTACCCTCACGATAATAGGAATTGATCCTTAAATATCTTTTGCAACAAATTTTATTTTAGAGATCAAAATATTTTAGTCTATTTAAAAAAAAAAAAAAGTAAAAATAGTTAGAGCAAACTCCACAGGAAAACCAAATGATAAGAATTGACAACCTGAAAGGCCTCCACCCGGAACTTCAAAATTTGAGTTGTCATTTGACATGGCATAACTTTGAGTTCATGCCTTTCTATTTTATTATTTTTATTGAGAATGTAGTCATGCCAAAATTAATAATACAAAAAGTAATAAAATAATAAATTTGGCATATGTGAAATTGCCATTTCAACCTTTCAAAAAAATTTAACATATCAAATTTGAAGGTCTAAAGAATGGCAAAACAAGAATATTGAGAAAGCTTAAACATCATAGTGATTGTGCTATAATTATATGTATATATAACAACAATTAATAAATAATCAGTTATTGCTTTGTGATCATATTTTCTTTCCAACCAACTGATTGATATTCAACTACCTATCAAAATTATGGAGAAATGCAATGTGTGCATTGTGCTTTTCTCTTGTTTTTCAACTACCATTCTTCACTTCTTTGATCACCATCCATTCTCACTCTCTCTTGAGTATGCTGATAATAATTATTATTTAAAGCAACTCTAATGTCTGCACTTTCATAGACTCTTTGTGCATTTAATTCTCATCCCCAACTGGGTTACTTTGAGAATCACTAACAAGTCTCTTTCTCTTATTCTCTTTCTGTTCAAATGGCTGACTCAGAACACTCTTCTTCTGATGAGACTTCTTTTGATTCTTCAGGTACATACACACCTATTTAATGCCTTTTAACCTCTTCTCTTCCTTTTGCATGAAGTCACTCACTTTCACTCAATCTTGTCTCTAATGCTTACTTCTCTTCAAAACATTCCTTGGTTTTATATTATGTATATATATTATAAAGTGAAGGTTGGAGTAGGTGTAGATTGAACTCTGCTCAAGCTGAAATTGCCTCAAGTAGCTACTAAAAGTTGGGAATTGCTGGGAACGGTTACAACCTCTATCTAACTATTTTAATGAATAATTATTAGATCTGACTGATTCACAGTGTGTGCAAACTTCTGGTATATATTATATGGATTTTGACTCTTGAGTCCTTGTTTAATATAGCCATGCCAAATGGTGCTAGTACTTGTCTTTTTTAAACTTATTTTTTACTGAAAATGTTGTTCTGTTTCACTCTCCTCATCTGTAGCAAACTCCTTCTCTAGAATACGATTAGTGTCAAAAAGAAAGAAAGAAAAACTCGTCTGGTAAAGAGGTGATTTACTTTTGGGGGACTTGGAACTGTAACATAAAAGCACAAGGCATGCTGACTTGTTTTCTTTTCACCTTCTTGTATAACTCTAATATTAATTATTGGTTTTAGAGGAAAACAATAATAGGGTATCAAATTGCACTACTCTTTCACCAATCACAAATATATATGTCCCAAGTATTCCCTAAACACTCAACAATATGGCTCATATTCTACTGTTTTCCACCAATCATAATAGTGGAAGGTACTACATAGATATTCCCTATATGCATGTACAAAAATCTCTCATTTTAGAGAGTAAGATTCTCACTTAATGCCTTGCTTCTTTATGCACTTGGCTGTTTGTTTCAGAGGAAAGTAGTAAAAAAACCGAGCATGAATTCTCCGAAGACGAGGAAACACTGATCATTAGGATGTACAATTTGGTTGGAGAGAGGTTAGCTCTTTTTCTTTTTCTTTTTCTTTTTTTCAATTTTTTTCATATACTCTTTCAAAATCTTCAACAATAATCATGATTCAGGTGGTCTCTAATTGCTGGAAGAATCCCAGGAAGGACGGCAGAGGAAATCGAGAAGTACTGGAACTCCAGATACTCAACAAGTGAATGAAATTTCATGCAACTCACTACTCAGTTGTCTTAGTTTTCTAAGTGAAACCTAGTGATTTTTGGTGGAGAGAGAGAGAGAGAAGAGAGAGAGAGAGAGAGAGAGAAATATGATCTGGGTTTCATCAATGTCACTTGTCTCTTTATGTGTGATATGTTTTTAAAGTTTGTGGGGAGTTTAATTAATTGTTCTTTGTCGTGATATTCCTATGTGAAAGCATATATGTATATGCTTCACTTTCTTATATAAATTTTTCTGTCTGCGCTTTCTGTTTGTTTCCATTGTTGTTGTCTTTCTAAGCTTTTTACCAAACTCAAATGTATTTTGAAAACAAAATTTCTACTCCCTCCGCCCCAAAATATTAGTCTCTTATTCCATTTTTCATTGTTTCAAAATATTAGTACCTCTTCAAAAATCAAGTACAAAAATAATATAAATTTCCTATTTTGCCATTCTTTTAAATTAATAAACAATATAAAAAGTACAATTATGACATTGATATTCCCAAAAAAATGTACTATCAAAAGGATAATTTTGGAAAATGAACTTTTTCCAAATGCAATAATTGTATTACCAAAAAAAGTTAAATTCCCCAAAAGGAACCATTATTTTGGGGCGGAGGGAGTATACTCTAAACACTCCCCACTTTTAAACTTATTTCACAAACACTTTACTCTCTTTGTTTTAAAAACATAACTTCAAGAATAAAGTTGGAACTTGTTAGAATATGTTTTGAAAACAAGACTTCAAGAGTTTGAACTGAATTTTTAAAAAGACTGATTTTCATAAATAAGTTCAAAATAATATGCATTTGTAAATAGGGAATAAACTTTTTCATTTTTTTTTTCCTTCTAGAAAACACAATCAAATTAGTTTTGATAAATAACTCTTTCTTTTGGAGCAGCTTAAAAGTATCATTTCGTAATTTTTAGATAATCAATTTTTTTTTTTCAACTTATTGAATTTTTTTTTTTAAAATACAAGCAGAAATCACACCAAACCGTCTAACACATTCTTAAAATTTTAAAAATTATAAACAATTTATATATACTACACCAAATAATCCTTTAATATAAAACAATCGAAACTTTGGCCCATGGAATAACAATACAAGATTTTTATCTTCCCTTCCCCGCCCCCCCCCCCCCCAAAAAAAAAAAAAATTCTAATTTTTATATTTTGTGATTAAAATTAAGCTTTTAGGTTTTTGTCCACCATGAACGAAAACAGAAGTATATTTCTGGTGGTCTTTAAGCTGTTTATGTAACTGTTTTCGTTTTCTTCTTACTATCTATCTCTACGCACTTTTTTCCACAACACTTTAATACAAACAAACAAGGGGTGTTTGGGAAGAGGTTTTTTTACTTTTATTTTTTGAGTTAAAATAGTATTGAGAGGGAAATTTATGCTGAACAAATGGACCAAGCTTTCGTTTTGGACCGCACAAACCGATTTGCTCGTCTAAGATGTTGGATCATGCTGGGCAGTGAACATGGATTGCGGTCCGAGCTAAGCACATGCCTTGGTGATGGGTCGGGCTAGGTTGGAATTAGGTCGTCAACATAGACCGTGCTGAATAAGGAATAAGCCACAAGTGTGAACCGGGCTAGGCCAAGATGAGATCGTTGCCTGAGACCGAGTTAAAGCTCCCAACCGAGCTAACGCGAGAGCTACGCAGATGGCGAACAGTAAAGGTCTTAGCTGGGTTTGGTTGAGCTGTGGGACCAGTGTGGTTATCAGGGGCATCGACTGAGCTAAGAGCAGAATGCCCTTGTGGGATTGATCGAGTCCCGAAGCCAGCCTGATTCAGCCTGGCGCAAGGTTGTCCTAAGCTATAGCACTTTGAGAATTGACGCAAGTGATTTTTTTTTTTTTTTGGGTACTTCGGAAAGGAGAATGACACAAGTGATGACTGTTTGGGTGGGGTGCTCCACGTGGTCCAATGGTATAAGGAGAGGAATCCGCTTTAGGTGCGTGTCAATACCGTTTGGCGGTTTGACTAGTATTGTTTGGTAATATTAACGCGCACACGTGTAAAGAAAGAAGATAGCAGTACAACTACATTTTTAGCAAAGGACGATAGAAGTAGTGCGAGCATAGTCTTAGGCTGCAAGGCCAGCCTAGATGAAGGGTGCGATCAGACTCTGAGAAGGGTAAACAAACTTTGGCTACACTCCCTCTCTCTGCATTCCTTCTGCTTCTTCAAGTGAATTGATTTGATCGTCGGATGGGTTTTCTGACCAACCACCTGTCAGGTAACTTACTATTGTTTTGTTTGCAATAAGCAAGACGCCATTCGGAGCAAGGCAAGCTTGGTAGCAAAGTGTATGGACGACGACAAATATTTTTTTTCCATACAAGTATTAAAACACAAAATAAGTTAAAATAATTAATAGAATAAAATGTCACATCAAATTTATAATCATTTTATTTTTTTTCTCACAAATATCACATCCAATAATAAAAAAAAAAATTTAACTCTCTTTTTAAACATAATTATTTTAGTCAATTTAAAATAATCCATTACTAAAACAGCTTATTAAAATACACAACTACGCAAGGGAGCCAAATAAACGGACAGACTGAAGACAGACAGCATAAAAACACCGCCTAACATATTTCTGGTGGTCCATAAGCTGTTGATGTGAGTGTTTTCGTTTTCTTCTTCCTATTTATCTCTATGCACTTTTTTTCTACAATTTTTTTTATTTTTAAATTTTTTTTGAGGACTTTTCTACACTACTTTAATACAAACAAACAAATGAACAGACTGACAGACACAGCACGAAAACACTGCCTAGCAGCATATCCAGTGGATTAGTTAATACCTGGTTTGGAAAAGGTTAAAATTTGGTTTTTGGGGTTAAAATTTTAAAAAATAAATAAAATAAAATAGATTAAAATAGTTAATAAGATAAAATATCATATTAAATCTATAATTATTTTTTTTCTCTTTCAAATATCACATCTAAGTATAAAAAAATTTAACCATCTTTCCAAATATAAAAATTTTAACCTAATAAAATAGTCAAAAGCTAAAATAATCTACTAAAATAACCAACTTCTCAAACAAGGCCAATGAAGTCTAACAATATAATAAATAGAATGTTTTGCACAATGTTATAATAATAATGATAATAAATAATAATATATATAATTAAAGATTATAATACGTACTTCTTAAAAGATATGTATTATATGCACCTTATAACTATAAAAAAAATGACATAATTTCATATTTTTTGAGTTATAATTTTTTTTAAAAAAATTTATAACTAAATACAAAAAAAATCATAACTAAATATTTTAAAATAATATCATAATTAAATAAAAAAATTAGTTATAACTAAAGAAGAAAATGACGTGACTAAGGGTGCATATGGTATGAGGGTGCGTATAATAGATGTGATGACCCCACCACATGTAATATTTTACATTTAATTAATTAAAGAGATTTGGATTTTAGTTAGTTTTTATTCTGATTTAATTTAGGAATTCATGAGAATTATTCAATCTAATTTGTATATGATTTGATTATTATTCAATCTAATTTGTATATGATTTGATTAAGAATTTATTTTGGAATTAGATTTGGGAGCCAAAATGGCTTGAGAAGGTGAAATTGATGAGTTGAATCAATTTAATTTCAAGTATTGGGCCATATGGAAGTTTAACAAATATTCGATTCAGTTTAGTAACATTGAGATTTGATTAATTGGGTCCGAATTGGAGTTAATTAAGTTATAAGAATTAAGAATTTTGATTATTGCGAATTAAATTAATTTATGAGGTATTCAATTGAATACGTAATTTATTGACGAAGATTTTGAAATTTAATATGAAATTGAAGCCTTATTGATTTAAGAAACTAAAATTAAGGATGTAAATAAGTTTAATTTAACATTTAGAGCATTTTAGGAGTTTGATTAAAATTCTGATTCAGAATGGTAAATTTAAATATAATTAATCGGGTTATAATTGAAGTCAAAATTAGACTGATTAAATTATGTGAGATTTGTGATTAGTTATGATTAATTTAATTATGTGTTAATCAAGATTTGTTAAGATTAAGTGCTGCTTAATTAAATTAATCCTAAATATAAATTGAATTATGAAACAATTTAGTATTGAGGGTGTATTTGGGTAGTGTGCAGAGAAAATTTGTGTATGTGTGTACATGTGAGTGTTGTGTTGGAGGCTTGATTAAGTGTGCACGTGTGCAATGTGTTGGCAACAGGAGAGGCATGCATGTGTATATGTTGATGAGTCAAGAAGCAAGGCTCATTTTCTTTTGCCTTTTGCTGGAAGAGTTGAGAGAGAGAGAGAGAGAGAGAGAGAACCCCATTGTAGGGAGAGACTGAAGCTCAAAACTTCTCTGGAATTGAGGAAGACTTGAAGGAGCTAAGGGAAATCATCTCTAATTCTAAAATTTAAGCTTGAGGTGAGAATTCTAAGTCTTTAACTTTGTAGAAAAATCCTCCATACATAGTGAATTAAGTGAGTTGTAGAATCAATTCCATGATTCTTGAAAGAAAATGGGTTTGAATGAGAAAATTTAGCTAAGTTCATAGTTATGGAAATAAACTTTGAAATCAATTATTTTTGGTTAAATTTTGTATATCTTATATGAATTTGAGTTATATTTCTACATGCATGGACAAATCCTACAAGTCTTGATACTCTAATTGTACATGTATCATAAATTTCTTAGAATTAATTTCATATTTTGATGAAATAAGAACTAAGCCTTGGAAAATTATAAATTTATGAACAAATGAGTTTAACTTTAAATTAAAGGAATTTTGATGTAAATGATTTAAAAATTGATCATATTCTTTGTGATTAATTAAAAGTTTGTGTATTTTCAGACAAGCCATGTACAAACCCAAGTTTTGAGATTATATTTTGAAAGTTTAATTCATATTTTAGAATTTATGAATTTGAAATTGGGTCGATATGAAGAAAATTAATTTTGATAAATCAATAAATTAATTATGATTTGGAATTTGATAATCAAGAATTGACTTGATTTTGATTTGAATTTCATCTTGCAAATATTTTTCTACGAGCTTGTAGCTTAATTTTATGATTTGTAAGAAAGGAAGAAAAGTATTAAAATCATTAAATTCATGGAGATTTGAGCTTAAGAGTTAGAAATGACCTTATATACATGTTTTTGGGAGTATTTTTGTACATTAGAACATGTCATGCATGAAATTTGGAACTTTAAATGTGTGTTTGAACTTCAAACAAAATTCTGGAAATTTCTAGAATTTGACATGTTCGCTCGAGCGAAGAAAGTATCGTTCGAGTGTAAAAATCAAGCTCCCAGAAGTTCTTCAGAGTTTTACAGGCCGCTCGAGCAACAAAAGTTGCGCTCGAGCAAAGTACCCTATTTTAGAAAATTTTAAAAAGCTGATTCATATTTCGATTTCCGTTCTCTTTCACTTCTAAGTACTCTTAGGCATGTACTGAGCATTATAACTGAACTATAGAGTTGGAAAGAGCCTAAGAGAATTAAATGAATTAAAGAATGGAATGAATTGTATTGTGACCTGATTTCTATGTGTATTATGAATTGTGTAGGGTCAAGTGCAAGGACGAATCGAGTATTGGAACATTATGAGTAATATCTTTATAAAGATATTTTCATGTATATTATTTTCCAAATGCTACTCATGTGTAAGTTTTCTAGACTTATGAATTTGAATTATGAATGAGCATTCTATCTGTTTGAATATTTTAATTGGCCAAAGGCCGTTTGAATATTTTGATGGGCCAAAGACCATTTGAATATTTTGATGGGTCAAAGGCCATTTGAATATTTTAATGGGTCAAAGGCCGTTTGAATATTTTGATGGGCCAAAGGCCGTTTGAATATCGTGATGAGCCAAAGGCCGTTTGAATATTTTAATGGGCCAAAGGCTGTTTGAATATTTTGATGGGCTAAAGGCCATTTGAATATTTTAATGGGTCAAAGGCGTTTGAATATTTTAATGGGTCAAAGGCGTTTGAATATTTTAATGGGCCAAAGGCCGTTTGAATATTGTGATGGGCCAAAGGCCGTTTGAATGAAAGTGATTATGATCATGATTATGAAATGTACATAGATACGAATATGGAAATAATGGGTCTGAGGCCATTTGATACATTGAAGTGTTTGAATTGGGCCCGAGGCCGTTTGATGAGTCTGGCAAAGTTATGTGGTGAGCCCGAGGTCGTTTGATATGTTTGATGCAATGGGCCCGAGGCGGTTTGATGTGTTTGATAAGAATCTAAATGGGCCCGAGGCCGTTTGACAGATACAAGAGAAACACAGAATGGGTCTAAAGCCATTTGTATATGAAATTTACGGGTTCAATCTACTTAATATGAATTTCATTTGTATAACCTCTTTACTATGGTATTATTCACTGAGCTTTCGCTCATGCTTTGTATACATGCATGTAGGTGAGCAGCAGAATACCCAACCCCAACTGTAACGAACCCAAGAAAGAATGTCAAGTTTGTGGAGTTAACCATGACACGCCTCACGAATGAGGCCTTAGTTTCAGAACTTTCATTTTGACCCTTTTGTCTTTTTTTGATGGTCATGTTTGACCTTATCTGTATATAAGTTATCGTTTTGTATAAATGTGGTGTTGCATGGACCTAGACATAGAATGTCTTTGATGTGGGTATGTTTGGTGTGAGTTATTAATATAAGAAATGTTTTTGTTCATTCCATTTATGCACAAGCTCATTGGATATCTTTTTACTTCCGCTTTTGGCCCCATATGATTATTTAAAATTTGTTTTCTGTCTGAAGTCGTAGGTAATCTAATGATTACCGGCCGATTATGATCCTAATCTTTAGGGGCGGGTTCGGGTCATGACAATAGAATTTTCCATAATGAAAATCAAGTGTAAAAAAAGGTAACTGTGAGACTTTGGGAGTCACGTTGTCATTATCTTAAAATTGCTTTTCCTTCACTCATGAAGGTACAACCGAAGTGAAGTAATTTCAAGATAAAATCCATGTTGTTCACACAGGGCAGACCTTGGATTAAGGCCACTAAGGCTTGTGCCCACAATTTGGCCCCCACAATTTGGCCCCAAATTCATTAGTAATATATTCAAAATTTAAATAAGCCCAATTTATTTTTGTTGATTTAGGTCCATATTAAAGGGTTTTAAAAAATTCTATTGGGTCTAATTAAAAAAAAAAAACATTTAGTCACAAATGTGGTTGGGCCTAATTAAAAAAATGAATTAAAACATATACAAATATACTTGGCCCAAATAATTCAATGAATAAATTTGATTTAATTTTTCTCTCTCATAAACTATCGGATTTTAATGAAATAAATAATTTTTCCCTATGTCTTTATCATATTTTAATTGAATAAAGTTTCCTTAATTTTTTTATCCTAATTTTGTTTTATTAAATTGTGTTCCATAATTTCTTTACTATAAGATATCAGATAGTGAGTGGATTGTGTGTTTTGTGTGAAAAATTAATTATATAGTCATGTTTCCTTTTTCATTTATGTTTGTTTTACACTGCTAGTGAAGCAAAATTATTATCCCACTATTCACTTTAGCACAATGTGAAATCATTTATGTTTGCTTCACACTGCTACAACATTTCATTAATTAGATTTGTTGATTAATTAGTTTGTGTCACGACCCAAACCCTCCCTTATAGGCTTAGCGTCATAACCAGCCAATAATCATTGGATTACCAAAAGTCTCTGAACAGAATAACATATAATTAGGGGTTGCGAAAGCAAATATATAATATACGTAGTCTATTGAGGCGTGCTAATATACATGGGATAGAAATTTAAAACTTATATACATATACAAATGATGTCAACATTACATAAGGCTTATGGCAACATGCAGATACAAACAAAAAGGGACTTAGCCCAGTGTACGGATAACAAAACAAACCAAAATAGATGTCTTTAACATGGTTCACAAGCTTGACTTCGATAAAACGGGAACCTCCTCGGGAGGTACTGTAGCTGGCTGACTCAAAACTCTCCAGGCAGCAACTTAGGCTTGGTCACGTGCCTGCTCACCCACATATATAATATAAATAATGAGCGAAAGCCCAGTGAATAATAGCAAAGTAAATGGTTAAATGAATGATGTCCCACCAGATTCAGAAACTAGAAACAGATTCATATTCACATTCTTGTTTGGATCATATACAGAAATCAAAATTCATGCTTATTCATATGTGGTACATCCATTAGCGCTAACAAATTAAATACAGAGCATTATGGGTTATACTTGTCAGTTCAATAAAGGAACCTCCGGTACCGGGAACAGATAACATACTTGTCAATTCCACAAAGGAACCTCTAGTACTGGGAATAGATAAAATACTTGCCAGTTCTACACAGGAACCTCCAGTATTGGGAACATATCACATACTTGCCAGTTTCACATAGGAACCTCCAGTACCAGGAACATATCATATACTTGAACTACAGAATTATTGCGACGAATGCTTGTCAGAAACTGGACAATCATTCATTGTCCAGAGTATAACATTTCATAAAACAGATCTTATTCCACATACAGAAAATAAATAAAGTTGAACATAGCTTTACTAAGTTATTACTCACACTTCAAAGCAAACAGACAGAGCAGACAAATCAGATAACTTACGGCGCGTAACCTACACAGATACAGAACGAATATGTACTGAATTACACACCCGGAATCATTAACTTAGTTTTTTCTTCTTTAAGTGTGTTTCTACTTCTTATCCTCATTATTATGTCTTAACTAGGGCTTAGGAATGCCTAGGATACGATGAGGATGATAAAATGCACTTGAAAACACTTAGGCAAATATGTTGAAAATAGGAGCCTTGCTCGAGCGAACGTCCAAACATGTGAGTGGTCGTTCGAGCGCAATTTCCTTTACTCGAGCGGTTTGTAAACTTTGCAAAAGTACTAGTTGTGTGACTTTTCTGCTCGTTGGTCGCTCGAGCGTGAGACTAAAGACTTCACTCAAGCGTAACTCTCGTCGCTCGAGCGGTCTACAAAAATGTTAAACTTCTAGGAGCATGCATTTTATGCTCGAGCCAACTTTTGGTCGCTCGAGCAGAAGTGTGAAAATAAAGGTGGTTGCTCGAGCGCACGATCTGTTGCTCGAGTGGAGAGACAAAATGTAGAATTTCCAGATTTGCTTCCATGCTTCAAAATTCATTTTCAAACCAACAAAACACATTCTCTTGAACCCAAAACTTGAGGAAACACTTGGAAACTTGTAAAACATTGAGAATTCAAAATCATTTCGCAAAATTAAGGCCTAGATGCTTGCCGATTGTACAAATTCAAACTCACACTTTAAGAATACGATATGAACATGACATGTATGACCTGTTATGAACTTGAACTTTCCGAAACATGATCAATTAAGGTCAAATGGTAAGAAACATGATGAATTCTCAAAACAAAGTCATGATAGACATATGCATGGGGGATTTGTTGAAATTCAAACTCAATATGATATATGCATGCATGCATGATTTAATGCAAATTCCTTTATTTCTAGCTCTTAAGCTCAATTCTCATGTTAAACACTTGAACCTCTTATATTCATAAACTCACCAACTCAAAAGCAAGACCGAAGGCTTGATTTCTTACCTTAAACCTTGAATTCACAAGTGTAGAGGCTTAAACTTCTAAATGCTTTTCAATTCTCCAACAATTTCTAGCAATCCCTCTTTTCCCTAGCTTTTGATCCCAATTTCTCTCATCTTCTCTCTCTTATACGTTTTGGAGCTTGAAGGTGAGGAAATGAGGGTGCAACAATGAACTAGTGGGGTCATATTAGCCTTATATAGGCTTAATTGAGAGTTGGTTAATTAATTAACATTAATTATTCTAATTTAATCGTTCTGAATTGAATTTTAATTAAACCTACCATAAAATGCTAAAACTCCCACATAACACATAAACCAAGTTAATTTCGTGTTCGGATGCCAATAAGGCCTTAAATTCTCAGAACAAAATAGAATCATGAACAGATATTCCTACGATAGACAGAGATAAACACAAATAATGCAATGCACATGTAATTAACTTAGGATTTCTTCTTAATTACTTATTAAGCATATTTAATCATGGCTTAACAGTTGATCATGGGTCGGGGTTATTACAGTCTTCCCCCTTAAAGAGTTTGGTCCTCCAAACTCGGTTTACTTTATTGTTAGAAGAATACCGGGTCCAACGGAGAACAAGTCAGGGTATCTTTTCTGCATATCTTCTTCCATCTCCGAAGTTGTATAGGTTTCTCCGTGGTTTTTCCAATCAACTTTTACAAATGGTATTTCTTTGTTCCTCAATCTTTTAATTCTGCGATTCGTAATTTGAATTGGCCTCTCTTCGTACATATAGTTATCTTTTAGAAGTACATGAGTCGGTTCGATCACATGCAATGGGTCTCTCAAATAATCCCAAAGCATTAAGACATGAAACACATTGTGCATATTCTCCATAACTGGAGGTAAGGCCACTCGGTATGTTTCTGAGTTGATTTTCTCTAAAACTTCATACGGGCTAATGTATCTTGGTGCTAGCTCTGCCAAAATCTTTACCTGAATTTCGAATCTCTGTCAAATACAATAGATACTGGCACACCATACAACCTCACAATCTTATTCATATAAATGTTAGCCAGCTTGTCCGCATGATAAATAGTTTTAACACGCAGAAAATGAGCAGATTTAGTCAAACAGTCAACTATGACCCAAATAGAATCCATACCTCAAGAAGAGTGAGGCAATCCCACAATGAAGTCTATGGTAATGTGCTCATATTTCCATTCCGGTATTGAAAGCGGTTGTAGCAAACCAACGGGTTGTTGATATTCGGCTTTAACTTGTTGGCAATGTAAGCATCTTGTCACAAAATCTACATTACATTTCTTCATTCCAGGCCACTAGAAAGTCTGTTTCAGGTCATGATACATCTTTGTATTTCCTAGATGCATAGCAAATTTGGAGTTGTGGGTCTTAGTCATAACACGTTTCCTTAATTCAGAATGGTCCAGTACACAAAGTCTATCCTAAAATGTCAATACATTGTTCTCCAATGCAAATCCTGGCCTTGGTTTTGAGTCAATCTCGTTAACAATTTTCTTCAAAAACTCATCTTCAAGTTGCTTCTCTCTAATCTCTTCAATGATTGCAGGCTTAGCAGAAATGGTGGCCAAAATCCTGCCTTGTTCATGTAGTACAACTTCAATCTCATTCTTCTCCAAGTCAGATAACAACTCTCTCTGACAGGTCAGCATACATGACAAATTCCGAATAGATTTTCGACTTAATGTATCTGCAACGGTATGTGCCTTCCCCGGATGATACAAGATTTACAAGTCATTGTCTTTGATCAATTCCAGCCATCTTTTCTGTTTCATGTTCGGTTCTTTTTGGGTAAAAAAATATTTCAGACTTTTTATGGTCAGTGTACGACCCAAACCCGCCCCTATAGGTTTAGCGTCGTAACTGGCCAATAATAATTGGATTACCAAAGGCCTCTGAACAGAATAACATATAATTAGGGGTTGTGGAAGCAAATATATAATATACATAATCCATTGAGTCGTGCTGACATACATGAGACAGAAATTTAAAACTTATATACATACACACATGACGTCAACATTACATAAGGCTTATGGCAACATGCAGATACAAACAAAAAAGGACTTAGTCCAGTGTACGGACAACAAAACAGAGCAAAATAGATGTCTTCAACATGGTTCACAAGCTTGACTTCGATAAAACAGGAACCTCCTTGGGAGGCACTCTAATTGGCTGACTCAAAACTCTCCATGCAGCAGTTTAGGCCAGGTCACGCGCTTCCTCACATACATACATAATGGTCTCGTTTGGTAGAGCTGTGGGAAAGTGATTATAGATTATAACTTAACAGATTATAACTTATAACTGTGAGCATAAGTTGGTAACATGTTTAGTGTAGCTATGGGATTATAGATTTAAGCAGCAGAGTAGTGTTTGGTAAATAAGCTGTAAAATAGCTTTTTGCTGTGTAATTGTCATTTTCGCCCTTATGAACATAAAAATTGTAATTTTGTCATTTTCTTCACTTTAAATTTTGAAAAAGTTATTTCATTAATGGAAGTTGATTAATTAGTACCTAATTTGGTACATTTTTACATTACCTCAACTTTGTTTTTTTATTTTTATTTATTTTTTATTTTTTTAATAATATTGAGTTTACAAGGGAATAAAAAAATGTCATTGCAATAAAAATACAATAAATTACTATTAAGGAAATAAAAATAAAACTTCCCAGATATTTAAAGAACTCCTAATTTCATCTGCAAATTGACATACAAATATTATGTCTCTTCACTTCCATCTCGTTGTCATCACATGCAACATCATTTCCATGGCCTGCTTGTTGAGATGCAGATCATTTCTCTTCATTAGGCACATAATCTGTGAATCTATCATAAGAGTCAAATGCAATATCGCGGAACTCACTTTGTTGGATGAAATTATGAATTGCCATTGTTGCACAAACAAGTTTGACTTGGGTCAGCCACTTATAGTTTGGTGGGATATCCTTTATCATCAGCCATCTTGCTTTCCAAACCCCAAACGTTCTTTCTATTACACTTCTAAGTGATGAATGTGCTTGGTTAAATTTTTCTTGTGCATTTTTTTTGGGGGGGGGGAGGGGGTTGACCATGTTCAAATTGAGCTAGATGGTATCTCTCTCCTTTGTAAGGTGCAAGATATCCTTTTATGTTTAGATATCCAGTATCCACAAAGTAAAACTCATCTATTTTACAATTCCAAAATGAAATTAAAGTAAGCAATTATAAATGTAAAAATAAATATGGAGATATGAGTGTGGTGCATCTACTGTAGCAATCAAATATAAAATAGTTACCTCCTTGTGGTTTTGGAAAATTATAACTAAGATTCCTAATTGTATCCAAGAAGGTCTGAGTGTTGTGTGCATTTCCTTCCCACCCTGGTAAGCAAAATGTAAAACACATATCAAAGTCACATGCGGCCATTATGTTTTGAGTTGCATACCCCTTTCTACCTATTAAATGAGGTTGCTTTTCTGGAGATATACATGCTTTGATATGTGTTCCGTCAATTGCTCCAATACAATTCTATTACAAAATAGTTAATAAAAATATTTTTAGTCACAGACTATTAGAAATATCCTACGAACATTATTATATCTAACACCTAAGTTCCACTTGTAATTATTTATTTACCTTGAAATGAGGATAATATTTGCGCTTGCTTCGAATATATGGATGCACATCATTTCTTGGTTGAGGCCTTACCCAATCAATAGACATCATTGTAACAGCTTTTAACACTTTCTGGAAGTATTTTGAAATAGTCTTGCTAGAATGTTGAAATCGTTCTTGGACATTTCTGTTTCGAATGTCACCGCCAACAATATACAAAAATATTGCAACCTGTTCCTGAATCGAGACTTTTCGACCAGTTTCAAGGCCATACTTTGTCTGTAACAAATCACACAATTGATAAAATAACTCTTTTTCCATTCGAAAATTTTCAAATATTCTTGTCCGATTCCCTTCTTGTAATTCTACCATCCACTTCCCTATTGTTAAACTAGATGTCCTACATGGTTCTTTTATCAAATAATTTGTCGCATATGTTACTGCAACTGTTGCCGCCGTAGCTAAGAGCATGTTATTATATTGTTGGGTTTGCAATGTGCTGCCTTCATTTTCAGTATCTTCATCATGGTGATCATCATTCCATTCATCGTCATCACTGTTACTCATCTTCAAAATACCTACTCATTTAAAGGCTTAGTTACTATTACAATAATGACCTTGCTTTCTTCTAATTAGATTTTAGTCCAAATTAAGCATTATAAATCATCATGACTTCAAGAAAAATTAATCTTATAGTTTAACTCAAATTTCATTTTCAATTTTAATAATTTAGTCCATACAATTTCAATTCAATTTTAATTAGGTTATTTCATTCAAATTAAACATTAAACTTAAGGCACTAATGAATCCGAAATGCTTTAGGCTCAAAATGTATAATGTACTAATGAATCCTCATATTCACCTCTAACCAAAAATAATAGGGCCAGTTTCATATCGTTTCATTTATGTGAGAAAATATTTTTTTTAAATAAAAAAAATTTGAAAATCTCACCTCACTTTTTTTAAAAAAAAATTCTAGGTTCTCTGTATATCATCATTATGAGACTTCCTAAAAGTCTAGACTGGAATGTGGCATCAGTTAACAAATTTTTTTACTGATTGCCAAATTTTGATTGATCTTCTCAACAAAAAATGAACTCCAGACTGGAATGTGGCATCAATTAACAAAGATATTGCTCACTCAGCTATGTTTTTGATTTCTCATGTATTTCTAAAGTATCTAGAAATGTTGTAAAACCAGCAATGAGCTGGCAAAACTTGCTAACATTTTAATGGTATGTGCTTTCTCTTTCTCAAAAAATTAAAATAAAATAACCATCACTGAAAAAAACCTTATATATTCTACTTCTTTTGCTTTTTATCAATTTACATGTGACCACCAAATAATCAACAAAACTACCCTCTAACAAGATGGAAAATAACTATTACCGAAACCCCTAAATATTCTACTTCATTTCATTTTAATCATAATCGAATGCTCACAATTTTTTTTTTTTTTTTTTGGTTTTTAGAATTGGTATCTTCTTTAACTATTATGGTCAAGCATACTCAATCACAATCGCCTTGCATTACATGTTTGAACCTTATATATTTGGAAGATCATGACAAGATTCAAAAATTTATTAACTAACAAGTCCAACCCAGAAAGCTTCTGGTTCTAATTGATGCTTTTACTATCAATGAGTGATGGCAATCAAAATATTTGTTTCCAATAATAAACCCAAAATTATTTAAGAGCCATAGTAGTAGTCTAGGCATGATGAGCTGAACCACACTATTTGCATGCCAAAAAGGCCCAAAACCAGAGAGCAACAAATGTAATGTACATGCATCTAGCCCTGGTCATTTTCCATTAAGTATTTATTCATTTCTATTCCTAAAAGTCTACTGTGGGCTTTAGGAAGAGCAACTTTTAACAAGATTATGGGGAAAGTTAAAGCAACTATAGGAGTAGGAATGAGAAAACAGGTTGTGTTTTTAAGAGTTTACCTCCCTGCTATGCATACATATCTCAATTGTGGAGTATAGATAGCTTTTGAGCAATGTTTTTCAACTTCAGGAGGCCCCTTGTTTGATTAATAACACCAGGTGAACCTTTTGGAGGTGGCCTGAAAGGGTACAACTGATGGTGATATACAATATATATTTGAAACTAAGCTCTACATATATATAAAAGTCTTCACCATTCACCTACCATTCATATTCAAGATTGAAATCAACCGTTCAACCATTCAACTAACATCAACAAGTCAACCATTCACCTTCCATTCAACTAAGAAAATGCCACCTACCCACCAACCATTCAACCATTCAACTAACAAAGTCCAACATAATCAAAGTCCAACAAAATATTAATAAAAGTCCAAATAAATGAGTCCAACATGAAAGTCCAACATAGTCAATATTAACAAAAGAAAAAAAAAATTTGAGTCCAACATAACAGTCCACAATTAATAATAAAAGTCTTAATAAAGGTCTTAAACATGAAATAATTAGGAAATTCATAAACATCCAACTTCAGAAACAATTAACCGCGATAACCTGTAGTGGTCTTCTCCATCTCAATCTCTAACTTTAGAAACCTCAACCGAACTTCATCCGTAGGAAGAGTCATGAAGCACTCACGACGCTTGTCTCGTAAGAAAAATCTGGCTGCCCATACATACATCTCATCATCCGGGGACACACCATGGTTACTTTCCAACTTCGCCAAACATTTTGCAATTGAAGGATATCTTGATGAGGTCTGTGTTGAAGTTGCTGAAGATGACTCAACCGCATTGACTATACGATCAAGTGTCTTGTTAAGTAGAGTTGCACTAGTAAATTTCTTCTTTGTCTTGCTCTTGGTTGATGAACCATCAGTGTTTGATGAACGTTTTTTGTTTAACTCGGAAGGATGAACCACCTCCAAATCAGTATCATCATGAAATTCAGCATGATGTGGGGTATGAAATTCCTCCAGAGTCTCATCAGTGTGAGGCATAACCCTTGAGCTAGGAGTGTATGCCCATTCTCCTGTAGCAGCTGCATCTAAGAATAATATGTCTAAGTCTTTAGTGAATTGCAACGGCATACGCCGAAATTTAGCAGCATCAGGATACCTCTGCAATAATTACAAAGGAAAATTTAACAATTTCAAGTAACAAAATTTGGTCTATTTAAACAAAAAAATGAACAGAATATGTACATTAAGCAATTCACTTACCTCCAATTTCTTGGTCCACCACTCATCAAATGCAGATATAGCTCTAGTCAATGTATCACGGCCTAAGCTTGTCTCACCCCTTACCAAATTATTCCATAAAAGCCAATATTTTTTCAACACATCCCAATGATTTTTCATTTGTATTCGTTGGTATGCTTTTTTAGTCATACTTTTAAACTTAGTTATCACATTTTCTCACCCGACCCTAGCTAAGTGTGTACCAGGTCTGTGTCCAACCTTCACTTGCTCAACACAAAGCTTAATAAAAATTTCATTTGATTTTGCATCCCAGTGAGCTTTAACGAATGGTACTTGACTTGATTTTCCCTTGTTGTTCCTATTATTAGATTGTGTTTCCTCTTGGGTACTTATTTTATGAAAGAAATTTTTTTTTAAAACAAACTCATTCATCAGTACTTGCATTACAATAGCTAGATCAGTACAAAATAACCATACATGGCAACTACGTCAACATTCATTGGGTACAAAGCTTAGTACAATAGTTCATGGTAAACTACATTAGCACAAAAACACCAAGGTATCTCTAAACGGCACCTGTCATCATTTGAAGAGTAATGCAACTGACATAACAATAAAAATCGTGAGTAGACCCCAACAAGCTGCTTCATGAAAGCATTGGATTGCTCAAGCATTTGGTTATTCACTTTTAGTCCTACAGTCTCCATATTTTGATTTTGATCAAGCATTCTCTTGTTCCTCAGCCTCTCTACCAGCGTCACAGAGTTTGGGGTACACCACCTCTGAAATTGACAATTTCTTTTCTCACAAATGAAATATAGTCTCCCTTTAGATGGCTTGTCAGACTTGGTAACACTTATGGAAGCTCTTAGCCCACAATCACATTTCAAAGCCTCATACCTCAAGTCGAAGCTCTCACCACTAGAATAATAGTTGCTAGAGGATGACATGCCTCTGCATTAATTAGGAAGAATTGAATCCAAATCCTCTAAAATTGATTAGGAAGCTAATTGTAAATACATTGCACCCAAGAAGTATTGATTGAATAAAATATTTTTAACATATATTGGCAATTTGTTTGCACCCATTTATTCCTAAAAAAATTTGAAGTGCACTGATCTCATTTCATATGAGAGAGTTATCTCTAAAAAAAGGTAGAAAATCTATCAAAGACAAAAATTTAAGTTGTTAAAGACAAAAACAACTTTATTATTTACTTATCCTCAACAAAATATATCAAAGATTAAACTCATAGCCTTTGAATGAGAGACAAAGGTAGTCTCTCAAAGCATCAAAATTGGTTGCAATGTTTTAATAAAGCTAGCTCTCTTTTCCATTAAATCTTGTGAATATTTCAGAAAATACCTTACTGTAAAGTTGGCAAAACTAAAGTTATGAAACATTGAAGAACTAGATTGTGACTGGTAATATACATGTAGTTGAAACCAACTGGCTAAAAAAAAAGGTCTCTGTAGGTAAGGTAACCCTTGCAACAACCAGGGTCTTTGAGTGGTATGTATATTATTAATTTATGCCCTTTACAGACCTAAATTAGTGGGAGTCTCATGTTCTATATATATAACATTATGTAATTTCTTGGACCTTGACTTCAAGTCAATCAAATATTTGGTGATATTATAGTTCATGCAAATGGTCATCATGGGAGACTGAAAGATCAAATACTTGTGGAGCTCAGGCTAGGATGCCAGCTTATTCTCTCTTCTCTCTTGCAAAACATGATGTGGTGGGCCAAATTTTAGATTTTTGAATTAATAATGGATATATATATTCAATTGTCTAAGACATACGGATCCTCACAAGATAATCTAATCAAGCTAAATATGAGTAAGAATAGACCGACTTACCAATCAGGTTTATCCAAATGTCAGTTAGTCATGAGTAGGCCCATGTGACACACCATGTGAAAAACCAATTACAAGAAACAACTAAAAGGGGAAACGGTTGCAGCTCATTCTAACCCTAATTCTCCCTCTTTCTTCATCTCTTTACTCATGAATTACTTAGAGATTATTGTGAAAAATGGAATGTTGACTTAAACATCGAAGGAGCTTTGGCCGGCACTGCTCCAATGACAAATCCATCATTTATCTTTTTAAATCAAGGGAATTTTGCTTCATCAATATATATATATATTAATTCCACAATATGAATAGTTTCCCTAATGGCTAGAACCAACCTTGTGTAGTTAAAAATTATCCTAATTTTTAGTAAATTCTTTCTCCTATCAGAATTGTAGATCTCTAGTAAAATTCAAATCTTTCTCTATGTCTTGGTCCCTGACGATTGTGGTTTTGTACAGTAGAAAGAGAGTTCAATTGGCTTCTCCTCTAGTTTGATCAACATTATTAAAGTTCTAAGAATGTGTCAAATCTTAATTAAGCACAAACACAATTAAGCATTCACATTACAAAACATCTAATGATTAAATAAATAAATAAAAGATCGCAGCAAAAATGAGGTTTTTCAACCCTAATTAGAGAGTGAAGAAGAGAGAGAGGCGTTTTCAACCCTATTCACAGAGTGAAGAAGAGGGACATTTCACTGTAATCAGAGAGAGAGAGAGAGAGCGAGCAAGCGAGAAGACACCATTTCACATAACCAAAAACAAAACCCTAATCGATGTCCATACATGTATCACAGTCATGAAATCTTACCTTTTCAGTGCAGATGAACGGAAAACAAGGGGACGATTGTTCTTAGAGAGGTAGACGATTATTCTACAAGCACGATTTGGTGCGATCAGATAGGTCGACGATTGTTTTCGTGGGTGTTTGGTAGAGCTTTTTCTCGGTCGCCAGAGGAGAGGAGAATAGGAGAGAAGAGTGTGAAAGGAGAGAGTTAGGGCAAGAGAGATCATCGAATGGCACATATAGTGGCATTTTCGTAAATAATGAAGTTTGGGAGGGGCATTTAAGTCATTTCACCCCCACACCAGCTGCGCGCTTAAGCTAAAATATTAAGCACCCCTTGACCAACTTTTCAAAAGAGCTGAAAATTAGCTTCATTTAAGCTATAAGTTGGTCAAGTTAAGCTGAACCAAACACAAGTTTTTACCTTAAATTAAGTTAAAAGCTGAAATAAGCAGCTTATAAGCTCTACCAAACACCACTAATATAAATAGTGAGCGAAAGCCTAGTGAATAATAACAAAGTAAAGGCTTAAATGAATGATGTCCCACCAGATTCAAAAAATAGAAACAAATTCATATTCATATTCTTGTTTTGGATCATATATAGAAATCAGAATTCATGCTTTTTCATATGTGGTACATCCATTAGCGCTAAGAAATCAAATGCAGAGCATTAAGGGTTATATTTGTCAGTTCCATAAAGGAACCTTCGGTACTGGGAACAGATAACAAACTTGCCAGTTCTACAAAGGAACCTCTAGTACTGGGAATAGATAACATACTTGTCAGTTCCACATAAGAACCTCTAGTACTGGGAACATATCACATACTTGCTGGTTCCACACAGGAACCTCTAGTACCAGGAACAAATCATATACTTGAACCACAGAATTATTGCCACGAGTGCTTGTTAGAAACTAGACAATCATTCATTGTATAGAGCATAACATTTCATAAAATAGATCTTATTCCACATACAGAAAATTAATAAATTTGAACATAACTTTACTAAGTTATTACTCACAGATGGCTCCAAAGAAAACAGACAGAACAGACAAATCAGATAACTTACGGCGCGTAACCTACACAGATATAGAACGAATATGCACTGAATTACACACTCGGAATCATTAACTTAGTTTCTTCTTCTTTAAGTGTGTTTCTACTTCTTATCCTCATTATTATGTCTTAACTAGGGCTTAGGAATGTCTAGGATGCGATGAGGATGCTAAAATGCACTTGAAAACACTTAGGCAAATATGCTGAAAATAGGAGCCTTACTCGAGCGCAACTTCCTTCGCTCGAACGGATGTCCAAAGATGTGAGTGGTCGCTCCAGCGAAACTTCATTCACTCGAGTGGTTTGTAAACTTTGCAAAAGTACTGGTTGTGTCACTTTTCCGTTCGACGGCCGCTTAATGATTGCTCGAGCGTGAGACTAAGGTCTTCGCTCGAGCACAACTCTCGTCGCTCGAGCGGTCTGCAAAAATGTTAAACTTCTGGGTGCATGCATTTTATGCTTGAGCTAACTTTTGGTCGCTCAAGCAGAAGTGTGAAAATAAAGGTGGTCGTTCAAGCACAAGATTTGTCGCTCGAGCGGAGAGACAAAATCTGGAATTTCGAGATTTGCTTCCAAGCTTCAAAATTCATTTTCAAACCAACAAAACACATGCTCTTGGGCCCAGAACTTGAGGAAACACTTGGAAACTTGTAAAACATTGAGAATTCAAAATCATTTCGCAAAATTAAGGCCCCAAAAGCTTGCTAATTGTACAAATTCAAACTCACACTTTAAGAATATGATATGAACATGACATGTATGACTTGTTATGAACTTGAACTTTCCAAAACATGATTAATTAAGGTCAAATGGTAAGAAATGTGATGAATTCTCAAAACACACGCATGGGGGATTTGTTTGAAGTTTAAACTCAAAATACTATGATATATGCATGCATACATGATTTAATGCAAATTCCTTCATTTTTAGCTCTTAAGCTCAATTCTCATATTAAACACTTAAACCTCTTATATTCATAAACTCACCAACTTAAAAGCAAGACCAAAGGCTTGATTTGTTACCTTAAGCCTTGAATTCACAAGTGTAGAGGCTTAAACTTCTAAATGCTCTTCAATTCTCCAACAATTCCTAGCAATCCTTATTTTCCCTAACTTTTGATCCCAATTTCTCTCCTCTTCTCTCTCTCACACGTTTTGGAGCTTGAAGATGAGGAAATGAGGGTGCAACAATGAACTAGTGGGGTCATATTAGCCTTATATAGGCTTAATTAAGAATTGGTTAATTAATTGACGTCAATTATTCTAATTTAATCGTTCCAAATCGAATTTTAATTAAACCTACCATAAATTGCTAAAAGTCCCACATAACACATAAATCAAGTCTTTCGTGTTCAGATGCCGATAAGGCCTTCAATTCTCAGAACAAAACATAAACATGAACAGATATTCCTACGATAGACAGATATAAACACAAATAATGTAATGCACACGTAATTAACTCGGGATTTCTTCTTAATTACTTATTAAGCATATTTAATCATGGCTTAACAGTTGATCATGGGTCGAGGTTATTACAGTTTGTTTGTTGATTTGAACTAGACCTTTTGGTAACTTTGTTTTTTTTTTTTTTTTTGACACTCTAGAATGCATTTTGATATCTATTTTGGTATCAATCGGCGGTATAGTGTACCAAACAGTGTGATTTTTTCTATTTATTTATGAATATAGGCCCCATTTGTTGGTTTTTACCTTAGGCCCCCTGAAAACCTAAGGTCAGTCCTGTACTCACAACATTTCTCATCTAGTGTTCACGACCACCAAAAAGTTTGAACCAAGTCATGAGTTAAAATTGCTCAAAATATCAATATAAAATATAAAGAATTCTCATAAAATCTTCCATCTCTCACATCATTTTTTCTATTTTCTTCTCCACAAAAAAAAAAAAAAAAAAAAAAAAAAAAAAAAAAAAAACCCTTCTCTCAATTTTTACACAACTCATATAAGTATATATAAATAGAGGAAAGAATTAAAATTCTATTAATATACATACATACATATATATATATATATTAAACATGACATAAGTACAATAATATTATCCAATAAAACTCTTGTAATGGAAATAATTAAAATCATAATTTATGTTGTGATGGTCAAACAAATTAAATAATCATAATAATAATCTTATTTTTATTAATAAAATTTAACAATCTCCCACTTTTAATAAAAATAAAATTTTTAATATTTTCAAAAAATTTATGATATAGCCCCACATTTTAAAACTACAACTTGAAAACAATATAAACAAAATATATAATATGGGGGCAACAAATATTGTGTAATAGGTGTACGTATCTTCCAGATTTGAACCTCACTTAGTGTTAACAATTTTCCTCCGAAGAATCATATTGAACTGAATCTTGAACTAGGTTCTTTGGACCGAAGGTTAACATGTCACACACACACACAAACACTAGTATTGGACAATATTTTGTAGGTTAGTGTTTCTAATAGCCATGCATTTTGATATTGATTTTCATGAAAAATTTTTAGACTAGCCCAAGTCCCACAACTGCAGTCTCATGACGGCTCCCATTTAGTAGAATCCTTCAAAGGTATAGTGACGGAATATACCTTGCAGGAAATTGCTTGCCTTGGATTAATTCAGGGTAAACCCCTTCCTAACCAATCGCTCATCAGCATTGTTGCCTTACGGATGGGTTGGAGAACCACTCTTATGGTGTCTCTTAAAATATAAAGTGATGCAATCAAGTCACGCCATAAAGATTGTTTCTCCACACTAAACCTCCTTCACGGGGTTGCCAATCATAGAGGTTGGGTTACTTCTTTAGGGCTTTGCCCATCCCCATCAACAAGTAAATATGGATCTAGGCTCACTAGTCCTGAGTCAATAACTCCTCAAGTTATTAATAGGTAGAATTATACTAACAGTTTCTATAGTTTGGAGTTTGTGTCACTTTGATACTTGACTTTTCAATTGTGATACATTTGACTCTGAATTTTAAATCTTGTTCCAAATATGGACAATTGAAGATACCATTACTTAATTTTAAGGGCAAAATCGTCAATTTGATAAAATATAAACTAATTTGGCAAAATAAATGTTAAAAAAAATATTTTTGAATTTTTAAAAATTATTTTATCCAGTAAAGATAAAATTATGTAAACTGATAAATATTTTAGACATTTATTTACTTCTTTTTTTTTTACCAAATTAATTTTTATTACATGTTTGGATGATAATCATATAATGAGTGGTTGTTTTTATTTTCATTAAATTAGTTTTTATTTTTCCAAATGTCAAATATGGCGACAACTTTGATATCATTATTAAACTAATCCATTAAATCAAAAAATTCAAAACTAAAAACATTTCATCTATTAAATATATTGATTACACATTAAAATCTTAACAACCACCCATTACATGATCATCATTCAAACACATAATAAAAATTTATTTCGAACAAAAATAAAAAATAAATGTCTAAAAGATATATCAATTTTACCTAATTTTATCTTTGGTGGGTAGAAATAATTTTTATAAATTAAGATTTTTTTTTGACATTTATTTTTGTTAAATTAGTTTATATTTTATCAAATTGACGATTTTACTCTTGAAATTCAGCAATGGCATCTTCAATTATTTTTTATTTGGAACAAGGATTCAAAATGTAGAGTCAAATGTGTCACAATTGAAAAGTCAGAGACCAAAATGATACGAACCCCAAACTATAGAGACTGTTAGTGTAATTTACCCTTATTTATAATAGGGGCATTTACATACAAGTCTCATTTTGTGAACTTATAATCCATTAAGTCCTAGATAAAATTATTTGCTTCTTTTAGTCCCATTAATATTTAATAGACCAATTTATCCTACCAAACCTGAATTTGGGAATCAGATGATTCCTGTAACTGTGCGGGCGCGCGCGCGCGTGTGTGAGAATTTGGATGTAGATCTTATTTGATCAATAAGAGGAGAGGGCCGCAGAGCCAGATGAAGGCAGCCCGTGTGGGGGATGCCCAGAAGCTAGATGTAAGGGGTGAGGAGGGAGAGTTGGAGAGCCCACCCGAATCGGATCCCGACAGCGGTTGAAGCCATCGTTAATTTACTCGCAAACTAAGGAAGACAACGAGACGATAGAGACAAAGGAATTAAGTCCAGGATCCGAGACGTTATAGGGGTTGATCTGCTGCTAGGGGTCAATCACGTCCTCCTTCGTCGTTCGCCATTGATTTCTTCGTCGTCGCCGTTGGCCGTTGATTGCTTTTTCGATTGCTTCACGTTTGCCATCGATAGGTCTTCTATTGCAACCAATTTGGGATGAAGATGAACCAAACAGATTATCAATTCATGCACAAATAAGTGCAAGAAATAGACACCGAATAGAAATTCAAACCCAAAATGTAACAGAAATCGCAACTACATCACAATTTCAACAGTTTTGGTCAAAACCCACAATGAATTCGACACAATGGAAGTTGGGTTCGGAGTAGTTCGAAATTATTTAGATAAAAAAGTCATTTTTCCACCGATTACGAGCAAAAGACAAGTATGATTGTTGTATGAGCTGACAGATTGTAACCTTAAAGCCGAGATTCCGAGACCGGTGAAGATAACACAGATTTGCACCATGTCCTGAAAGATTTCTAGAGAGACACACAGAGGAAAGGGGCAAAGAAGCAGAAGTAACGTCGGATTGGCCAAATCATTTTTTTTTTAGTTTTTTGGTCATGAGTAAAAAATTGAATAAAAACTGTGTCTAATATCATGCATTTTAACAGATTTTTATCAAAATATGGGTCAATCCATTAGTTGAGTCTTTTTTTTTTAAAATTGAAAATATTCTCAGTTTATAATATTTTTAATTTTAATTATGAAAAAAACTCAATTCAACAATCTAATGTGTCAAGTTCGCAGAATTATCTTTCTTTTTAATCTCATACTTTTCTCAGAAGCCAAACAGATTGTGATCAAGCAAGAAGAGAACACGTACCTCTTAGTTCATACTAGGAAAAAAATTGAGAAATTTCTTAGTTTTGAAAATTGAGAACATTCTCAGTTTTGAAATTGAGAACATTCTCAGTTTTGGGATTAAAGGGCAAAACGTCTTTTTACGTATAAATGAGACTTATTGGTTCAAAAACTTTTTGGCAGGACCTAAGCTACCAACAAATATGTAGACAGGACTTTTTGGTAATTAATCCTTAATAGTATTTGCCTCAATATTTGACTCCATATATAAATCATAAACTTTTGAGCTTCTCAAGCTTCACTTTATTTTTCATATTGTCTTCTCAAGCCTAATTGCTAATTAGCAACATATTTTTCCATCTCATGGTGTATATACTCATTAAGTTTTTTTCGTTGCAGCACATCTCTTTTTATCTTTAAACACATGTAAAATATTTCCAAATACAATTCTCTAATGAACCAAGTTACTCTCAAGATAATAATATAACGGAATTGGGGTCACTGCTGTGGCAAACCCACAGCAGTGACTGTGGTGCTTCATTTTGTGATGCATTATGGGTTTATTTTTATGATCTGAACCGTTCATTTTGTAGGATTTGTTGAGTACTTCAAGCCTACCAAAAATCATATTAATCGGATATCAATAACTATATGATCGAATTGCATATTTTTATACTATTTTTCAAAAGAAAAACTTCTTGTTTGTTTTTTTGGTTATCAATCATATAGTTATTGGTATCCGATTAATATAATTTTTGGTAGGCTTCAAGTACTCAACAAACCCTACAAAATGAACGGTTCAGATCATAAAAATAAGCCCAAAATGCATCACAAAATGAAGCACCACAGTCACTGCTGTGGGTTTGCCACAGCAGTGACCCCAAGTCCCAAGATAACTATGATTTTAAACTAATACAATTACAAAATAATAAAATGTCATATTTTCTTTCCATTGGTGCAGGCACCTCAAATATCAATTACTCAAAGTACCAAACTTTCTTCATACATTGCATTAATAACATATACAATGGTCATGCCATTTAATTGTGATAAAAATTTTAGTAAAGAATTTATTTTCAAAACACAATAAACTAGATAAATGTTAGGCCTTCACAATTATCAAATCTATATATATATATACATATATATATATTATATCTATACATTAAGGAAAAGGGTCTTTTAAAACCCAAGACTTGTGGAACCTCCAATATGCCAATCCTAATTTCTTGATTTTTTAATATTTTTTTTAAAAAAAATTGACTTGGTGATTGGTGATTGGTTCAAAGATTGTAATAATTACACTATTGATTACAATAAATTCAAAGATTGTAATAATTACACTATTGATTACAATAAACACTTAATTTATAATAATTACACTTATTAAATGAATAACGCAATAAATGAAATCCTAATTTCCTTACTTTTTGCATCCCCAAGAGACCCATGTAATTATTGTGTAAATGCCTCTTAAATAAATAAATAAACACTTATTAAATTCTTTCAAACTCCTCGGTCAAACCCCATGTATTTAATTTATATGTTATGTAATTATTGTGTAAATGCCTCTTAAATAAATAAATAAACACTTACTAAATTCTTTCAAACTTCTCGGTCAAACCCCATATATTTAATTTATATATTAAAAAAAATGAAAACAAATATAAATATCTATAATTATCCCGTGCATAGCACGGGTGATAGGCTAGTATATATATAAGGAAAATGGACTTTTTAAGAACATTGATTGTGGGAGCTCCAAACTCCCAAACTAATTTTGTTAATTTGTTAATTTTTAAAGAAATAAAAAGAACTCTATTGGTTAGTTCAAAAAAAAAAAAAACTCTAGTTATTTATGATTTTGAATTTTAAAATTCAAAACAATATGATAAATCACCGTCACTCTTTTCAAAAATAATATTGATGAAAACAATTCAAATAAAGAAACAATAAATGTACTAATTATCTATGATTTTAAATTTCAAAATTCAAAATAATATGGTAAGTCACCCTCATCCTTTCCGAAAATAATATAAATCTTAAAATTTTTAAAACCCAATCAAATAAAAAATTCAATACAATTCTCTCTTTAGAATAGTCAATATTTGATCTTTTTCTCAGCCCTACCAAGTCCTCTCCAAATGTAATGATGGAAAAGGGACTTTTTAAGAACATTGATTGTGGGAGCTCCAAACTCCCAAACTAATTTTGTTAATTTGTTAATTTTTAAAGAAATAAAAAGAACTCTATTGGTTAGTTCCTTAAGTCAAAAAAAAAAAAAAACTCTAATTATTTATGATTTTGAATTTTAAAATTCAAAACAATATGATAAATCACCGTCACTCTTTTCAAAAATAATATTGATGAAAACAATTCAAATAAAGAAACAATAAATGCACTAATTATCTATGATTTTAAATTTCAAAATTCAAAATAATATGGTAAGTCACCCTCATCCTTTCCGAAAATAATATAAATCTTAAAATTTCAAAAACCCAATCAAATAAAAAATTCAATACAATTCTCTCTTTAGAATAGTCAATATTTGATCTTTTTCTCAGCCCTACCAAGTCCTCTCCAAATATAATGATGCAAAGATTAATCTCTTTCTTTGTCAATAGTCCAAACTTATTTCAAGTTTGTTTGTTTGTGTTATCATTATTTTTTTTTTTGTAAATTTCTATTTTCGTGTGAGTATTTTTTTTTTCTTCAATATATGACTTTTTTTTTTCCAACTAAATTGATAATATATATATATATATGTGTTTAGCTATCTTTGTTTTGGGAATTAATTTGATGTTTTATTTTTAAACTAAATTGGTATATATTTGTGTATTTTTTATATTGTTGTTATAATTATTTTTGATATATATAAATTAATAATACATTTATGAGTTTTCTAATAGAATATGACGTTTTATATTGTTCTATATAATTTGGCCATTTTTTTTAATTTCTTATACAAATTTTGCAAATTTTTTTATTCGTAAAAAATTAAAAACATTTAATTGACTTGCCTATCAATAAATATAATTTTAAATAATGAACATTGTTCCATAATTTATAGATTTAAAAAAAAAAAATTATCATCCACATATGGAATAAGAAAAACGAAAACCACACATTTTTTTTCATTTTTTATTTTTGACTCTTTAAAACTCTAACGTACTTTTTTATTTCCTCAACATTGTCTTTTTAAATTTGCAAAGATAAAAATCTATACCGAAGTTGCATAGTGGTTAGTAGAGGTGGTGAACATGGCAACAACAAGGATGATGATGAGCTCGGTCAGAGTATTGTTTGGGTGAGTTTTGAAAATGTGAATATTACTTAAAGAATAGTAGATAGTTTGGGCGATGAATTGACTTAGAAAACTAATGCGTGGTTGAGATTAAGTGTGAATTTTATTATATAAAAATTGAATATGGATCATATATTGTTTTTTTATATATCATTTTGGGTACTTTGTATAACTATAAAAAATTATTGTGATCACATATTATTTATCATCTGATATATTATTACTGTATTATTGTTATAAGTTTTATTATTAATGTCTATTATCAATGTAGTGGTGAGATGTTACATGACAACTAAAAATATGTTTTTTATTATTATTATTGATAATATATTTCTTTATTTATTTTTTGAAATGTTAAAAAAACAATTATGTTCATTGTTAGTTTTTGTAGATGAGAAGTCAAAAATAAATTATATATAATCCAAGTTATAACT